>JASTWF010001179.1:39494-107758 GCA_030390025.1 Squalus acanthias
TTGAGTGAGTGTGTCACTATTTCCAGGGGGTTTGAGTGAGTGTGTCACTATTTCCAGGGGGTTCGAGTGAGTGTGTCACTATTTCCAGGGTATTTTAGTGAATGTGTCACTATTTCCAGGGCATTCTAGTGGGTGTATCACTATTTCCACGGGGTTCTAGTGAGTGTGTTACTATTTCCAGGGGGTTCTAGTGAGTGTGTCACTGTTTTCAGGTGGTCCAGGTGAGTGTATCACTATTTCCAGGGGTTCGAGTGAGTGTGTCACTATTTGCAGGGGTATTGAGTGAGTGTGTCACTAATTCCAGGGGTTTCGAGTGAGTGTGTCACTATTTCTAGGGGATTCGAGCTAGTGTGTCACTATTTCCAGGGGATTCTCGTGAATGTGTCACTATTTCCCGGGGATTCTAGTGAGCGTGTCACTATTTCCAGGTTTTTTGAGTGATTGTGTTACTATTTCCAGGGGGTTCGAGTGAGTGTGTCACAATTTCCATGGGTTTCAACTGTGTGTGTCATTGTTTCCATGGAGTTCGAGTGAGTGTGCCACTATTTCCAGGGGATTCGAGTGAGTGTGTCACTATTTCCAGGGGTTCAAGTGTGTCACTATTTCCAGGGATTCGAGCAAGTGTGTCACTATTTCCAGGAGGTTTGATGTGAGTGTGTCACTATTTCCAGGGGGTTCGAGTGAGTGTGTCACTGTTTCCAGGGGATTCAAGCAAGTGTGTTACTATTTCCAGGGGTTTTGAGTGAGTGTGTCACTATTTCCACGGGATTCTAGTGAATGTGTCACTATTTCCAGTGTGTTTGAGTGAGTGTGTCACTATTTCCAGGGCATTCGAGTGAGTGTGTCACTATTTCCTGGGTGCTCGAGTGTGTGTGTCACTATTTCGAACGGTTCTTGTGAGTGTGTCACTATTTCCAGGGGATTTGAGTGAGTGTATCACTATTTCCAGGGGGTTCGAGTGAGTGTGTCACTATTTCCAGGGGGTTTGAGTGAGTGTGTCACTATTTCCAAGGAGTTTGAGTGAGTGTGTCACTATTTCCAGGGGGTTCGAGTGAGTGTGTCACTATTTCCAGGGTATTTTAGTGAATGTGTCACTATTTCCAGGGCATTCTAGTGGGTGGATCACTATTTCCACGGGGTTCTAGTGAGTGTGTTACTATTTCCAGGGGGTTCGAGTGAGTGTGTGACTATTTCCAGGGGGTTTGAATGAGTGTGTCACTATTTCCAGGGGGTTCGAGTGAGTGTTTCACTATTTCCAGGAGATTCGAGTGAGTGTGTCACTATTTCCAGGGGGTTTGAGTGAGTGTGTCACTATTTCCCGGGGGTTTGAGTGAGTGTGTCACTATTTCCAGGGGGTTTGAGTGAGTGTGTTACTATTTCCAGGGGTTTTGAGTGAGTGTGTCACTATTTCCATGGATTCTAGTGAGTGTGTCACTTATTTCCAGGGGATTTTAGTGAGTGTGTCACTATTTCCAGGAGTTTCGAGTGAGTGTGTCACTATTTCCAGGGGGTTCGAGTGAGTGTGTCACTATTTCAAGGAGGTTCGAGTGAGTGTGTCACTATTTCCAGGGGTTAGAGTGAGTGTGTCACTATTTCCAGGGGGTTCGAGTGATTGTGTCACTATTTCCAGGGGGTTCGAGCGAGTGTGTCAGCATTCCCATGGGGTTCGAGTGAGTGAGTCACTATTTCCAGGGTATTCGAGGGAGTGTGTCAGTATTTCCAGGGGGTTCGAGTGAGTGTGTCAGTATTTCCAGGGGATTCAAGCAAGTGTGTCACTATTTCCAGGGGGTTCGAGTGAGTGTGTCACGATTTCCATGGATTCTAGTGAGTGTGTCACTTATTTCCAGGGATTTTAGTGAGTGTGTCACTATTTCCAGGAGTTTCGAGTGAGTGTGTCACTATTTCCAGGGGGTTCGAGTGAGTGTGTCACTATTTCAAGGAGGTTCGAGTGAGTGTGTCACTATTTCCAGGGGTTAGAGTGAGTGTGTCACTATTTCCAGGGGGTTCGAGTGATTGTGTCACTATTTCCAGGGGGTTCGAGCGAGTGTGTCAGCATTCCCATGGGGTTCGAGTGAGTGTGTCATTATTTCCAGGGGGTTCGAGTGAGTGTGTCACTATTTCCAGGGGGTTCGAGTGAGTGTGTCACTATTTCCAGGGGTTCCAGTGTGTCACTATTTCCAGGGGGTTCTAGTGAGTGCGTCACTATTTCCAGGGGGTTCGAGTGATTGTGTCACTATTTCCTGGGGATTCGAGCAAGTATGTCACTATTTCCAGGGGGTTCGAGTGAGTGTGTCACTATTTCCAGGGGGTTCGAGTGAGTGTATCACTGTTTCCAGGGGTTTGAGTGAGTGTGTCACTATTTCCAGGGTATTCTCGTGAATGTGTCACTATTTCCAGGGGGTATGAGTGAGTGTGTCACTATTTCCAGGGGGTTCGAATGTGTGTGTCACTATTTGCAGGGAGTTCGAGTGAGTGTGTCACTATTTCCAGGGGGTTCGAGTGAGTGTGTCACTGTTTCCAGGGGATTCAAGCAAGTGTGTCACTATTTCCAGGGGGTTCGAGTGAGTGTGTCACTATTTCCAGGGGGTTCGAGTGTGTCACTATTTCCAGGGGATTCGAGCAAGTGTGTCACTATTTCCAGGGGGTTCAGAATGAGTGTGTCACTGTTGCCAGGGGTTTCAAGCAAGTGTGTTACTATTTCCAGGGGTTTCGAGTGAGTGTGTCACTGTTGCCAGGGGATTCAAGCAAGTGTGTTACTATTTACAGGGGGTTCGAGTGAGTGTGTCACTATTTCCAGGGGGTTTGAGTGAGTGTGTCACTATTTCCAGGGGGTTTGAGTGAGTGTGTCACTATTTCCAGGGGGTTCGAGTGAGTGTGTCACTATTTCCAGGGTATTTTAGTGAATGTGTCACTATTTCCAGGGCATTCTAGTGGGTGTATCACTATTTCCACGGGGTTCTAGTGAGTGTGTTACTATTTCCAGGGGGTTCTAGTGAGTGTGTCACTGTTTTCAGGTGGTCCAGGTGAGTGTATCACTATTTCCAGGGGTTCGAGTGAGTGTGTCACTATTTGCAGGGGTATTGAGTGAGTGTGTCACTAATTCCAGGGGTTTCGAGTGAGTGTGTCACTATTTCTAGGGGATTCGAGCTAGTGTGTCACTATTTCCAGGGGATTCTCGTGAATGTGTCACTATTTCCCGGGGATTCTAGTGAGCGTGTCACTATTTCCAGGTTTTTTGAGTGATTGTGTTACTATTTCCAGGGGGTTCGAGTGAGTGTGTCACAATTTCCATGGGTTTCAACTGTGTGTGTCATTGTTTCCATGGAGTTCGAGTGAGTGTGCCACTATTTCCAGGGGGTTCGAGTGAGTGTGTCACTATTTCCAGGGGGTTCAAGTGTGTCACTATTTCCAGGGGATTCGAGCAAGTGTGTCACTATTTCCAGGGGGTTCGAGTGATTGTGTCACTATTTCCAGGGGGTTCGAGCGAGTGTGTCAGCATTCCCATGGGGTTCGAGTGAGTGTGTCATTATTTCCAGGGGGTTCGAGTGAGTGTGTCACTATTTCCAGGGGGTTCGAGTGAGTGTGTCACTATTTCCAGGGGGTTCCAGTGTGTCACTATTTCCAGGGGGTTCTAGTGAGTGCGTCACTATTTCCAGGGGGTTCAAGTGATTGTGTCACTATTTCCTGGGGATTCGAGCAAGTATGTCACTATTTCCAGGGGGTTCGAGTGAGTGTGTCACTATTTCCAGGGGGTTCGAGTGAGTGTATCACTGTTTCCAGGGGTTTGAGTGAGTGTGTCACTATTTCCAGGGTATTCTCGTGAATGTGTCACTATTTCCAGGGGGTATGAGTGAGTGTGTCACTATTTCCAGGGGGTTCGAATGTGTGTGTCACTATTTGCAGGGAGTTCGAGTGAGTGTGTCACTATTTCCAGGGGGTTCGAGTGAGTGTGTCACTGTTTCCAGGGGATTCAAGCAAGTGTGTCACTATTTCCAGGGGGTTCGAGTGAGTGTGTCACTATTTCCAGGGGGTTCAAGTGTGTCACTATTTCCAGGGGATTCGAGCAAGTGTGTCACTATTTCCAGGGGGTTCAGAATGAGTGTGTCACTGTTGCCAGGGGTTTCAAGCAAGTGTGTTACTATTTCCAGGGGTTTCGAGTGAGTGTGTCACTGTTGCCAGGGGATTCAAGCAAGTGTGTTACTATTTACAGGGGGTTCGAGTGAGTGTGTCACTATTTCCAGGGGGTTTGAGTGAGTGTGTCACTATTTCCAGGGGGTTTGAGTGAGTGTGTCACTATTTCCAGGGGGTTCGAGTGAGTGTGTCACTATTTCCAGGGTATTTTAGTGAATGTGTCACTATTTCCAGGGCATTCTAGTGGGTGTATCACTATTTCCACGGGGTTCTAGTGAGTGTGTTACTATTTCCAGGGGGTTCTAGTGAGTGTGTCACTGTTTTCAGGTGGTCCAGGTGAGTGTATCACTATTTCCAGGGGTTCGAGTGAGTGTGTCACTATTTGCAGGGGTATTGAGTGAGTGTGTCACTAATTCCAGGGGTTTCGAGTGAGTGTGTCACTATTTCTAGGGGATTCGAGCTAGTGTGTCACTATTTCCAGGGGATTCTCGTGAATGTGTCACTATTTCCCGGGGATTCTAGTGAGCGTGTCACTATTTCCAGGTTTTTTGAGTGATTGTGTTACTATTTCCAGGGGGTTCGAGTGAGTGTGTCACAATTTCCATGGGTTTCAACTGTGTGTGTCATTGTTTCCATGGAGTTCGAGTGAGTGTGCCACTATTTCCAGGGGGTTCGAGTGAGTGTGTCACTATTTCCAGGGGGTTCAAGTGTGTCACTATTTCCAGGGGATTCGAGCAAGTGTGTCACTATTTCCAGGGGGTTCGAGTGAGTGTGTCACTATTTCCAGGGGGTTCGAGTGAGTGTGTCACTGTTGCCAGGGGATTCAAGCAAGTGTGTTACTATTTCCAGGGGTTTTGAGTGAGTGTGTCACTATTTCCACGGGATTCTAGTGAAAGTGTCACTATTTCCAGTGTGTTTGAGTGAGTGTGTCACTATTTCCAGGGCACTCGAGTGAGTGTGTCACTATTTCCTGGGGGCTCGAGTGTGTGTGTCACTATTTCGAACGGTTCTTGTGAGTGTGTCACTATTTCCAGGGGATTTGAGTGAGTGTGTCACTATTTCCAGGGGGTTCGAGTGAGTGTGTCACTATTTCCAGGGGGTTTGAGTGAGTGTGTCACTATTTCCAAGGAGTTTGAGTGAGTGTGTCACTATTTCCAGGGGGTTCGAGTGAGTGTGTCACTATTTCCAGGGTATTTTAGTGAATGTGTCACTATTTCCAGGGCATTCTAGTGGGTGGATCACTATTTCCACGGGGTTCTAGTGAGTGTGTTACTATTTCCAGGGGGTTCGAGTGAGTGTGTGACTATTTCCAGGGGGTTTGAATGAGTGTGTCACTATTTCCAGGGGGTTCGAGTGAGTGTTTCACTATTTCCAGGAGATTCGAGTGAGTGTGTCACTATTTCCAGGGGGTTTGAGTGAGTGTGTCACTATTTCCCGGGGGTTTGAGTGAGTGTGTCACTATTTCCAGGGGGTTTGAGTGAGTGTGTTACTATTTCCAGGGGTTTTGAGTGAGTGTGTCACTATTTCCACGGGATTCTAGTGAAAGTGTCACTATTTCCAGTGTGTTTGAGTGAGTGTGTCACTATTTCCAGGGCACTCGAGTGAGTGTGTCACTATTTCCTGGGGGCTCGAGTGTGTGTGTCACTATTTCGAACGGTTCTTGTGAGTGTGTCACTATTTCCAGGGGATTTGAGTGAGTGTATCACTATTTCCAGGGGTTCGAGTGAGTGTGTCACTATTTCCAGGGGGTTTGAGTGAGTGTGTCACTATTTCCAAGGAGTTTGAGTGAGTGTGTCACTATTTCCAGGGGGTTCGAGTGAGTGTGTCACTATTTCCAGGGTATTTTAGTGAATGTGTCACTATTTCCAGGGCATTCTAGTGGGTGGATCACTATTTCCACGGGGTTCTAGTGAGTGTGTTACTATTTCCAGGGGGTTCGAGTGAGTGTGTGACTATTTCCAGGGGGTTTGAATGAGTGTGTCACTATTTCCAGGGGGTTCGAGTGAGTGTTTCACTATTTCCAGGAGATTCGAGTGAGTGTGTCACTATTTCCAGGGGGTTTGAGTGAGTGTGTCACTATTTCCTGGGGGTTCGAGTGAGTGTGTCACTATTTCCAGGGGGTTCGAGAGAGTGTGTCACTATTTCAAGGAGGTTCGAGTGAGTGTGTCACTATTTCCAGGGGTTGGAGTGAGCATGTCACTATTTCCAGGGGGTTCAAGCAAGTGTGTCACTGTTTCCAGGGGATTCGAGCAAGTATGTCACTATTTCCAGGGGGTTCGAGTGAGTGTGTCACTATTTCCAGGGGGTTCAAGCAAGTGTGTCACTGTTTCCAGGGGATTCGAGCAAGTAAGTCACTATTTCCAGGGGGTTCAAGCAAGTGTGTCACTGTTTCCAGGGGATTCGAGCAAACGTGTCACTCTTTCCAGGGGTTTGAGTAAGTGAGTCACTGTTTCCAGGGGTTTCGAGTGAGTGTGTCACTATCTCCAGGGGATTTTAGTGAATGTGTCACTATTTCCAGGGTATTCGAGGGAGTGTGTCAGTATTTCCAGGGGGTTCGAGTGAGTGTGTCAGTATTTCCAGGGGATTCAAGCAAGTGTGTCACTATTTCCAGGGGGTTCGAGTGAGTGTGTCACGATTTCCATGGATTCTAGTGAGTGTGTCACTTATTTCCAGGGGATTTTAGTGAGTGTGTCACTATTTCCAGGAGTTTCGAGTGAGTGTGTCACTATTTCCAGGGGGTTCGAGTGAGTGTGTCACTATTTCAAGGAGGTTCGAGTGAGTGTGTCACTATTTCCAGGGGTTAGAGTGAGTGTGTCACTATTTCCAGGGGGTTCGAGTGATTGTGTCACTATTTCCAGGGGGTTCGAGCGAGTGTGTCAGCATTCCCATGGGGTTCGAGTGAGTGAGTCACTATTTCCAGGGTATTCGAGGGAGTGTGTCAGTATTTCCAGGGGGTTCGAGTGAGTGTGTCAGTATTTCCAGGGGATTCAAGCAAGTGTGTCACTATTTCCAGGGGGTTCGAGTGAGTGTGTCACGATTTCCATGGATTCTAGTGAGTGTGTCACTTATTTCCAGGGGATTTTAGTGAGTGTGTCACTATTTCCAGGAGTTTCGAGTGAGTGTGTCACTATTTCCAGGGGGTTCGAGTGAGTGTGTCACTATTTCAAGGAGGTTCGAGTGAGTGTGTCACTATTTCCAGGGGTTAGAGTGAGTGTGTCACTATTTCCAGGGGGTTCGAGTGATTGTGTCACTATTTCCAGGGGGTTCGAGCGAGTGTGTCAGCATTCCCATGGGGTTCGAGTGAGTGTGTCATTATTTCCAGGGGGTTCGAGTGAGTGTGTCACTATTTCCAGGGGGTTTGAGTGAGTGTGTCACTATTTCCAGGGGGTTCCAGTGTGTCACTATTTCCAGGGGGTTCTAGTGAGTGCGTCACTATTTCCAGGGGGTTCAAGTGATTGTGTCACTATTTCCTGGGGATTCGAGCAAGTATGTCACTATTTCCAGGGGGTTCTAGTGAGTGTGTCACTATTTCCTGGGGATTCGAGCAAGTATGTCACTATTTCCAGGGGGTTCGAGTGAGTGTGTCACTATTTCCAGGGGGTTCGAGTGAGTGTATCACTGTTTCCAGGGGTTTGAGTGAGTGTGTCACTATTTCCAGGGTATTCTCGTGAATGTGTCACTATTTCCAGGGGGTATGAGTGAGTGTGTCACTATTTCCAGGGGGTTCGAATGTGTGTGTCACTATTTGCAGGGAGTTCGAGTGAGTGTGTCACTATTTCCAGGGGGTTCGAGTGAGTGTGTCACTGTTTCCAGGGGATTCAAGCAAGTGTGTCACTATTTCCAGGGGGTTCGAGTGAGTGTGTCACTATTTCCAGGGGGTTCAAGTGTGTCACTATTTCCAGGGGATTCGAGCAAGTGTGTCACTATTTCCAGGGGGTTCAGAGTGAGTGTGTCACTGTTGCCAGGGGTTTCAAGCAAGTGTGTTACTATTTCCAGGGGTTTCGAGTGAGTGTGTCACTGTTGCCAGGGGATTCAAGCAAGTGTGTTACTATTTACAGGGGGTTTGAGTGAGTGTGTCACTATTTCCAGGGGGTTTGAGTGAGTGTGTCACTATTTCCAGGGGGTTTGAGTGAGTGTGTCACTATTTCCAGGGGGTTCGAGTGAGTGTGTCACTATTTCCAGGGTATTTTAGTGAATGTGTCACTATTTCCAGGGCATTCTAGTGGGTGTATCACTATTTCCACGGGGTTCTAGTGAGTGTGTTACTATTTCCAGGGGGTTCTAGTGAGTGTGTCACTGTTTTCAGGTGGTCCAGTTGAGTGTATCACTATTTCCAGGGGTTCGAGTGAGTGTGTCACTATTTGCAGGGGTATTGAGTGAGTGTGTCACTAATTCCAGGGGTTTCGAGTGAGTGTGTCACTATTTCTAGGGGATTCGAGCTAGTGTGTCACTATTTCCAGGGGATTCTCGTGAATGTGTCACTATTTCCCGGGGATTCTCGTGAGCGTGTCACTATTTCCAGGGGGTTTGAGTGGTTGTGTTACTATTTCCAGGGCGTTCGAGTGAGTGTGTCACAATTTCCATGGGTTTCAATTGTGTGTGTCATTGTTTCCATGGAGTTCGAGTGAGTGTGCCACTATTTCCAGGGGGTTCGAGTGAGTGTGTCACTATTTCCAGGGGGTTCAAGTGTGTCACTATTTCCAGGGGATTCGAGCAAGTGTGTCACTATTTCCAGGGGGTTCGAGTGAGTGTGTCACTATTTCCAGGGGGTTCGAGTGAGTGTGTCACTGTTGCCAGGGGATTCAAGCAAGTGTGTTACTATTTCCAGGGGTTTTGAGTGAGTGTGTCACTATTTCCACGGGATTCTAGTGAAAGTGTCACTATTTCCAGTGTGTTTGAGTGAGTGTGTCACTATTTCCAGGGCACTCGATTGAGTGTTTCACTATTTCCTGGGGGCTCGAGTGTGTGTGTCACTATTTCGAACGGTTCTTGTGAGTGTGTCACTATTTCCAGGGGATTTGAGTCAGTGTATCACTATTTCCAGGGGGTTCGAGTGAGTGTGTCACTATTTCCAGGGGGTTTGAGTGAGTGTGTCACTATTTCCAAGGAGTTTGAGTGAGTGTGTCACTATTTCCAGGGGGTTCGAGTGAGTGTGTCACTATTTCCAGGGTATTTTAGTGAATATGTCACTATTTCCAGGGCATTCTAGTGGGTGGATCACTATTTCCACGGGGTTCTAGTGAGTGTGTTACTATTTCCAGGGGGTTCGAGTGAGTGTGTGACTATTTCCAGGGGGTTTGAATGAGTGTGTCACTATTTCCAGGGGGTTCGAGTGAGTGTTTCACTATTTCCAGGAGATTCGAGTGAGTGTGTCACTATTTCCAGGGGGTTTGAGTGAGTGTGTCACTATTTCCCGGGGGTTTGAGTGAGTGTGTCACTATTTCCAGGGGGTTTGAGTGAGTGTGACACTATTTCCAGGGGGTTCGAGTGTGTGTGTCACTATTTCCAGGGGATTCCAGTGATAGTGTCACTATTTCCAGGGGGTTCAAGTGTGTGTGTCACTTTTACCAGGGGACCAAGTGAGCGTGTCACTATTTCCAGGGGATTCTAGTGAGTGTGTCACTATTTCCTGGGGGTTCGAGTGTGTGTGTCACTATTTCTAGGGGATTCTAGTAAGTGTGTCACTATTTCCTGGGGGTTCGAGTGTGTGTGTCACTATTTCCAGGGGGTTCGAGTGAGTGTGCCACTATTTCCAGGGTATTCGAGTGAGTGTGTCACTATTTCCAGGGGGTTTGAGTGAGTGTGTCACTATTTCCAGGGGGTTCAAGTGAGTGTGTCACTATTTCCAGGGGATTCTAGTGAGCGTGTCACTATTTCCAGGGGTTTCGAGTGAGTGTGGCACTATTTCCAGGGGATTCTAGTGAGTGTGTCACTATTTCCTGGGTGTTTCAGTGAGTGTGTCACTATTTCCAGGGGTTTTGAGTGAGTGTGTCACTAATTCCAGGGGGTTCGAGTGAGTGTGTCACTATTTCAAGGAGATTCTAGTGAGTGTGTCACTATTTCCAGGGGTTTGAGTGAGTGTGTCAGTATTTCCAGGGAGTTCGAGTGAGTGTGTCACTATTTCCAGGGTGTTTGAGTGAGTTTGTCACTATTTTCAGGGGGTTTGAGTGAGTGTGTCACTGTTTCCAGGGGGTTCAAGTGAGTGTGTCACTAATTTCAGGGAGTTAGAGTGAGTGTGTCACTATTTCCAGGGGTTTCGATTGAGTGTGTCACTATTTCCAGGGGATTCTAGTGAGTGTGTCACTATTTCCAGGGGTATTGAGTGAGTGTGTCACTAATTCCAGGGGTTTCGAGTGAGTGTGTCACTATTTCCAGGGGATTCTAGTGACTGTGTCACTATTTCCCGGGGATTCTAGTGAGCGTGTCACTATTTCCAGGGGGTTTGAGTGATTGTGTTACTATTTCCAGGGGGTTCGAGTGAGTGTGTCACAATTTCCATGGGTTTCAATTGTGTGTGTCATTGTTTCCATGGAGTTCGAGTGAGTGTGCCACTATTTCCAAGGTGTTCGAGTGTGTGTGTCACTATTGCCAGGGGATTCTAGTGAGTGTGCCACTATTTCCAGGGGGTTCGAGTGAGTGTGCCACTATTTCCAGGGGGTTCGAGTGAGTGTGTCACTATTTCCAGGGAATTCGAGTGAGCGTGCCACTATTTCCAGGGGTTTTGAGTGAGTGTGTCACTATTTCCAGGGGGTTCAAGTGTGTGTGTCACTATTTACAGGGAGTTCGAGTGAGTATGTCACTATTTCCAGGGGGTTCGAGTGAGTGTGTCACTATTTCCAGGGGGTTCAAGTGTGTGTGTCACTATTTCTAGGGGGTTCGAGTGAGTGTGTCACTATTTCCAGGGGGTTCGAGTGAGTGTGTCACTATTTCCATAGGGTTCAAGTGTGTGTTTCACTATTTACAGGGAGTTCGAATGAGTGTGTCACTATTTCCAGGGGGTTCGAGTGAGTGTGTCACTATTTGCAGGCGGTTCTAGTGAGTGTGTCACTATTTCCAGGGGTTTCGAGTGAGTATGTCTCTATTTCCAGGGGGTTCGAGTGAGTGTGTCACTATTTCCAGGGTTTTGAGTGTGTGTGTCACTATTTCCAGGGGTTTTGAGTGTGTGTGTCACTATTTCCAGGGGATTCGAGTGAGTGTGTCAGTAGTTGTCGGGGAGCATTGGAAGTGTTTCATTATTTACAGCAGGTTGCAGTGTGTCCGTATTTGCCGGATATCTGTATTCCTCACACAGAAATGTTTGAAAATCATTCGATTATCGAAATCATAAGAGGACGATACGAACGCACTTGCCATGTAGCTGCACGCGGGGACGGGGGCAATTCGTCCCCCCAGTGTGGCAGCATTGCCGCTTTAAATCAGGACAAAAGGCAGTCAATGCCTCTTTCTTTTATTAGGAGACAGAACAATCTCTCCTTGGTATTGTGGTGCCTCGGCGGTGTGAACATATGGGCTGACGGATTTTACACTCTGCAGACTGACTTCTCACATTGCAATCTGTGAGGGTGCGAGATGTTCAATTAATCCAAATGGGTTTTTGGCTCCCGTATTCGAACATGGCAGCACTATCTACACGTCTGGGCACAGGACATCTCCTGTGATCCTTAATAAATGGAGCTGGTACTAATCAGGAGCCAAGAACTCAGGCAACAAACACCAAGACAATCTCTGCAAGTTACTGACGGCATATCGTGCAGCAGGAGAACTGCCAGCTCCAATTCAAATAGGGAGCACACAGCCACATTGTCCTGACATGTGAGGAAATGCCCAACACAGGATGCACTGCAGCAAGTATGGATCAAATCCAATTGTTTTGCCCTGTCTCGAGGAAAGATAAGAAAAAGGAAAAACATTTATATAGCACCCTTCACGACCACAGGACCTGCTTGAAATATTTGTGAAGTCACTGCTGTAATGTCGGAAATGTTGCAGTCAATTAGCACACGGCAAGAAGATAACATAAGAACATAAGAAATAGGAGCAGGAGTCGGCCATTCGGCCCCTCGAGCCTGCTCCGCCATTCAATAAGATCATGGCTGATCTTCCACCTCATCTCCACTTTCCTGCACTATCCCCATATCTATTGATTCCCTTAATATTCAAAAATCTATCGCTCTCTGTCTTGAATATACTCAGCGACTGAGCCTCCACAGCCCTCTGGGGTAGAGAATTCCAAAGATTCACCACCCTCTGAGTGAAGAAATTTCTCCTCATCTCGGTCCTGAATGGCCGACCCCTTATTCTGAGACAGTGACCCCTGGTTCTAGACTCCCCAGCCAGGGGAAACATCCTCCCTACATCTACCCTGTCAAAACTTTGTATGTTTCAATGAGATCACCTCTCATTCTTCTAAACTCTAGAGAATATAGGCCTAATCTACTCAATCTGTCCTCATAGGACAATCCCCCCATCCCAGTAACCAGTCTGGAACCTCCCACAAACAGCTATGACCAGATAATCAGATTTTTTTTTGTGATGTTGGTTGAGAGATACATATTGGCCCAAAAATTAGTGAGGCAGCCTTCGTGCGAGGGTAAGGCTTCCCCGCGATCTCTCACTGCGCGCTGGCTTTTTTATTCCCAGCTCGCACGAACTTGATGTTCTGGACAGCTGCTGTGCTGGGCTTCCGTATCCCACAGGCGCAGTTAATTCGTGCGAGCTGTGGGATCACGTGACTCAGTTAGAGCCAATGGCAGCACACCATCTTTCATTCATAGCTTTCACAGCACGGCTGTGAAAGCTATGAATACTATACCCCCCCAAAAGAACAGCTAAACCTCAATTAAATTTGTTTTAAAAACCATCACATTAATAAAATAAGTATAGTTAAATAAATTAACCATTTTAAACAAAAAATTAAATTTTTGAAAAAATTTAAAATCTTTTAAAAAGTTATAAAAATAAACTTACCTGTCTTTAAAGTCTCTAAAAAAGATATACCTGTTAAAAAAAATTCAAAATAATACTTAATTAACTACTTACCTTGTTAAAAGAGGGTCTTACGCCTCCTTTCTTTATGTCTAAAATGTTCCATGCTTACCTGCGCGTTCAAAGCACTAAGTGCACTGCATGCGCGCAGCCTGTAGCGCGCATGCGGTTCACCTAGGAACCGCCCCCTTTTGAATTCACCAAGTGCCGGTTTTCAGCGCATGCGCAGTGCATGCAGAAAACCGGCAACTGGAGACAGAATACGCGAGAGTACACAGTGCGTACTCTCGCGTAGCGGCACTAATTTTTGGGCCATTAGCTCTTCTTCAAATAGTGCGCTGGGATTTTATGTCCACCTGAGAGGACAGATGGGGCCTCAGTTTAATGTTTCATCTGAAAGGTGGCACCATCCAACACTGCAGTGCTCCCTCAGTACTGCACTGGACTGTCATCTTAGATTATGTACTCAACTCTCTCGAGTGGGACTTAGAACTCACAACCTTCTGACCTTGAAGTGAGAGTGCTACCCACTGAGCCACAGCTCACACCAAGGTATGTTAATATATTAAAAAGGAGGGCTGTGCTGCTGTCTCAGTTTGCTACTGAGCTTTACACGGTGAGGAAGGTTTAATCCCTGGACTCAGTGAGTTAGCTGCTCCCAAGTGTGTTCCTGATCCTAACTGGTCTGTTTGAAAGCGGCAGATTTCCCGGGGGTTCTAGTGAGTGTGTCACTATTTCCAGGGGGTTCGAGTGAGTGTGTCACTATTTCCAGGGGGTTCGAGTGAGTGTGTCACTATTTCCAGGGGGTTCGAGTGAGTGTGTCACTATTTCCAGGGGGTTCGAGGGAGTGTGTCACTATTTCCAGGGGGTTCTAGTGAGTGTGTCACTATTTCCAGGGGGTTCTAGTGAGTGTGTCACTATTTCCAGGGGGTTCTAGTGAGTGTGTCACTATTTCCAGATGGTTCGAGTGAGTGTGTCACTATTTCCAGGGGGTTCTAGTGAGTGTGTCACTATTTCCAGGGGGTTCTAGTGAGTGTGTCACTATTTCCAGGGGGTTCGAGTGAGTGTGTCACTATTTCCAGGGGGTTCTAGTGAGTGTGTCACTATTTCCAGGGGGTTCGAGTGAGTGTGTCACTATTTCCAGGGGGTTCTAGTGAGTGTGTCACTATTTCCAGGGGGTTCGAGTGAGTGTGTCACTATTTCCAGGGGGTTCTAGTGAGTGTGTCACTATTTCCAGGGGGTTCTAGTGAGTGTGTCACTATTTACAGGGGGTTCTAGTGAGTGTGTCACTATTTACAGGGGGTTCTAGTGAGTGTGTCACTATTTCCAGGGGGTTCCAGTGAGTGTGTCACTATTTACAGGGGGTTCTAGTGAGTGTGTCACTATTTACAGGGGGTTCTAGTGAGTGTGTCACTATTTCCAGGGGGTTCTAGTGAGTGTGTCACTATTTCCAGGGGGTTCGAGTGAGTGTGTCACTATTTCCAGGGGGTTCGAGTGAGTATGTCACTATTTCCAGGGGGTTCGAGGGAGTGTGTCACTATTTCCAGGGAGTTCTAGTGAGTGTGTCACTATTTCCAGGGGGTTCTAGTGAGTGTGTCACTATTTCCAGGGGGTTCTAGTGAGTGTGTCACTATTTCCAGATGGTTCGAGTGAGTGTGTCACTATTTCCAGGGGGTTCTAGTGAGTGTGTCACTATTTCCAGGGGGTTCTAGTGAGTGTGTCACTATTTCCAGGGGGTTCGAGTGAGTGTGTCACTATTTCCAGGGGGTTCGAGCGAGTGTGTCACTATTTCCAGGGAGTTCTAGTGAGTGTGTCACTATTTCCAGGGGGTTCGAGTGAGTGTGTCACTATTTCCAGGGGGTTCTAGTGAGTGTGTCACTATTTCCAGGGGGTTCGAGTGAGTGTGTCACTATTTCCAGGGGGTTCTAGTGAGTGTGTCACTATTTCCAGGGGGTTCGAGTGAGTGTGTCACTATTTCCAGGGGGTTCTAGTGAGTGTGTCACTATTTCCAGGGGGTTCTAGTGAGTGTGTCACTATTTACAGGGGGTTCTAGTGAGTGTGTCACTATCTACAGGGGGTTCTAGTGAGTGTGTCACTATTTCCAGGGGGTTCTAGTGAGTGTGTCACTATTTACAGGGGGTTCTAGTGAGTGTGTCACTATTTACAGGGGGTTCTAGTGAGTGTGTCACTATTTCCAGGGGGTTCTAGTGAGTGTGTCACTATTTCCAGGGGGTTCTAGTGAGTGTGTCACTATTTCCAGGGGGTTCGAGTGAGTGTGTCACTATTTCCAGGGGGTTCTAGTGAGTGTGTCACTATTTCCAGGGGGTTCTAGTGAGTGTGTCACTATTTCCAGGGGGTTCGAGTGAGTGTGTCACTATTTCCAGGGGGTTCTAGTGAGTGTGTCACTATTTCCAGGGGGTTCTAGTGAGTGTGTCACTATTTCCAGGGGGTTCGAGTGAGTGTGTCACTATTTCCAGGGGGTTCTAGTGAGTGTGTCACTATTTCCAGGGGGTTCGAGTGAGTGTGTCACTATTTCCAGGGGGTTCTAGTGAGTGTGTCACTATTTCCAGGGGGTTCTAGTGAGTCTGTCACTATTTCCAGGGGGTTCTAGTGAGTGTGTCACTATTTCCAGGGGGTTCTAGTGAGTGTGTCACTATTTCCAGGGGGTTCTAGTGAGTGTGTCACTATTTCCAGGGGGTTCTAGTGAGTGTGTCATTATTTCCAGGGGGTTCTAGTGAGTGTGTCACTATTTCCAGGGGGTTCTAGTGAGTGTGTCACTATTTCCAGGGGGTTCGAGGGAGTGTGTCACTATTTCCAGGGGTTTCGAGTGAGTGTGTCACTATTTCCAGGGGGTTCTAGTGAGTGTGTCTCTATTTCCAGGGGGTTCGAGGGAGTGTGTCACTATTTCCAGGGGGTTCGAGGGAGTGTGTCACTATTTCCAGGGGGTTCTAGTGAGTGTGTCACTATTTCCAGGGGGTTCTAGTGAGTGTGTCACTATTTCCAGGGGGTTCTAGTGAGTGTGTCACTATTTCCAGGGGGTTCGAGTGAATGTGTCACTATTTCCAGGGGATTCTAGTGAGTGTGTCACTATTTCCAGGGGGTTCGAGGGAGTGTGTCACTATTTCCAGGGGGTTCTAGTGAGTGTGTCACTATTTCCAGGGGGTTCTAGTGAGTGTGTCACTATTTCCAGGGGGTTCGAGTGAGTGTGTCACTATTTCCAGGGGGTTCTAGTGAGTGTGTCACTATTTCCAGGGGGTTCGAGTGAGTGTGTCACTATTTCCAGGGGGTTCGAGTGAGTGTGTCACTATTTCCCGGGGGCTCGAGTGAGTGTGTCACTATTTCCAGGTGTAAAATCCGTCAGCCCATATGTTCACACCGCCGAGGCACCACAATACAAAGGAGAGATTGTTCTGTCTCTTAATAAAAGAAAGAGGCATTGACTGCCTTTTGTCCTGATTTAAAGCGGCAATGCTGCCACACTGGGGGGACGTATTGCCCCGGTCCCCGCGTGCAGCTACATGGCAAGTGCGTTCGTATCGTCTTCTTATGATTGAACTAGACCCACTAAGCCTTCCGAGTCACAGCTGGCCTCAGCGACCCTGGGAGAGAGGAAATGGTTGGCCATTTCTCTAAGCTGTGTGCAACGAACCCTGGCTGGAGAGTGGCCCCCACATGATGCCTTGAAGAGGACAAGGTCGGGCTTCGCTATGAGGCTCGCTTGGATCAATAGGCTGCTGGCACTCAGTGTTCAGCCTCAGACATTGAGCGAGGTGCCAGAGAGCAGCTGCTACCCAAAGAACCAGGTATCAGCATAAATCAGTGCCTTCAGAAGAGTGGAAAACATTGAGAGGAGAGAAAAACAATCCCCCCCTCCCCCAGGCCTCCTGCTGTACCAGTTTAGTTCTGCTACGGCCTTAATTTAAACAGGGAAGCAGGTCAGCATTTGCACAAATGCAGGTTTGGTGTCGTCACCTATCAATGTATTTCTTTTTAACTCATTCTCGGGATATTGGCGTCGCTGGCGTCACTGGCATTTATTACCCAAGCCCTAGTTGCCCGTTAGAAGGTGGTGGTGAGCCTTCTTCTTGAGCCGCTGCAGTCCGTGTGGTGAAGGTGCTCCCACAGTGCTGTTAAGTAGGAAGGCCCAGTAATAATGAAGGAACGGCCATGGATATCCAAGTCAGGACGGTGTGTCACTTGGAGGGGAACTTGGAGGTGGTGGTGTTCCCATGCACCTGCTGCCCTTGTCCTTCTAGGTGGTGCAGGTCATGAGTTTGGGAGGTAACAACAGCAGCTCATTGTATGGGTAACACTTTAGGATATTTCTGAGCAATGTGATAAGGCGCTATATAGATGCAAGAATGTCCACTGTGAAGGGTATTACAGCTGAGCCTGATCCCTTCCAGATCACCTATTGACAAAACATTCATTTTCAAGAAATGGTCCCTGGATATAGTGATTAGGAGCAGGAAGCGTGGGTGATTTTCTCATTCCCTTGCTCAGGGATTATGAGGCCAATTATACAGCCCCCCTTCAGCTAAGATCAACTAACTCATGACAGACCATGGATTAAATATGGGATCTTCCTAATCCATATGGCTCATTACCACTCCATGTTGCGCATTGACCCACTAAGCCTTCAGAGTCACCTGGGAAGACAAGTCTCCCTCGTGTCGTCAGCTATTGCCTGCCTGCTCAGGTTTATTCTCTCCTCATCTTTTGCTTTGCTTGTGGCGTACACCATTCCCCGGCTGGTGGAGGAGTGAGTGACCCAAATCCCTCTGTTATAAAGTTGGCCTCAGAGTTTTCCCTCTCTCCCTATGTTTAAGACACTGTGACCAGACTCTGCCTCTTTCAAACAGTGATGCGGAGATGCCGGTGTTGGACTGGGGTGGACAAAAGTGAGAAGTCGCACAACACCAGGTTATAGTCCAACAGTCAACCTGACGAAGGAGCAGCAGCTCCGAAAGCTTGTGATTTCAAATAAAACTGTTGGACTATAACCTGGTGTTGTGCGACTTCTCACTTTTCTTTCAAACAGACCAGTTCGGATCAGGAACACACCAAGTGGAGAACCAATGCGTGAGCACAATCCTATCACACCATTGCGTCGTGTCATCGAGCCAGCTCTTTTAAAGGGATGGCACTTCGTTTTATTACTGTGACTGGGAAATAATAGATAACAGCCGAAGAAGAAATATAATTAACGTAGTAAAACATCTCAAGGCACTTTACAGAGCATAATCAGACATAAATCAACACTGAGCCAAAGAAGCAGAGATTAGGAGGGGCGATTAAAAGCTTGGTCAAAGAAATGGGTTTTAAGGATGGTCTTAAAGGAGGAGAGGTAAAGGGTGGAGATTTCAGATCTTAGGGTCTAGGCGGCTGAAGGCACAGCCGCCAGTGTTGGAGCAAAGTGGTTTTGGAATGCACAAGAGGCCAAAGTAGGAGGGATGCAGAGTGTTGTAGGGCTAGAGAAGGTTACAGAGACAAGCTGAAATCACACTGTGCGTTAAGAGTAAGGGATGTATTCTGAAGTTGTCTTATCTGCTATGTTAATGAAGGTGTTAACACATTTATTTTAAACTGGTAATTGCCTTTGTCTAAAAATCAGAGAGTTTTATCTGAATGTGTTCCTAACCCAAACCCTAACCCTAACCCGATACCCTAACCTTAACTCTAATCTTACACAGCACGGTTTCACTGACCTAGCGTGGTTTGATCGTGATCATCCCTGATACCAGCACAAACTGCAATCAAGTTACGTCTGGTTGCTAAACTGCTTGTGAAATCTCGACGCAGATGCAGCATCGAGCACTGAAAAAAAAATGCTGCATTTAAATGAGATGCAAATGGAGTTAATGCAGATCTGGGCTCATGTCTACTGGCACGCTGGGGTGCTCCAGAAGGAGTAGCAGCGGGGAGCGGCAAGTGGGATCAAAGGCTATTTTCTACGCAGTTTTATTTCTTTCTTATTTTCTGCTTCTTGTTCGTGAGTTACGTTTTTTCCACTTCCTGATTTTCTGCCTCTTATGGTCTTCTCTGCCATCACTGCTCCGTACCAACTTTGATGCCATTGATCCAACGTTTCTGTGCTCTTCCCCTAGATGGAGTGCACTGAAATTGGGCATGCAGCATAACTGCTGAGTCATGCTTGGCATTTATCGGTGCCATGTGTCCAAAGTCTGATGAATTGGGCTTGGTGATAATTTCCACTGTGAGCTGCTCTATTCTGAGCTAATACAATATCCTCTCACTCCTGATTCTCTCTCTATTCCGAAGTGCTGCAAAGTCTTTCAATACTCTCCTACTCCTGATTCTGTCTCCTCTTGTGAAACAAAGAATCTTTCATTGGAGCTCATTCCATGGCTTTGAATCTTCTTCTCGCTGTTCGCCTCTCGAGCTCCCCCCCACACGGCGTTGTCATTTGCTGACCTTGACAGGGCGGCAGTTTACCGGCCCTCTGGCCTCACCCAAAACTCTGCTGCCCATATCCTGACTTGCACCAAGTCCCATTTACCCATCGCCCCTGTGATCCCTGACCTACATTGGCTCCCGGTGCAGCAACGCCTCATTTTTTTGTTCAAATCCCTCCGTGGCCTCGCCCCCTCCCTATGTCTGAAACCTCCTCCGGCCGTACAACCTTCCAAGATCTCGGTGTTCCTCCACTTCGGGCTTCTTGAGCATCGCCAACTACCTTCGCCCACCATTGGCGGCCGTGCCTTCAGCTGTCTAGTCCCTAAAATATGGAATTTCCTCCCTAAACATCTCTGCTTCTCCATCCCTCTCTCCTCCTTTAAGACGCTCCTTAACATTTATCTCTTTGACCCGTCACCTGTCCAAATATCTCCTTATGATGCTTTGTGTCAAATTATGTTTGATAACACTCCTGTGAAGCACCTTGAGACGTTTTGTTACGGTAAAGGCGCTATAGAAATGCAAGTTGTTGTTGCTGTCTATGTCTACACTGCCCAATTTCCTGCAGTGCGGGTTAGTTTGAAATCACCCCCATTTACCTTTAATTGACCTCAGAATGTACTTATTTATTTAAAACAAAGCTGTTTTGTGGTCTTAAAGGGGCAGACCACATTAATCGCAGCTGCACTGTATTAGCAGAATAACACACTGTGGGCTAGAATTTCATTCTAGCCCAGGAATGGGCGGTATCATTAGAAAAGTAGGAGAATTAGCACCAGGCACTAATGCTTTAGAGTGCATGCAAATTCATGCTCAATGCTCGAAGAAATGATTGGAGCGCTAATTCAAGTCTTAAAGCCCAAGCTCATTGGCGTTACACTCACAGGGTGGACCAATATTGAGTGCAGTCTAATTACGAGTCATCATCGCCACAGGCTTTTTCCAGTTCTTAAAGGGGAGGTTCATTGATGCTGCAGACCTCATTCTCAGCATTGCTGGCTGTGCAGCTGCTTCAGCAAGCAGCGGCAGGTCAAGGAGACGGAGCCGGAGTACTGAAGCAGCTGTACTGATGGCAGATCCATGCCCCAGGAGAGAGCCCGCAGATTCAGCGATCAAGCATTGGAGGTGTTGGTGTTTGCTGTGGAGAGATAGAGGGCGGTGCTCTACCCAGCAAGTGGCAGGAGGCCCTCATCGCAAGTCTTCCGCACCATGTGGAGAGAGGTAGCTCAGCATGTCTCAGGCAACACTGTGGTCCCCAGGACCCACACACAGTGCAGGGAGAAATTTAATGACCTCACTCGGGTGGTCAGGGTGAGTGAATGCTTCAACAAATGCTACATACCACCATCTGAACCACAGTCTTCACACACTGCTCAAAGCATCACACCCCCAGCACTCACCCAACAACAATCTCTAACTACTAACACTCATGAGAAGTCGCACAACACCAGGTTATAGTCCAACAGTTTTATTTGAAATCACAAGCTTTCGGAGCTGTTGCTCCTTCGTCGGGTGAAGTAAAGAGATACAGAATCGCCAAAGCATATATAGATAGAGAACAATGCATGTGTACCTTACAATGGTAGATGACTAAATTTAATCATCCTGATTGCCTTTTGTCACACCTCGGCAGATAAACAATCAGGTCAGCCAGGAAGGTGCCACATCAAAGACATAGCAAGATACAACTGAGACAATGAGGTGGAGTTACAGGGGGTCTAACGTGTCAAAAGCTGCAGTCAGCATGTAAAACGATAAACTTTAAAATTTTTACTTTTTTACTGGGAATCACATCGAGTTGTCGTTGGCTTGTTCACAGATGTGATTCCAGTAAAAAAGTAAAAATTTTAAAGTTTATCGTTTTACATACTGACTGCAGCTTTTGACACGTTAGACCCCCTGTAACTCCACCTCATTGTCTCAGTTGTATCTTGCTATGTCTTTGATGTGGGACCTTCCTGGCTGACCTGATTGCCTTTTGTCACACCTCGGCAGATAAACAGTCAGGATGATTAAATTTAGTCGTCTACCATTGTAAGGTACACATGCATTGTTCTCTACCTATATATGCTTTGGCGATTCTGTATCTCTTTACTTCACCCGACGAAGGAGCAACAGCTCCGAAAGCTTGTGATTTCAAATAAAACTGTTGGACTATAACCTGGTGTTGTGCGACTTCTCATTTTTGTCCACCCCAGTCCAACACCGGCATCTCCGCATCATGCATACTAACACTCACACCCACATCTCACACGTTGCACACAATGACAGCTATTCAAGTATAGCAGGCACATCAACCAAACACATTGCTCCACACACACTCACACACTTTGCTTTCTCTTGCAGGCCAAGGTGGCTCACAACAGGAGGGAGCAGGAGTGCACAGGCTGGGGACAAGCTGACACCCAACCACTGTCTGAGCTGGAGAATAGAGTGCTGCAGATTATTGGGCGCCAGGTGGTGGGCGCCATGGCCACCGGCGACATTGACCCCCTTGGGGACAACAACGGTATGTTCATCCCTACTCCTTCTTCTCACATCCCACTTCCCCCTCACCCCACAAGCATTTCGCACTTTCCAGCTAATCATGCTGTATGCATGCATTTCTCCCTTCCTGCCCCCCTCCCATCACCTTAACCCGACTCTTGTGCCTTTATGCTTTCAGATAATGAGCAAGCACCTGAGCAGCCTGTCCCTGAGGGCACCATAGAGAGCGAGGTGAGAGAAGAGGAGGAAGAACACACCGCGTCACTGCATGTCTCACTCACAGGCATCAGCTCAGATACTGGCACTACGTGTTCTTTAGAGGCTAGTATAGTAACGGGATCTGCACAGGGTGAGGCACCGGGGACGAGAGGGCTGCAGCAAGGCCAGGGGGAAAGGGTAGCTCGGGGACCAGCTCCCTGGAGGGCGAGTTTGCACGCGAGTTCTGCTGCACAGGACTCGGATGAGGACCTCGATGGGGAGGCTTTTAGAAGAAGGGTGATGGGCATGTACACGGATGCCGCGTGTGATGGGCGATCTGGCAGCTTCCATTGCAGCACAGGCGGAAGCGACGCAACGTCTTAGTGCTGTAATGCAGTCTATGCTTGGTGGCCTCCAATCTCAGACTGCTCTCATGCAGTCTCAGCTTGATGCCACGCAAGCTCTGACTGCTGCCATCGTGGCTGGGTCTACCACCGTCGACCGGGGCTTTCACAGTGTCACAACAGGCCAGCAATCTGTGCTGAAACTCCAGAGACTTGAGCTCATAATCTAGGCTGACACTCCAGTGAAGTGCTGCACTGTTGGAGGTGCCCTCTTTCAGATGAGACATTAAACTGTGATTATGTGCTCAATGGGACTTGAACCCACGACCTTCTGACTCAGAGGTGCGAGTGCTACCACTGAGCCACGGCTAAAGACCTTATCGGGTAAGCACCAGCCCTTGTAAAACATGGCCTAACAGTTTGTCCAGAATACCCTTGGCAGTAATCAGTCTAGAACACTTTGATTAAATACCTCGACTAATAGCCTCTGTATTAGATTCAGTGTGAGAACTGATTGCTTACAGTTTCACACACTCCCAACAGGCAGAAGTTAACCTTTAAATGTATGTTCACAGCAGTGCCAGTGTTAAAATATGACTACTCCTTAAAACAAAGTGGTGATATTCAGAAAATCACTATCTATAAAGGAATGCAGAATGTAAGAAACTGTGTAGATGAGCTTTTTGTACAGAATGTTGACGATGCCTTTAACTTGTGGACATCGATGATTGAAATAACAGAATCTGGTGTGGTGGGGTTGTGGGGGGGACACAGGAATATTAGAATATTAGGAACAAGAGTAAGCCATTCAGCCCCTCGGGCCTGCTCCACCATTCATTTAGATATTTCTCCCGCCTTTGTTCCATATCCCTTGATAGCCTTACCAAATAAAAATCTATCTCGAAGACAAAAGCAAAATACTGCGGATGCTGGAAATCTGAAATAAAAACAGAAAATGCTGGAAACACTCAGCAGGCCAGGCAGCATCTGTGGAGTGAGAAACAGAGTTAACGGGCTCGATTTTGTCAATGGGGACGTGATGGAGGCGGGACTCCCACTTTTTGGGTTGTAGTCCCGCCTCCATCGATTTGTGGCCAACCCACTGTATTTTCCCTTGATTGACCTTGTTAAGCCCGCCCAGCGGCTCAGCAGGCCAATTAAGGGACACCTGACTGGTGACGTCAGCCATTGACATTTCATCTGTCAAGAGCTTTTGACAGATGAAATATCAGCGTTTGACAGCTCTGTGAAGCTGTTAAACACTGACAATCTGTCTTCTAATTTGAGTCCTTCTACTCAGACTCAGTTAGAGATCTCTCCTGAGCAGAAAGCAGAGGCTGCAGCTTTTGACAGTTCAGCGGCCATTCTGCTTTCTGTGCCGGTGAGCTGAGGGACTCCCGAGAACTGAAGGGAGGAAGCCTGCAGGAAGAAGTAAAGCTAAGTAAAACTTATTAAAACACTTTACACACACCAAACACACTTATCTCTGCACTCATGCACCCATCACTCACCTGTACACTGGACATCTCGACCCCTCCAAGCCCTGCAGACCGACGGTCCGCCTCGCTAACTTGGTGTGGTTTGGAGCCGTCGGGCAGCCCACACTTCAGGGCTAAAAATAGGGATTAGCCAAAAACCTGCCTGTTAACTACCTGTTAACAGGCAGTTAATTGGCACTAATCCCCTTCCCGCCTCGGGGAGGCGGCTCCCAGCACAGGTCGGGTACCCGCCTCCTGGGACATTGGCATGGAGGCGGGTTGGGGGCGGGTTGGGGGCGGGATGGGTACGTGCCCCCCGAATCTGCAATTTTCCCACCACTCCCGCCTCCAAACCCGCCTCCACGGGGCTTGGAAATTCGAGCCCAACGTCTTAGGTCGATGACCCTTCATCAGAACTGGAAAAAGTTAAAGATGTAACAGATTTTTAAGCAAGTGCAGGGGCAGGGAAAGGGGGAGCGGGGTGGTGGTGGGGGGGGGGGGGGGGGAAAGAACAAAAATTGTCCCAGCAACCAAAGCATTTTGGGGGAGTGAACTCCAGATTTCTACCACCCTCTGTGTGAAAATGTGCTTCCTGATTTCTCTCCTGAATGGCTGAGCTCTAATTTAAGATTATGTCCCCTTATTTTAAAAGAAATCCTCAATCCCTCCATGGCCTCGCCCCTCCTTGTTTCTGTAACCTCCTCCAGCCCTACAACCCTCCGAGATCTCTGCGCTCCTCCAATTCTGGCCTCTTGTGCGACACCGATTTTCATCGCTCCACCATTGGTGGCTGTGCCTTCAGCTGCCTAGGCCCTAAGCTCTGGAATTCCCTCCCTAAACCTCTCCGCCTCTCTACCTCTCTCTCCTCCTTTAAGACGCTCCTTAAAACCTACCTCTTTGACCAAGCGTTTAGTCACCTGTCCTGATATCTCCTTATGTGGCTCAGTGTCAAATGCTGTCTGATGATGCTCCTGTGAAGCGACTTGGGACAGTTTACTTCGTTAAAGGCGCTATATAAATGCAAGTTGTTGTTGTTGTTCTTGTGCCCCCACCAGAGGAAATAGTTTCCCTGTATCTACCTGATCGAATCCTTTTTTTTAAAATAAGGGGTCATAATCTTAAAATTAGAGCTAAGCCATTCAGGAGAGAACTCAGGAAGCACGTTTCACACAGAGGGTGGTAGAATCCTTTTAACATTTTAAACACCTCAATCAGAACAACCCCCATTCTCCTATACTCAAGGGAATTCAAGCCATGTGGGGGAGGGGGTGATTTCTCCTGGTCATTAAGAGTGAGTGACACTGTAACTGTAACAGGAAGACCTCCTGTGTTTGCTAATTCTAGCAACATCGTGAATGGGTTCTAAGGTGCCAGAATCGTGAAGTGGGCACTTGAGGCCTCTGGGTGGGAGCAGTCCTCCCGTCTCTGCCTCGTCTACAGCTGTCATACGTGACCGACCCTGTGCCCTCTCCTCGAGCTCGCTTCAACCTGAAAGCGCGTGCGTCTGGAGAACGTGCGTGCTTCAAGCTGCGCTGCCGAGGCAAAAGTTGAGGCTTTGCCAGCCCAAGAGATTTGCTTGCCCCTGTTGAGGTTGTGGCATTTCTAAGAAAAGAGGAGACGGTACATGACGACTGTTATACGCGGTGTAGCTGCCCTGAACCATCTTTCACGGCACGCACAAGCATGTTTTAGATCTGCTGAAAGTCACGCTCAGTAGACAGTTAATGCGTACTGTTACATTTAGAAACATAGGAACAGGATTAGGCAATTCAGCCCTCGAGCCTGTTCTGCTATTCAATTAGATCATGGTTGATCTGTATCTTAACTCCATCTACCCGCCATGGTTCCATAACCCTTAATTCCCTTGCCTAACAAAAATCTATCAATCTCAGTGACATGAATCTGGTCATTCATGGAAAATGACTTATGAAATAATACTGGGCGGCCTGCTGGTGGCGCTGTCCAGGGAGAGTATAAATACTCGGGTACGGGCCCATCTTGCGCAGGACATTCTTTTAAGGAACTCGTGAAGGACACAACTAGACCTCCATGTTGGAAAACAGTTGATTAAAGCTTTGTTTAACGCTTAGACCAAGTGCCTAGTAGTTTTCTTACGTCACTCAGTCTCGAAATTTTCAATTGACCCCCAGCCTCAACAGCTTTTTTGGGGGGAGAGTTCCAGATTTCCGTTATCCCTTGTGTGAAGAAGTGATTCCTGATCTTACCATTGAATGGCCTAGCTCTAATTTTAAGGTTATGCCACCTTATTCTGGACTCCCCTACCAGAGGAAACGGTTTCTCTCTATTGACCCTATCAAATCCTTTCATCATTTTATACACCTCAGTTAGATCACTCTTTAATCTTCTATACCCAAGGTAATACAAGCTGAGTCACTGCAACATGCCCTAATCATTTAACCCTTTTAGCCCCGGTATCAAACAGCAGCTCCTCCAGTTTGTGCAGCACGCAGGCCTTCTACACGCTCCGGGCCTATGGTCTTCATGGTGACCTCGTCAAGCAAAGTAAGGGATGTTAGCTGGTAAAGGTTGCCACCTGTCCTGAAACAGCTCTGCCGATTTAATCTGCTGCAAGGAGGATAATATGTACTGAATAAGCAGACGTCATGGAGTGAGAAGCTGCAGCAGTGAGCGTATGTATGGCTTCGCCAGCTGAACTTCTAAGCACTGAATGACTACAATTGCACTGCCAGTTCCATGTTTGCAATGGATTAGTCAGTCATCAGTCATTCTCATCTGCAGCTGCATACCTTATTTCCCTTATATTGCCTTGCCCTAATACTTAATCAACAGTCTTTATTAGTTTCCTTTGTGCTGCACTTTCATCACATTATGGGCTAAATATATTCTTTGTGTAGATAAGTCAAGCAAACAAGCCTGATACCTGAAACTGTGTTTGAGATCCATTTATGGCAGGTTCATGTTACTCACTTTCACCATTGCCCGCCTTTGCACTTTCCTTCGGGTCCCTCCGAGTGTGAAAGGCTTCACCTCCTGCGTGATTGCCTCCCATGCACCGTGTGCCTTCTGTTTGTTCGTGAGCTGCCCTTCCTGTCCTGAAAGGAACATTTTGCCGGGCCCTCAAACCTCACCATCTTTCCACGGCCCCTCTGCAAAACCGAGTTTTGCACAATGTGTTCCCTGCTCCATGACTGCGGGAAATAGTCCACTCCACAGCTGCATTGTCCAACTTTGCACTGTTTATACCAAATAATTGGCCACTGGTTATTGAATAACTTTGAACCATTATTGCAAGTGAGTTCCAACTGGCTTTTAAGTTGTACATCATAGAATCATACAGCGTAGAAGGAGACCATTCAGCCCATCATGCTTGTACTGGCTCTTTGAAAGAGCTATCCAATTAGTCCCATTCCCGTGCTCTTTCCCCATAGCACTCCAATTTTTTTTCCTTTTCAATATTCCTCCAATTCTGGCCTCTTGCACTGCCCCAATTTCCTTTGCTCTTCCATTGGTCCAAAGGTCTTGAATTCCCTCCCTAAACCTCTCCGCCTCTCCACCTCTCTCCTCCTTTAAGTCGCTTCTTAAAACCTACCTCTTTGACCAAGCTTTTGATCACCTGTCCTAATATCTCGTTATGTAGCTCGGTGTCAAATTTTGTCTGATTACGCTCCTGCGAAGCGCCGTGGGACATTTTACGTTTACTACGTTACAGGTGCTATATAAAGAAAGAAAAGAAAGAAAGACTTGCATTTATATAGCGCCTTTCACGACCACCGGACGTCTCCAAGCGCTTTACAGCCAATGAAGTACTTTTGAAGTTGAGTCACTGTCGTAATGTGGGAAATGCAAGTTGTTATATATCCAATTCCCTTTTCCAATGAGGCAGTGCGTTCCAGATCATAACAACTCGCTGCGTCGACTGGAATGGCAGAAGTTTAAAAAAAAGAACCCTTGTTTGCTTTGAGTCCAGGCAGAAATTTCTTATGAGGGAAAGAAAGTAAGGGGGTCATTTTGACTTCAATGGAAATGAACACCAGGAGAGCTGTAAAACGGACTGTCGATTTGCTATCGCCTGTTTAACACGATCGCGCAAAGTCAAAGTTACCCATCCCCCCAAAGAAAGGTTGCATGCTCAGGATTGGTGTTTCACAGAATCACAAAATCCCCACAGTGCAGATAGAGGCCATTTCGGCCCATCGAGCCTGCACCGACACATATCCCACCCTATCCCCACGTATTTAATCCCCCTAACACTAAGGGTCAATTTATCATAGCCAAATCAACCTAACCCGAACATCTTTGGACTGTGGGAGGAAACCGGAGCACCCGAAGGAAACCCACTCAGACACGGGGAGAATGTGCAAACTCCACACAGACAGTCACCCGAGGCCGGATTCGAACCCGGGTCCCTGGCGCTGTGAGGCAACAGTGCTAACCACTATGCCACCGCGTTGCCCGCGTTCAAACAGAACCAAATTGAAAGCTGCTTCAGTTGAGCCACATATAGTCCCAGAATTACTTAATTTTGGGTTACAATGTGATCAGATCTTGGTTCAACACACATTCCCTCCTATTGCAATTTTGTTGGAAAATAGAAGCTGTATTTCCTGCCCCAGAGGGATCTGTTTCTTCATTACAGTTTAAATATGGAGCAACAACACTGCTCCAGTACTCAAAGGGTTGACTGCTTTCTGGTAGCTTCCTGCATATAGCAGCAGTGCAAGGCAAGGGAGCAAATTGAAGCAAAGTGAGTTAATTCAGGGCAGGTTGATTTAAATTCAGGTCTGATTTCCTATGGGATTCAGGTTAGTGTGGACCAACAGACTCACAATTTCGCCATCACAATAATACAGTTAAAAAAAAAACCTACTGAAAGTCATCTGTTACTGGCCGCCTAGGGTTTAAGTAATCTATTTCTGTCAGTTATCACCTAACTGAGTACCTTCTGACAGACTCTACATCACAGGCCCCCTTTCGGTCTCTAGCTTGCCTAATAAACACTTCATAATCATCGTGTGCTGTGCTTGTAGCAACGCCAACTAACACTATGCCAGGGCCAGCTTTCTGGCCAAGTGAATGTTTCGAATATGTCAACCAACTAGTGATGGATAGAGCTGTTGGGAGATTACAGAAAAGCTCGGCCAAATGAACAAATAGTCTATGAATCAGGAAGTGGGATGATCTGACAACTGGCTCATACATCTAAGGCGCTGGTCTGAAATAGTGGCTTCAAATCTCACATCTACGTAAGCAGATAATTGGACAGAAGGTGATGCTGATTGGGGAGCTGTTTTCTGCCAACACTTTGTTTACTTGTTGCTAACATTCGTGTCCCTCTCCATAGTGTTGGGAAAAATTTACAGTAATTAAATTGCGCAGACAGCCCTGTGGTACTTGCGGAGTACTGTGGCTTCACTGAGCTTTGAAAATAACCTGCTATCCACTGAACGTCCAGGCTCACACATGACGTATTGCCGGTTGGCGGAGGTACCCAGAAGGCAACTAGTGCCTGCCAAACTATATCTCAGCAGGAGTCAGTGGGGGCTAAATTTGATAGCCTCTGAAAACGGGCGTGGGGATCGTGATGTGGGATTAACCCACGCTCGTTCAATGTGATGCAGGCAGCACGCCAACTTCGTGCTGCCTGCTAATTATGTTTGCAATGTGTAGCCAGCAGTTGAGTGGCTACACGCTTCAGAAGGGGCCCAAAATTGTGAGAGGCTAGCACTACTTAAAGCCAGCCTGCACCTCTTAAAGCCAGCCTGCACCTCTTAAAGGGGAGGTGCATTGTGGCTGGAGCAGCTGGTGGAAGTCGTGTGTAACTCATTCTGGCGGGGAAAAAGACGTAATAATAATTGCCCAACATGGGAGAGCGTGGGCTCCAAGATTTTCCGATGCTGCACTGGAGGCCTTGGTGGAGGAGGAGGAGAGGAGGAGAGATGCACTCTATCCACAAGGGGCCAGGAGGCTATCCATACAAACTCTCAGAAGGCAGTGGGACCAGATAGCCGTGGTGGTCAATGCCAGGAGTCAAACCCTAAGGACCTGGATGCAGTGTCGCAAAAAGTTCAATGACTTCACACGAGTGGTCAAGGTCAGTGAATTCATCTTCAAATGCCATATTCCACCAGCTGCACCGCTAGCCTCACAGACTGCTCAGTGCACCACACTCCCATCACTCACCTACCAACAATCTCTATCAATCAGGACTCATACCTAACATTCATAGTTTCACCTCACCCTCACTCACATAGCACTGCTGCAAGCTTCACACTCACAGCTTGCACACACTGCCAGCTATTCAACCAGGACAGCCACATCACCCAAACTGATTGCACCACATTCACTGACAAACTTCCCTCTCCCTTGCAGGACAAGGTGGTGCACAGCCGGAGGCAGCAGAAGCTAACCGGCGGGGAACAGGCACGGCTGCATGTCCTTACCCCCATGGAGGAGATGGTGCTCACCATCATTGGAGCAGTCATTGCAGAGGCCGTGGTCAGTGGCAGGGCTGAAACAATACAAGATTCTCATACCTAATCTTCCTTCTCACATCCCACTTCCCCCTCATCCCACAATCTCTTCTGATTTACAAGCTGCAGATGTGTAAGCATGCGCCTCTTGCATTCCTCCGCTCTCCTCACCACAACCCTACCCTTGTGCCTTTCTCCTTTCATATACCCAAGAACTGCAACCTGGCTAGTGGTGGAAGAGCAACAGGTGGAAGAGTAAGAAGACACTAATCATGAAGAAACACCGTCACTCGATTTCACACTCACAGCCACCAGCCCAGATACTGACACTGTACGTAATTTATAGGTTAGCATAGAGACAGGATCTGCATGTGGTGAGACACCGGGCACGAGTGGCCTGCAGTCAGGGCAGGGGGAAAGGGTTGCGCAGGTGCCAGCTCCCCGGAGAGCGAGGTTGCCTACGAGTTGTGCTGCAGAGGACTCAGATAAGCACATTGATGGGGCGGGCTACAGAAGAAGGCTGATGGGTATGCACAATGAAATGCTTGGTGCATTAGCAGGTCTGCCAGAAAGCCTGCGTGCAATGTCAAGGAGTCTGGCACCAACTTTGCTCAGGGCTTTGCGCAGAGCTTGGAGCCCATCCATTCCAGCATGGAAGTGGTGGCCAGCTCCATTAGTACACTTGTGGACCCAACCATGATGCAGCGTCTGATGGCCGATGTCTCCATTTCCATTGCGGCAGAAGGCACCTAATGTCTGGGCGTTGCATTGGAAGCTCAGACTGAAGTCAAGCAAGGTCAGCTTGCTGCCACCATGGCTGCGGATATCTTGTTTAAAGGGGCTTGCAGGGGGTCACAGCAGTCCAGCACTCTGTCCTCCAACAGATTACTAGGATTGCTGAGGTGCCGCCCCGGGGGAGTGGCAGTGGCTCCGTGGAGCATGAAACTGCTGTCCTCTCTCAGGATGACAGCCTTCGTCCTCCCACCACTGCCACTCTGCCAGTGCCCTTACTGTTGCCTGTCAGCCATCCAGCCCAGACTGCTGCCGCCCATGCTGAGATGGTGCAGTCTACAGCCAGGCCTTCTAGGCCCAGAGCTGCTCAAGGTCGTCCTGCAAGGCCATCTGCAGTCTCCCCTACTGAAAGTCAGCAGCCTTCCACCAGCCATGCTGCAGCCACTGGGGTAGCACTACGTAGGAGCACTCGGACAGGCAAAGACACATGGAAGACGGGCACTAAGGGAATTCTAAAGGGTGATTAGATTACATTTGTATGCAATATGGCATGTTTTGATTTATAAATTTGGTTTGGAATGTTCATTTTGTGTTGGCTTTTTGCATTGTGGCCAAGAGGATACTGTGTTTTTTTCATTCATTCCTGGGATGTGGGCGTCACTGGCAAGGCCAGCATATATTGCCGATCTCTAATTGCCCTTGAGAAGGTGGTGGTGAGTCGCCTTCTTGAACCGCTGCAGTCCGTGTGGTGAAGGTACTCCCACAGTATTGTTAGGTAGGGAGTTCCAGGATTTTGACCCAGCGACGATGAAGGATCGGCGATATACTTCTAAGTCAGGATGGTGTGTAACTTGGAGGGGAACTTGCAGGTGATGGTGTTCCCATGCGCCTGCTGCCCTTGTCCTTCTAGGTGGTAGAGGTCGCGGGTTTGGGAGGTGCTGCTGAAGAAGCCTTGGCGAGTTGCTGCAGTGCATCTTGGAGATGCTACACACTGCAGAACTGGTCAGTTCTGACGAAAGGTCTTCGACCTGAAACGTGAACTCTGTTTCTCTCTCCACGGATGCTGCCTGGCCTGCTGAGTTTTTCCAGCGTTTTCTGTTGTTATTCAAGAAATAACTTGGTTCTTGCTGTCGTACTTATTTGATTACATGTGTATCCAGCAGAGGATGCGTATTTCTGGAGGTAATGAGATCACTCATTGGGAAGTTCTTGGCTGGGATGCGGTAAAAACCAACAAGTAAGAACATGGCAGCTGAATGAAGACGCAGACACTGTGGTCTTGTAGAAATAAATGTAATTTGAACTGCTCCATACGCACACCATTGGTGATGCTGGAAAAAAGTTTAACGCTCTTACCAGGTCAGGCACTGTAGGAGGAGCTGGTCACCCCTTTCTGGCTCACTGGAACCGTGGCAAATTTTGTGACTCCGTAAAATTAAAGTGCTTTGCCATGTTGGTGCTGGTTGTCCACGGGGAAGGAAATTGGCTGTAGTGGACAATGCACCCGGGAATTGTTTGATGCACCTGCACAGCCGTTGTCTTACACGCCAGAGGTCCCCAGTGGCAACCTGAAATGACTCCATGGCAGAGAAGTTGGGTGCCGTGGTGATCATAAGAGCCACTGGCTGGGCAGAGGTGGGCCACAGGTCTGTTGGCTGCATGGGACAGAACAGCTTCCCTTTGTAAAGCGAATTCCCTCTGCCAGTGTACTCTGGTGCAGGGGCACTGACGGGTGGGTGCCATGCTCCTGCAGAGCAAGCTCACCAGCTTGGCCTCCCTCCATTGCTCCCCCTCTTTTTCCAAGAAGCAAAGTTAGAGGGGAATTCCGAATGGGAAACCCACGTCTGAAGCAGTTCAGAGACGATTCATGCGATTGATTCCTCAGATGAGGGGGTTGACTTATGAAGAAAGGTTGAGCAGGTTGGGCCTATACTCATTGGAATTTAGAAAAATGAGAGGTGATCTTATTGAAACATATAAGATACTGAGGGGGCACGACAAGGTAGATGCAGAGAGGATGTTTCCCCTCGTGGGGAAATCTAGAACTCGGGGGGCATAATTTCAGAATAAAGGGTCGCCCTTTTAGAACTGAGATGAGGAGGAATTTCTTCGCTCAGAGGGCCGTAAATCTGTGGAATTCTCTGCCCCAGAGAGCCGTGGAGGCTGGGTCATTAAATACATTTAAGGTGGAGATAGACAGATTTTTGCAAGATAAGGGAGTGAAGGGATATGGGGAGCGGGCGGGGAAGTGGCTTTGAGCCCAAGATCAGCCATGATCTTATTGAATGGTGGAGCAGGCTCGAGTGGCCTATTCCTGCTCCTATTTCTTATGTTCTTATGTTCTTATGTAAATGGGACGTTGGCACGGCAGAGTTGGTGGCGGCAGGGGTGGGGGCTGGTGGAGGGGGGGGGGGGGGGTAAGAGAAAAAAACCAGCAAAAATAACACAATACTGAGGTCTCAACAGCAGCTGGAACTGAATAAACGTGTTACTTTCACCTTCAGGGTAGTGCCAGGCACCCGTGGATGCCAGTGTTATATTGGTGTGAGTGAGATTCAGCATAAATGAGGGGAAATAGGATGTATGTTCTCGCCATGTCATTGCTGCCTGAATTACATGTGCTGGGTTGTCTGCCGGGAGTGACGGCAGGAAACGGGATAAGTGCTAAAGTGGATGGGGACTTGGTGTACTGGACCTCTGTGGCATCTGTGCGAAGTGGTTTGCACCGATGCTGCAGTTATAATGTGAACGCATCCTGATCAGTATGGCTCAATAGCACACCAGGTAGTGTATCTATCCACTGAACTATCGAGGCATGTAAGTAGCTGTCTTAATCAATGGTTTGTCTTATTGAGGTTTGAGCTCCTGTGCTGAACGTCCGGTTATCTCAAGATGCTGCTCCCAGATCCGTGCGGTAAAGAAGGCCCTGGTGACACATGCCCTGCGATTTTCATCCTGCCCCCCCATGGCAGGGTTCCTGGTTTCCCATTGACTCATCCCTATGATGGGCACGGCTCAGATTGGGACACTGACCACGTGGCGAATTGACCATGTGAGCTTTCGTCCAACCACTCAGCGGCACGAGAGCAAATGCGCCATCGTGGCTGTAACGAGCAGAACCCAAAGGAGGGAGAGAGAATTGGACAATGAGTCACTTTGGCCATACTGAAATCTTAATGGCAGCGCAAGAGTGCTATTGGCAGATGACGGGTACCTGTCTGCCCCCCTCTCGGCTGCCAATGACGTGCCTATCCCATAGGGAGATCTGAGGAAGAAGTAAAGTAAATGAAATTGGGTAGTAGAAAGTTACGAATACACGTGGATGTATTACTGGGCGGCGGGGGAGAGAACAGTTGTATATTATTTTCGTCATTATGTGGGAGCAGCACACTGATATTTTTGTAACTGAATGACGCATTGCAACACAAATTGAGTCACCGTGCTGAATACTTGGCAATCAAGTGATAGAGGTTTGCCAAACACTTTTTTGATCAAGACTGTCCCCTTTTAACCTCTTCTAGTGCAGAAAGACTTGTTTCGTTGTATTGTTGGGCTAATTATAAGCTGATGATAAGTTTCCACAACCAAATGTAAAAGCTAGGAAATGTCAGTGTACTGAGTGCGAGACAGCATCAGATTGAACTGAACAGCATCTCCTGAATTATGTTGCATTCAGTAATATGAGAAAGGTAATTTGCTGCACTATTAGTGAATGCAACATAATTCAGCACTTAGCTGCAATTTAGGCTGATTATGGATTGCATTTCAATTACTACAAAAGTACATAGTAATTATGAAAATATTAGGGGTCCTGGGACTTTGGTGATTCATTGGGTCGGTGCACCAACAGGTTGCATCACTCAGCACTGGGCTACAGATTCATGCCTGTAATTGTGCACACAGTGACTTCCTGATCTAGCCTGGGTCAGAGGAGATGGCAGGCAGAGGTGAGACTCCTTAGGGAGGGGAAGCAATGAGTCACCTCTGGCTGCTTTCATGCACCTCTCAGTGCCTTGTTACAGAGCTTCAGAAGTCAAGGGGCAGGTTGTCTCTTGTCCTTGCTTTCCAGGGAATGCATCCTGGAATGGAGAAAAAAAAAGATAATTTTTAAATAGGGGCAGAAAGACTCCGGCGGGGGTAGCGATTGGACTACACTACAGAAATGTCAAAGAGATCATAGTAGTTTCGAAGAAGAGATGATTGTGTGGATACAGCAAAAATTGATAGACATGTACAAACAAATCGGGCCTGGATATAAACTACTTCCAGATCCTGCATCATAAACCCAGCTAGTAATGTTCAGGGTGGATTGGTGAAATTGATATGGAGCTAATCAGCAATTATATATGGAATGGCCTGAGAAATACCACCTAATTAGAGGGAAAATTCTTCTCCTGTAAAGTGTAACCTGACCGCTGACTTGAGAGGACAGCGCATTCCTCAAGTCATAATTAAGAACCAGGCAGAGTGCTACGAAGGCAGGAAATTGGGGAGTGCTCACTGTTTCTACATTGCCCTGCATCTCTTTGGAGTTCCCAAAGCCCTCTGAAGATCAGGCGCTCATGGTACTGATTAGGAAAATAAAAGGGGAAATGTTGGGGAAAGGGCTAATTTCAAAGGGTATGTATAGGGTTACCAATGAACATAGGAAGCCAATAAGTCTGAACACATTGCAGCCTCTCCTTCTTATTTCATAACTGTTCTGCTGGAACTCACCGTGCTGCTTGCAGATGAGAGAAGTCTGAAATGATACTTCTTCCCACAGACAGCTAATTGTCGTATTTCACATTGGGAGGACACAGTTCAAAAGCCCAGTACATTAGTTAAGCTTTCAGCAAGCTGTTAACAGCGTTCTACCTGTGCGTTTGACAGTCTGTCCTCGAACTGCAGTGGCTGGAGAGCCAGTGCAGACATTTGATATGTTTTTTTTTGCATACAGGGAACAACAGACTGAAGCTCTGGATCAAACAGAGAGGTCACAGATCTAGCCACACCTCAATAACAGTTTGACAGTCGCGCAAGATCAACGGACCTTTCAACTCCAACCCTGTCATATTGCCGGCCTATGGAGTTGCTCGCACTGTGACGGTAGCTGTGAGACTTCTAAATCTCTAATAGCATAGAATTTCAAACTAGCAATTTGAATCCTTAAACCGACACAGCACATTTAAGTCTTCAAAGAAAGATCTTTTATTGTCTGCAACCTTGAGGTGTTCTAGTCTTCACTTCTCGGAGTTTCTGTTGCTACTTGTGAGCCTTTACCAGCTGTCAATCATGGTGACTGGATGTGGCCAACAGCACCCAAAATCCAATGGCTCCAAAATTCCTCGGGGTTGATCCAATTGCTCCAAATGCAGTTCAGAGAAGGTTCACTAGGTTGATTCCGGAGATGAAGGGGTGGTCTTATGAAGAAAGGTTGAGCAGGTTGGGCCTATACTCATTGGAGTTTAGAAGAATGAGAGGGGATCTTATTGAAACATATAAGATTCTGAAGGGGCTTGACAGGGTAGATGCAGAGAGGATGTTTCCCCTCGTGGGGGAATCTAGAACTAGGGGGCATAATTTCAGAATAAGGGGTCGCCCTTTTAAATCGGAAATGAGGAGGAGTTTCTTCTCTCAGAGGGTCGTGAATCTTTGGAATTCTCTTCCCCAGAGAGCTGTGGAGGCTGGGTCATTGAATATATTTAAGTTGGAGATAGACAGATTTTTGAACAGTAAGGGAGTCAAGGGTTATGGGGAGCGGGCAGGGAAGTGGAGTTGAGGCCAAGATCAGATCAGCCATGATCTTATTGAATGGCGGAGCAGGCTCGAGGGGCCACATGACCTACTCCTGCTCCTACGTCTTATGTTCTTATGTTCAATCTCCCACAGTAAGTCCGAAGACTTCGAAACCTTTTTTAAAAAAAACACATGTACCCGGATCAGCTCCCTTTACACAGGAGGCCGAGGAGAACGGGGCTGGGGTTGGGTGGTTGGGGTCCAACCACCCCACCTCCAAGGGTGGGCAGATGTCTGGGTTTCCGTTGGGCAGGGGGCAGGCAGGCAGCAGAGATGGGCCTGGAGTGGCTCTCGCACCCACCAGCACCATACTGAAGAGCAGCCCTCCGACTGACCCGACAAGCTCCAGCGGGGTCAGCGCTGAAGGGCACTGCTGGACGCCAGCCTGGTGTAAATGCTGGGAACGCGACCTGAGGAATTCAGGGGTCAACTTGACGAATCTGCCCTTTCGGGCACAGTGTTTCGTGCGACGGGATCACTTACCGGGAACATGGGTGTGGAGATCAGCATGTCCAAATCGCAGTCCGTGTCCATTAATAATTACTTTACACAGCATTGTTCAGCAACTTGACCTCCGCTAGCAAAACCGTAGCTTCAATTTTTTTGGCCTGTTGTTTGGATCAAAGTAGTTGCCGAACTGATACAAAGTCGAATGACGACTGTCTCAAGAGGACATTACCTGAAGTGTCCCGAAGGATGTGCAAGATCACTGGGAGGGGTCTCTCCGACTGCTTGCCCATGTTTTGATCTCTGGTATCCGCCCTTGTGACCTTGGAGTAAGGTCATGCAGTGCCAAGTAGCTCACTTGAAGCCTTCATGACAGGTGGGCACCGGGGGACATTGGCTTAAATTTTTGAAGTTATTGCAGTTTAAATTACAGTCAGACATTCTTAATTTGAACAGGCCGTCCAATTATTTTATTAGTGTTGCCCTTCTTCTCGGGAGATGCTTGCAGTTGTTACGGCACTATTTAGAAGAAGAAGAAGAAGAGCAGTTCCCTCCCTCAACCAAAATCACTAAAATAGATTATCGGGTCATTACCACATTGCTGTTTGTGGGAGCTTGCTGTGCGTAAATTGACTGCCGCGTTTCCTACATTACAGCAGTGACTACACTTCAAAAGTACTTCATTGGCTGCAAAGTGGCTGCAAAGCGCTTTGGGACGTCCTGAGGTTGTGAAAGGCGCTATATAAATTCATGTATTTTTCTCATCCGAAAGACAACTGCAGCACTCCCTCAGCACTGAAGTGTCGGTCTCGGCCGTGTGTTCAAGTCCTCGATAAGGGCTTGAATCCACCTTCTTCTGATTCAAAAGTGTGGGAACTATCACTGAGCCAAGCTGACACTTGGGCAAGCAGCAAAGTTCTATTGGCCCATGAGTTAGAAACCACTGCTGCTAATAGCAGGTGAGCAGGTAGCGTTTAACTATTTTAACACAGGTGTTAAACTTTTATTTTAAATGGATTAAAGCCTTAACTGAAACAGGAGAGAGAATAATGTTGGATGAAATGAATGTGTTCAGTGTTCACCACTAATATCACCAGCAGCAATGTCAAGGCTATGAACCTTGAACCATCAGTCATCATTTTTACATCCATGAACTGGATTGGCATCTGTGTTTGAAAGTGCGTTTATTATTTGCACCACCTAATCCCATTACGTCCTAATATGGAATAATGGGATTTGCAGGATTTGGATGAAGTAGGTAAATTCCAATGTGGCGATTTTGGCATCCTGCAGACTCTGCTGTCGGAATCCTCAAAGGCTGAGCTCGAGTATTTGACAGAATTACAGAGCAGGATCTTTTCTGCTAAAGCCTGCAGTTACATCTTAAAAGTCCTGTCTGCCCATACGCTACGTCCGTTATTCGGCTGAAGGTTTTTTTTAAAAATTACTCAACAGATATCTTTTCACCTGGTTGTTAAAAGTTGTTCACGATTTGTGACATTGACTGATTCCTAATCACGCGAGTGCACTTGGCACATCTGACCACCACCTGCCCCGCAGCCAAGAGGCCACTCATTGGCGTTCGGAATGTTAAATGCAAAGCTTGGCGGTACGACGGGGCCAATCGGGACAGTCTCAAGTAGGAAGCTGTTGCCATGGACCGACATCCCATCTGCCAGTCAAATGATCCAAACTTCATCAAGGATCAGACAAAGCAGATCGTGTATAACGTTGCAGAGTTTGGCCTGCTACCCAAGTTACTGAGCACTGGCATCAGCTTACAGCCCTCGATTTAATTTAAAAAAAGATCCTGCAGCCTTTGCCAAGACGTGTGAATGCTTTTGTAGATGGGGCAGGTACCAAATGACAGAGAAGTCTGCCTTCATGCCAAGTCTCATCGTCAGAAAAAGACCCATTGGAGCGCTGCACTTTCGGAGGTGCCATCTTTCAGATGAGACGCTAAACCGGGGCCTTGTCTGCCCTCTCAGGTGGCGTGAAAGTCCCTGTGGCACTATTCAAAGAGGAGCAGGGGATTTTTCTTGATCTCCCGGCCGATATTTATCCCTCAACCAACATCACTAAAACAGATTATCTGTCCATTATCTCATTGCCGTTTGCGGGTCCCTGCTGTGTACAAATTGGCTGCTGCGTTTCCGACATTACAGCAGTGACTACACCTCAAATGAACTTTCCTCTCTGCTTTTGCTGATCCATAGTTACCGCGTATGCTTCGGCAATATCAAACGTGTTGTCTGTTAATACCTCAGAATGTTTCAGTTCTTCTAGTAACCACCTTTTCCTCTTCCATGCCAATTCTCCATTCTTATTGATATCGAGAATGAGAATGTACCTAATGTCCCTTCCCCCTCCATTGAGCATGTTTCTTGGCTGCTGCAATATTCCCTCCACAGGTGTTGTTTTGTTTATCCAGTGCAGGTATCCCGAGCTCCAAATGCACCGCCCTATCTACGCTTCATCCTCTTCACTGTGCTGAAATCAAGACTCATTGCACTGTCTCCCAGTTTAACACATTCATTCCACAGCATCAAAACTGGAGGAACTCCTTGCCTCCCTCAGTCTTCCCTTTCTCCTGCAATCCGCAGGCTTTTACAATCCAACCTTGAGACTACCTAAACAAGCTTGCTGATTTACCTCATGTTTCTCCCACTTTTTCTTGTGTGCCTTGATGGTATCCTGATCAATGGGCCTCGCTCCTTTAATGAGGTTTCTCGATACAAGAGTTCGGACTCAAGGTCACCTGCATTTTCCAATTGGAAATAAATGTTTTTTTGTTTTATGCAGCAATGTCTATTCGCAACCATGTCGATTTCAACTTAACACAAATGGATTTATTAGAGGAAGTGAATAAGCAAGCAGCGCTGCTCAAGCTTATTAATGTTGCTTTCTAATCTGTCAATAAGGCTTCAAAACTCAACTGTGGGTGATTTTTTTCAAATCAACCAAACAATAATATTGACTTACGTGTTTTGGTGGTAACAAAAAGTTTTAGCAAGACAAAATGGCTTCCAAATATTGGACAATGTCAGACCTATTTAAGGCGCTGGGTTATAACTAGCGCCCCTAATAACTGACATTTGTTTTAGTCCATTTTTTTTTTTACTCCATTAGTGGTCTGGCACTGAAGAGCGAGTTCGGAAATCAAAGCAAGCTCCAGCACCAAGAGTGGTCATTTCTGCCTGACACCAAGTTGCCACAAAAAATACTGACCCTCAGAACCTTTCCTGTGGAAATCTTGGCTGAGCAGCCTGCGTTAAAAAATATCCTTTTAATTATAAGAACATAAGAACATAAGAAATAGGAGCAGGAGTAGGCCAATCGGCCCCTCGAGCCTGCTCCGCCATTCAATAAGATCATGGCTGATCTGATCCTAACCGCCAATCTACTATCTATCACAGAACCATCTCCTGCATCTAACAGAATTGCACACACGAAATAGGAGCAGAATCAGGCTACACAGTCCCTGGGCCCGCTCCACTACCCACAGGGCCATGACCGATCCGAACCTAGACTCATGTCCAAATTCCTGCCCGCTCCCCGTAACCCTTAATGCCCTTTACTTCCAGGAAACTGTCTATTTCTGTTTTAAATTTAATTAATGTTGTAGCTTCTACAGCTTTTTGTGGCAGCATATTCCATGGACCTACCACCCTCTGAGTGAAGTAGTTCCTCCTCATCTCAGTTTTGAAAGAGCAGCCCCTTATTCTAAGACTATGTCCCCTAGTTCTCGTCTCACCCGTCATCGGGAACATCCTCCCCGCATCCACCCGATCCAACCCCTTCACAATCTTATATGTTTCAATAAGATCGCCTCTCATTCTTCTGAACTCCAATGAGTAGAGTCCCAATCTACCCAACCTCTCCTCATATGACCACCCCCTCATCCCCGGGATTAACCGAGTGAACCTTTTTTGCACTGCCTCGAGAGCAAGGATGTCTTTCCTTAAGTAAGGACACCAAAACTGTATGCAGTATTCCAGGTGCGGTCTCACCAATACCTTGTACAACTGAAGCAATACCTCCCTATTTTTATATTCTATCCCCCTAGCAATGAAAGCCAACATTCCATTTGCCTTCTTAATCACTTGCTGCACCTGCATACTAACCTTTTGAGTTTCGTGCACCAGGACCCCCAGATCCCTTTGCACTTCAGTACTCTCCAGTTTCTTGCCATTAAGATAATAAATTGCTCTAGGATTTTTCCTGCCAAAGTGCATCACCTCACACTTTCCAGTGTTGTATTCCATCTGCCAAATCTCTGCCCACTTACTTAGCCTGTCTATGTCCCCTTGCAGGTTTTTTATGTCCTCCTCACTCACTACTTTCCCTCCCATCTTTGTATCATCTGCAAATTTTGATATGTTACACTTGGTCCCTTCCTCCAAATCGTTAATATAGATTGTGAAGAGTTGGGGACCCAGCACTGACCCCTGTGGAACACCACTAGTTACTGATTGCCAGTCTGAGAATGAACCATTTATCCCAACTCTTTGCTTTCTGTTAGATAGCCAATCCTCTATCCATGCCAGAATATTACCCCCAATCCCGTGATTTTTTACCTTAAGCAATAATCTTTTGTGTGGCACCTTGTCAAATGCCTTTTGGAAGTCTAAATACACTACGTCCACTGGTTCCCCTTTATCCACTCTATATGTTACTTCCTCAAAGAACTCCAGCAAATTTGTCAAACATGACTTCCCCTTCGTAAAACCATGCTGACTTTGTCCTATTAAATTATGATTATCCAAATGTCCTGTTACTGTTTCCTTAATAATGGACTCCAAAATTTTACCTACCACAGATGTTAGGCTAACCGGTCTATAGTTACCAGCCTTCTGTCTACTGCCCTTTTTAAATAAGGGTGTTACATTAGCAGTTTTCCAGTCTGCCGGGACCTTAGATCCAGGGAGTTTTGAAAAATTATTACCAATGCATCTACAATCCCTACCGCCACTTCCTTCAAGACTCTAGGATGTAAGCCATCAGGTCCAGGTGATTTATCCGCCTTGAGTCCCATTATTTTACCGAGTACCACTTCCTTAGTGATTTTGATCGTGTTTAGCTCCTCTCCCCCTATAGCCCCCTGTTTGTCCAGTGTTGGGATATTCTTAGTGTCCTCTACTGTAAAGACTGATACAAAATATTCATTCAGTGTTTTTGCCATCTCCATATTTCCCACCATTAATTTCCCGGTCTCATCCTCTAAGGGACCAACATTTACTTTAGCCACCCTTTTTCTTTTTATATAACTATAAAAACTCTTACTATCTGTTTTTATATTTTTTGCTAATTTACTTTCATAATCTATCTTCCCTTTCTTAATCAATCTTTTTGTTATTTTTTGCTGCCTTTTAAAGATTTCCCAATCCTCTGTCCTCCCACTAGATTTCGCTACCTTATATGCCCTTGTTTTTAGTCGAATACTATCCTTAATTTCTTTACTTAGCCACGGATGACTGTCCTTTCTTTTACACCCTTTTCTTTTCAGTGGAATATATTTTTTTTGGAAGTTGTAAAATAACTCCTTGAATGTACACCACTGATCATGTGTCGTCTTACCCTTTAATCTATTTTCCCAATCCACTCTACTCAATTCCGCTCGCATACCTTCATAGTCTCCTTTATTCAAGCTTAGCACGCTTGTTTGAGATCCAACCTTCTCACCCTCTAATTGAATATGGAATTCAACCATGTTATGGTCACTCATTCCAAGGGGATCCTTTACTAGGACATTTTTAATTAATCCTGTCTCGTTACACAGGACCAGATCTAAGGTTGCTTGCCCCCTGGTCGGTTCAGTTACATACTGCTCAAGAAACCCATCCCTAATACACTCAATGAACTCATCCTCAAGGCAGCCCTGCCCCATTTGATTTGTCCAATTAATATGATAGTTAAAATCCCCCATAATTATAGATGTTCCCTTATTACATGCCTCAACTATTTCCTGATTGATACTCCGTCCAATAGAGTTGCAACTGTTCGGAGGCCTATAGACTACGCCCACTAATGTTTTTTTCCCCTTATTATTCCTTATCTCCACCCAAACTGTTTCATTATCATGATTTTTTCACCCAATATCATTACTCTGTATTACAGTGATTCCTTCCTTTATTAACATAGCCACCCCACCTCCCCTTCCTTCCTGCCTGTCCTTCCTGATCGTTAAATAACCTGGTATGTTTAATTCCCAGGCATTGTCACCCTGCAGCCATGTTTCTGTAATGGCCACAATATCATAACCATATGTAGTTATTTGTGCCATTAACTCGTCTATTTTGTTACGAATGCTACGTGCATTCAGATAGAGAACTTTCAAATATGCTTTGTGGCACTTAGTTCCTGCTTTTTCACTTTTTACCAGTTTACCTTTTACTCCACACACTCTGTCCCTTCCTGCCACGCTCTGATTTGTGATTCCCCTACTGCTACCTATGTCTATGACCCTCTCTGTTGTCATTTTTATTTTTTGCTCTCTTGAAACCTCCCCCCCACTAATTAGTTGAAAGCCCTCTCCACAGCCCTAGTTATTCGATTCGCCAGGACACTAGTCCCAGCACTGGCCAAGTGAAGTCCGTCCCAACGGAACAGCTCTCTCCTGCCCCAGTACTGGTGCCAGTGTCCCAAGAAGCAAAACCCATTTTTCCCACACCAGTCTTTGAGCCACGCATTCAACTCCCTGATTTTATTTACCCTAGCCAAATTTGCTCGTGGCTCAGGTAGTAATCCAGAGATTATTACCCTCGAGGTTCTGCTTTTTAATTTGGCCCCTAGCTGCTCAAACTCCCTCAGCAGAACCTCTTTCCTTGTCCTATCTATGTCATTGGTACCAACATGGACCACGACAACTGGATCCTCCCCCTCCCACTCCAAGTTTCTCTCCAGCCCAGAGGAGATGTCCTTAACCCTGGCACCGGGCAGGCAACACAGCCTTCGGGACTCTCGCTCTTGGCTGCAAAGAACCCTATCTATCCCCCTAATGATACTATCCCCTACCACTACAACATTTCTTTTTACTCCCCCCACTTGAATGGCCCCCCTTACCACGGTGCTGTGGCCAGGTTGCTCATCCTCCCTGCAGTCCCCGCTCCTATCCACACAGGGAGTAAGAGCCTCGAACCTGTTGGACAAGAGCAAGGGCTGCGGCTCCTCCAACACTACCTCCTGGATCCCTGTACCTGCCTCACTCGTAGTCACACCTTCCTGTCCCTGACCACGGGCTACTTCTGAATTAGTTACTCTAATTGGTGTGACTACCTCCTGAAACACGGAGTCCAGGTAACTCTCCCCCTCCCTGATGTGTCGCAGTGTTTGAAGCTCGGACTCCAGCTCATCAACACGGAGCCGGAGTTCCTCGAGCAGCCAACACTTACTGCAAATGTGTTCACCGTGAACATCAATGGTGTCCACCAGCTCCCACATATTGCAGCAGTAACACATCACCTGCTCTCCCATTCTATGTAATTAATTAAAAATTTATTATTTACCCTTCAGTTAATTTATGCCAGCAGTCTCTGCTACACCACAGATACCCGAGAAACAATAAAATTGAAGTTTTGTATTAAAAAAAAGAGAAATACTCACCAACCAATCACTTACCTGCTTTCTGGTGACGTCACACTTCGATTATTTTTTACCTCTCTCCTGCTTTCGGCTTGGTGAAAGCCTACCTGGTCGCTGCCGCCTTTTACCGCCGCCGCCTCTGTGGGCCTACCTGGTCGCTGCCGCCTTTTACCGCCGCCGCCTCGCCGCTGTTGCTCCACCCAGGTCCGCCGCCTCTGTGGGCCTACCTGGTCGCTGCCGCCTTTTACCGCCGCCGCCTCGCCGCTGTTGCTCCACCCAGGTCCGCCGCCTCTGTGGGCCTACCTGGTCGCTGCCGCCTTTTACCGCCGCCGCCTCGCCGCTGTTGCTCCACCCAGGTCCGCCGCCTCTGTGGGCCTACCTGGTCGCTGCCGCCTTTTACCGCGCTTTTTTTCAAAAGATCGCTTTTGTTCACGTGGTCTCTTCCTAACGTTGCAAAGACCCACCATTTTAGTACTCCACATCTCATTATTGAGTTGATAGGGTGCCGTATCAAGGTATACTTTATTTTTTACATTTTAAAAGAAAAATCTTAATTCATAAAAATTGCTGAAAAAGATCCTGTTGCTCGAAAAATATTTAATTGAGGGTTGAACTTAATTAGGATTAACCCCAACACACACAGCGTAGAATGCTGACAGAACCCTGAAAAGTGTGAGCTGATGTATTTTGGGAGGACTAACAAGGCAAGGGAATACACAATGAATGGTAGAACCCTAGGAAGGACAGAGGATCAGAGGGACCTTGGTGTGCATGTACATAGATCCCTGAAGGCAGCAGGACAGGTAGATAAGGTGGTTAAAAAGGCATGTGGGATACTTGCCTTCATTAGCCGAGGCATAGAATATAAGAGCAGGGAGGTTATGATGGAGCTGTTCAAAACGCTAGTTAGGCTACAGCTGGAATACTGTGTGCAGTTCTGGTCGCCACACTATAGGAAGGATGTGATTGCATTGGAGACGGTGCAGAGGAGATTCACCAGGATGTTACCTGGGCTGGAGCGCTTCAGCTATGAAGAGAGACTGGACAGGCTGGGGTTGTTTTCCTTAGAGCAGAGAAGGCTGAGGGGGGACCTGATTGAGGTGTACAAAATTATGAGGGGCATAGATAGGGTAGATAGAAAGGAACTTTTCCCCTTAGTAGAGGGGTCAATAGCCAGGGGGCATAGTTTTAAGGTAAGGGGCAGGAGGTTTAGAGGGGATTTGAGGAAAAACTTTTTCACCCAGAGGGTGGTTGGAATCTGGAACTCACTGCCTGAAAGGGTGGTAGAGGCAGGAACCCTCACAACATTCAAGAAGCATTTAGATGAGCACTTGAAATGCCATAGCATACAAGGCTACGTACCAAGTGCTGGAAAATGGGATTAGAATAGACAGGGCTTGATGGCCGGCGTGGTCATGATGGGCCGAAGGGCCTCTTTCTGTGCTGTATAACTCTATGACTCTATAACAGAGAGGCCCAAATGCCAAGGTAGAACCAGGGAATGATGGGAACCTCCAGTAATAACAGTGGTATTTCCATTTCTACCATCACCTTGGGAGTAATTGATTTTCTTCAGACATCTTTTCATAGCAACGGTTAAAGCACAACCTGGAGCTCTGGGACCACCCAACCGTCCGAAATCTCCCCATCAAAGTCTTCCCAGTACTTTCAGTTGCAATAATATCAAAACAATCTGTTACCAGGATAAAGGTCAAAAATATGAATGAGTGCACTGAACAGGAGGAATGTATTTGAAATGAGGAATTTTGTTTTCCTGCTTTACAATGAAGACCCCAAATTTAGTAGCAATAACCAGTTGAGCTATAAACCCCAAGCCAGTAGTAAATAACTTTAGAAATAATAATAGATTTGATGTTTTCAATGATCCTATTTGTCTCAACAAATTGATGCAGTGCATCTTTAACCTCTTAATGACTGGGTTGCTGCAGTAAAAGAAGGATATCTAACAAGATGGTCAGTGTTTGTGCTCCACACGAGCCTCCTCCCACCCTTCCTCATCTAGCGGGGAATTTTCCCAGCCCTGAGGAGGCGGGTTTGGAGGCGGGACTGCCGGGAAAATGCCAGAAACTGGGAGTGGGTACCGACCCCGCTCCCAACCTGCCTCCGTGCCATCTTCCCGGGAGGCGGGTCCCCGAGTCGCGCAGGGACCCGTCTCCTCGAGGCGGAAAGGGGATTAGAGCAAATTAACTGCCTGCTAACAGGCAGTTCTGAGGCTTTTCCCCATTTTGAGCCTCCTGCTGCGGGCTTCCCGACGGCTGCGAACCTCGCCAGGGTCAACGAGGCGAGCAGTGGGTCTGCGGGGGTGAGAGGGGTTCGAAATGTAAGATGTAGAGGTAAGTGATGGGTGCAAGTGTGGAGAGGTAAGTATGAGAGGTGAGTGTAAAGTGTTAGAAAAAGTTTCCTTACCTTTGCTTCTTCCTGCAGGCTTCAACCCTTGGGGATCCAGAGGTGCCTCATCTCAACGGCAGAGATGACAGAATGGCTGCTGCATTCTCAGATGCTGCAGCCATCTGCTTTCTGCTGAGGAGAGAAGTCTTGGTGAGCCTGTGTGCAAGGGCTCACCTTAGAACAGAGATTGTCAGTGTTTGACAGCTTCTCAAAGCTGTCAAACGCTGACAATTCATCTGTCAAAAATTTTCGACAGATGAAGCGTCATACGCTGACGTCCTCTGTCACCGGCTTTCCCTTAATTGGCCGGTATGCCCTCTATCCCTTGCTCCCTCGTATGCCTTTCTAACTTCCCCTTAAATGCATCTGTGTTATTTGCCTCAGCTACTCCCTGTGGTAGCGAGGTCCACATTCTAACCACTCTCTGGATAAAGATGTTTCTCCTGAATTCCCTATCGGATTTATTATATTTAAGGCCCCTAGTTTTGGTCTCCCCCTCAAGTGGAAACATTTTCTCTACGTTTACCCTGTCAAACCCTTTCATAATCTTAAAGATCTCCATCTGCCCACCCCTCAGTCTTCTCTTTTCTAGAGAAAAGAACCCCAGCCTGTTCAATCTTTCCTGATAGGTATAACCTCTCAGTTCTGGTATCATTCGAGTAAATCTGTTTTGCACCTTCTCATATGCCTCTATATCCTTTTTCTAATATGGAGACCAGAACTGCTCACAGTACTCCAAGTGTGGTCTATTCTGAAACCCTCTGTAGTCATAAAAGTATCTAAAGGTTACAGCACGGAAACAGGCCATTCGGCTCAACCAGTCTGCGTTGGTGCTTGAACTCCACACGAGCAAATAGTCCAAATGACATTTACCCATCCTATTCCCATAGCCCTTCATTCATCGATCCAATCTAATCTTGAATGTTGACATAGTTTCTGCCACAACCACGAAACCTGGAAATGAATTGCACATCCTCACAACTCTATGTGAAGAAGTTTCTCCTGTCCTCTGTTCTAAATCTCTTACACTTAATCTTGTATCGATGCCCCCTCTTTCTTGAGCCCCTCAACTACAAAAGTGGAATCGTGGAATCATAGAAGCTGACAGCACAGAAGGAGGCCATTCGGCCCGTCGTGCCGGTGTTGGCTCTTTGAAAGATCAGTCGTGCTCAGTCCCACATCCCCGCTTTTTGTCCGTAACTCTGTAAGTTCCTCATCCTCCAGTACCCCTCCAACTCCCTTTTAAATTATTGATGGAATCAGCTTCCACCACCTTTTCAGGTCGAGTGTTCCAGATCCCAACAACTCTTTGAGTGAAAAAATGTCTTCTCATCTCCCCGCTAGATCTTTTGCCAATGATTTTAAACCTATGACCTCTGGTTATTGACCCACTCGCCAGAGGGAATAGTTTTTCTCTCTCTACTCTATCAAAACCTCTCATCATCTTGAAAACCTCTATCAGGTCACCTCTTAACCTTCTCTGTTCCAAGGAGAACAGTCCTAACTTTTCCAACCTCTCCTCATAACTGAAGTCCCTCATCCCTGGTAACATCCTGGTCAACCTCCTCTGTGTTCTTTCTAAGGCCTTTACATCTTTCCTGAAGTGTGGGGCCCAGAATTGTCCACAATACTCCAGCTGAGGCCTAACCAGTGATTTATAAGGTCCCAGCATGATCTCCGTGCTTTTATATTCTATTCCTCTATTTATAAACCCAAGTAACCCATATGCTTTTTAAACCACCCTATCAACTTGCCCGGCCACCTTTAACCAGTAGTCTGCTTCTATCCACAAAAGCAAAACATTGCGGATGCTGGAAATCTGAAATAAAAGCAGAAAATGCTGGAAATACTCAGCTGGCCAGGCAGCATCTGAAAACAGAATTAACGGCCGGAATTTTCATGTCCCGAGGGTGCGGGTTTGGGGGCGCGCCGGCAGTAAAAATCGCGGAAATTGCCAGCGCGTCAGGAACCCGCTGTCATCCCGCCGACTTCGACATTTAACTCGGGCGCGTTTTCCAGCGCGCCATGGACCCGCTCGGGAGAGGCGGGTGACCTCATTGAAGTACTTAAATGCTCGTTGACAGACCCTTAAGAGGCTTTTTAACAGCAGCTTTTGGCTTTAACTTCTTGAGCACGGGATTCACGCACCTCGGGAACCTCGCCTGTGAAGGGGAGGCGGAGGCTCAGTGGCCATTGTGCGAGTCCGTTAAGTGACAGCTGGGAAAAACACATAAATGCTCCCACATTACACCTGCTTACTTGCCTAATGGAAAGGCTCTTGCTGACTCCATTTTGTGCAGAGATTTAGCTGTCAGGAGTTTACAGATCATTTCTGCAACCTCGGAAGCCACTCTCACCACATTGCTAGTCACTATCAGAACTTTGAGGGATTGGCCCTCTGATCTCCACTTTACCTGCCATCTATTAGATCAGCATGGGTGCCGCTTATGCTCTCTCACCTTGGACCTCAGAATCGGACCAAGATGAGCCCCAACACCACCAACACCACCAACACCAGCAGCAGCAGCCACAACAGCAGCCTTCTCCTCAATGACCTGAGGTGATACCCCCAACACAGGGTATACAGGCAGAGGATGAGCTTCCTCAACATGACTGAGCAGCAGTACTTCAGGAGACTCAGGCTATCGTGCCAGGTCGTCGCAGACATTTGTAGCTTGCTGGAACAAGACCTGCTGCCCAGAGGTCCTGGTGGACACGCCTTACCAGTGGCTGTCAAATTCACCACTGCCTTCAAATTCTTCGCCTCCGGCTCCTTCCAGGGATCTGCAGCAGACATTTGCGGGATCTCGCAGTTGGCCGTCCACAGATGCATCACACAGGTCACCGATGCTATGTTTGACAAGTCAGCCAATTATGTCAACTTTGCCACTGATGAAGCCAGTGTTACTGAGCGGGCGCGCGGTTTTGTGGCTCTGGCTGGTTTCCCATAGGTGCAAGGCATCATCGACTGCACACATGTGGCCATCAAGGCAACCCCACATCACCCAGGAGTGTTTGTGAACCGCAAAGGCTTCCACTCCCTCAATGTGCAGCTCGTCTGCAACCATAAAAGATCATCATGCATGAGTGCACCAGAGTCCCTGGCAGCTGTCATGACTCTTTCGTGCTGAGCCAGTCCACCCTCCCTCAGCTCTTCACACCGCCAAACACACTTACCGGCTGGCTGCATGGAGACAAGGGCTATCCACTGAAGACGTGGCTCATGATACCCTTGAAGAGGACAAGCACTGAGGCCGAGGAGCGTTATAATGACAGCCACATGTCCACCAGATGTGTCATAGAGCAAGCAATCGACATGTTGAAGATGTGCTTCAGATGCCTTGACAGATCTGGAGGCGCCATTCAGTACGCACCAGGCATGGTCTCCAGAATTCACGTTGTTTGCTGCGTGCTGCACAACATAGCGCAGCAGCGAGGATTGGAGCTGAAGGAGGAGCAAGGCGCAGAGCGCACAGCCTCTTTAGAGGAGGAGGAGGAGGAGAAGGAACAGGTGGAAGACGAGGAGGAGGAGGAGGATGAACTTGAGGTGGAGATGGCACCAGCAGCGGCGTACATTGCTGCCCGGGAGGCCCGGGAAGGCCTCATAATGGCCAGATTTACTTAATTTGCTCTAATGCACCCATATAGCTGCCACATGCTAAGTACAGCCCACCTCCCACCTGCAATAACACCACAAAGCAGCCCTACAATGACCAAGCCATTCCTCTCACCCAAACCCCCATAGCTCGAGGTTAACTAATGTCTCCATTCACTCCAAGTGACAAGGCCACTTCCAAGGTAGCAGGCAAAAATGGACAAGACCGGAAAGTGGGGCAAAGAAATAAATTTATGTGCGTCATAAAAAGAACTGAAATTTATCATAACATTTTTTCGTAAACCCATGTGTATACCCTTGTGCATCTAGGATTGTGTCTTTTTTCTTTTCCACGTGCTTCTACGAGGTGCTACCCCTGTGGCTTCAGCAGAGGTAGAGGCAGGCTGCTCACCTCCCTGCTGCGACTGCTTTGACACTTTTGGCGGACGTCCTCTGGCTTTTGGAGCCTGTGATGGTCCCGCCAAAGACTGCTCCTCCTGCAACTGTGCAGGGGCCGACACGGCCATTGGTATCCGTGGAAGCATGTGAGGCTCTGACTGAGGGGGAGGCAACGGGGGAGAAGTATGAGCGCCTTGAGCAGAGCCCCTACTTCCATGGCCCCTCTCAACATCATCCCTTTCATGGGCCACCCGCTCTTCCCTGCTAGCAAGGAAATGGAGAGCACCTTGCTGCACATCAGTGGGACGAGGAACGCCCAAGTCTACGTTTATATCCCTCCTCGGGATGAGGTCTATGAGTGTCTGCCATCTGTTGTCCACAGCGAGCATGTGCTCCTGTGACTGGCACATTTGCTGCTCCATGCAGGTGGCCATCCTTTCCATGGAGCAGCACATCGTTGCCATCACCTGCGACATGGTGGTGCTCATGTTGGAGATGGACTCCTCCATTCTCTGAACATTTGCACACATCGTGGCTGCAAAAGCTGCCAGAGCCTCCTGCAATTGTTGCTGCCCCTCCATATTCACCCTCTTTCTCGATGGCCCCTGAGGCTCAGCATCTACATGCAGCTCAGCAGAGCTGGGAGTGTCCTGCACCCTCCGGCGAGGAGTCTCCACTGCTGTCCCTGTCTCCACCATCTGCTCTTGCTCACTTGTGACTTGTGAGACACCAAGTAGCAACACTGCTCTATCTCACGCAGGACCCACCGAGGTGTGCGTATCTGCGCTGGTGCTGGGTGCGCTTGGGTCTGCTGACGGTGCACCCTCAGAGGCTGGAGCTTCCTCTGAGGAGTCGTCTTCCTCCTCCGGATGGACAGTGGGTTGGTGGGGGGGGGGAACTTGATGGACCTGTGGGAGAGTAAAGAGCTGAATTAGAAGTGTTATAATAAAAAAGGTAATGTTACCATTATGCACATGATAACATTTCACTGGATTCTGACATCAGTCACCATATGAGTGACTGCTGTATGCCATGTGGCTGTATGAGATGTGATTCTGTCACCAGGTTGCTGAGAGGTTCCCCCTCTCTCCGTCTCCCACTGGCAGCAGCTCTGCAACTCCAGAGATCTCTAGGGCCTCCTCCTCTGCTGGAGTCAAATGACTGAAGACTGGAGGGCCACCTCCAGTTCTCTGCCTCTCCCCATTGTTGTGGGCTCTCTTCTCCTGCAAGGATGGAAAGAAGAGAAGTTTGAGTGAGAGTGATGGAATGAGTGTAAGGAATGGATGGGCTCCAACTGTAGAGGGTGACTATGAGGGAGTGGCGTGACATTGCCAAATGGCCTCCTTCTGTGGTGTTACTTGCTATGATAACATTGGGATGAGGGTGAATGTCAGAGGTGATTAGTCAGATAGGGATGTGAGTAGGTACATAGACAGAGAGGGGCGGGTGGACGTGCAAGGTAGGTTGGTGTGAGGAATGATGTGCAGGAGTAGGCTTGGGAAGGCAGAGTGATGGGGTTGTGGTGATAGACACATCAGGATGTAGGTGAGTGTGGTATTGCACTCACCTTTCCTGACCTCATTAAATCATTGAATCTTTTCCGGCACTGGATCCACGTCTTCCTTACCACATCTCTGCTACTGACCTCCTCTGCGATCTCCAGCCATGCCCTTTTTGTCTCTTTGGGTGGTCGTTTTCGTCGATCGCCAGGGATGAGGACCTCCCTACGTGCTCTTACTGCCTGCACCAGAACTTACAGGGAGGCATCAGTGAAACCTGGCATTGCCCTCTGTCTTGTCTCCATGACCCACAGTTTTATCAGTTTTATTGCGTTATTGAGACCGCTGAAAACCACCTTCTGCACTCCTACATCAACCTTCAAATGAGATGTGTGCAAGGCTGCTTTAAATATCCACGCTGAAAGCGCGTTATCGGTGATGTCATCAGACCTGCTCCATTTGATTGGACCGGGAAACGCGCAGGACTGTTTTAATTGGGGCCATTGAGTTAAACTCGCACTGCAGAACGCACTGTTCACATCTTCGTGTTCCCGACCCACTACACAGCCCGCACGCACGCAACCCGACTCCAAGGTAAAGATTCCAGCCAACGTTTCAGGTCGAGGACCTTTCACCAGAACTGGAAATAGTTAGAGATGTGACAGGTTTTAAGAAAGTGCAGAGACAGGAAAGGGGAGAGGGGAGGAAAGTACAAAAGGGAAGGTCTGTGATAGGGTGGAAGGCAGGAGAGATTACTTGACAAAACGGATGATGGTGCATAGCAGAAGGGGGTGGTAATGGGACAATGAAAGAAACAAAAGCTGGGTCTAGAGGAGGTGTAAATGGCAACAGCAGAACCATTACCAGCACCTGCTGTCTGAAAAAATGGGAGCAGTGGTTATGATCTGTAATAGTTGAACTCGATGTTGAGTCTGGAAGGCTGTAAAGTACCTAATCAAAAGATGAGGTACTGTTTCTCCAGCTTCCGTTGAGCTTTATTAGAACAGTGTATGAGGCCGAGGACAAAGAGGTCAGAGTGGGATTGTGGCGGAGAATTAAAATGACAGGCGACCAGAAGCTCAGGGTCACGCTTGCGGACTGAACGGAGGTGTTCAGCAAAGCAATCACCCAATCTGCGTTTGGTCGCCCCAATGTAGAGGAGACCACATCGTGAGCAGCGAATACAGTATACTAAATTGAAAGAAATACAAGTAAATCGCTGTTTCACCTGGAAGGAGCGTTTGGGGCCCTGGACGGTGGGAAGGGAGGAGGTAAAAGGGCAGGTGTTGCATCTCCTGCGCTTGCCCGGGAGGGTGCTCTGGGATGGGGAGGGGCTGTTGGGGGTGATTGAAGAGTGGACCAGGGTGTCGCGGAGGGAGCGGTCCCTTCAGAATGCTGGAAGGGGAGGGGAGGGGAGGAGAAGATGTGTTTGGTGGTGGGATCATGCTGGATGTGGCGGAAATGGCGGAGGATGATTCGTTGAATGTGGAGGCTGGTGGTATGGAAGGTGAGGACAAGTGGAACCCTATGGTGGTTCTGGGAGGGAGGGGAAGGGGTGAGAGCAGAAGTGCAGGAAATGAGATGGACACGGTCGAGGACCCTGTCGACCACAGTGGAGGGGAATCCTCGGAAAAAGAAAGGCATATCGGAAGCACTGGTAAAGAAGATGGCATCGTCAGAACAGACGCGGCGGAGACGGAGAAACTGGGAGAGTGGAATAGAGTTCTCACAGGAAGTGGGGTGGGAGGAAGTGTAATCAAGGTAGCTCTGGGAGACCGAGGGCTTATATTAGATATTGGTCAACAGCCTATCCCCAGAAATGGAGATAGTGAAGTCAAGGAAGGGAAGGGAAGAGCCGGAGATGGACCATGTGAAGGCGAGGAAGGGGTGGAAATTGGAAGCAAAGTTGAAGAAACTGCTTCTATCTACCCTGTCGCATCCTTTCATAATGGTAAACACTTCTGTCATATCAACCCATAATCTGTACTGTTCGAGTGAAAAAGAGCCAAATTTTCAAGCCTTTCTTTGTATTCTTTCTTTTTGTCGGTATTTTTAACCCAGTCATTTCAACACCCACTTGCTGCAGGTAAATGGTTCTGAGCCATTATTTCCTCCATTTCGTTAAATGATTTTCCTTCCTTTCAGTGTGAAGGTCTCAATTAAATATAATGCTTGAAATTGCCTTGCTCGTTTGGTCCAGTTTCTGCCAATGCAAAGCAAGTCAGAGTCACTAATGTAAAGTAAATGGCTCCCCGTTGGTTGAGAAGGTGTTTAATTAGTCTGGCTCCACCTAATGTTCTAGTGGATGGCTTAATTTAGCACCGGGGTTAGATTTACATTCATAAGGTGCAGTGAACCATGGTGCAAACCACATTGTTGTAAGGGTGACACACACGTATGCAATGGCCAAATAGCATAGCGATAGAATCCGGTGGTTCCGCTGGGGAACGCAAGTAAACATCCCTTAGAACTCCAATCAATCTCTCACATTACAGGGTCCTTCCAGCACTTGTCCTTCCGGTTACATCAACAACAACAACTTGCATTTATATAGTGCCTTTAACACAGAAAAATGTCCCAAGGCGCTTCACAAGAGCGTCAACAAACAAAATTTGACACCGAGCCACAGAAGGAGATATTAGGACAATGGCAAAATACTGCGGATTCTGGAAATCTGAAATAACAACAGAAACTGCTGGAAACACTCAGCAGGCAGGCAGCATTCGTGGAGAGAGAAACAGAGTCAACGTTTCATGTCTGTGACCCTTCGTTTCTCTCTCCACGGATGCTGCCTGGCCTGCTGAGTGCTTCCAGCATTTTCTGGAGATATTAGGACAGTTGACCAAAAGCTTAGTCAAAGAAGTTGTTTTTAAGGAACATTTGAAGGAGGAGAGAGAGAGAGATACAGGCGGAGAGGTTTAGAGTGGGAGTTCCATAGCCATCTGGCAGATTCCCTTCCGGTGCCTCCCTTCACCTACTACTGTTGTTATTTGCACATAGCAGCTGGAAGAGGTAGGCTACTGGTGGGGGCTTTGGGAGTCAGACCTCAGATATAAAAGAGCTGTCAGACTTCAAGAACCGGGCTATCGAGCTCCAGAGCAGCCAAGCGACTTTGAAAGTCAGCGATGGTGAAGTTGAGGTGAGGGTGGGTTGGCGGGTGGTGGGGGGTGGGGTGGGAGGGTGGTGGGGGTGTTGGTTGGGGCCCATTGCCACTGCAAGTGAGTAGAAGTTCTGCAATAGTTGCTCCTGCCGCAGGACTATAAAGGACAAAGTTGCCACACAACTGCAGGCTGTGTGCACCTCTTCATACTCTACGGGTGGCAACAAGAGCAGGTCAGAGGCTGGGTGTTCTACGGTGAGTGTCCCACCTCCTGACTCCCCAAAGCCTTTCCACCATCTACAAGGCACAAGGAAGGAGTGTGATGGAATACTGTCCACTTGTCTGGATGAGTGCAGCTGCAACAACACTCAAGAAGCTCGACACCATCCAGGACAAAGCAGCCTGTTTGATTGGCACCCCATTCACCACCTTAAACATTCACTCCCTCCACCACCGGCGTACCGTGGCTGCATTGTGTACCATCTACAAGATGCACTGCAGCAACTCGCCAAGGCTTCTTCGGCAGCACCTCCCAAACCCGCGACCTCTTCCAGCTAGAAGGACAAGGACAGCAGGCGCATGGGAACTCCACCACCTCCAAGTTCCCCTCCAAGTTACACACCATCCTGACTTGGAAATATATCGCCGTTCCTCCATCGTCGCTGGGTCAAAATCCTGGAACTCCCTCCCTCACAGCACTGTGGGAGTACCTTCACCACACGGACTGCAGCGGTTCAAGAAGGCGGCTCACCACCACCTTCTTAAGGACAATTAGGGATGGGCAATAAATGCTGGCCTTGCCAGCGACGCCCACATTCCAGGAACAAATTTTAAAGAACAACCATACCTACGTCACTTCCGTTTCTTCCACAGGCCTGAACAGCGAGGGGGAGGAGTGGAGGGGGATGTTTGGAAGACAAGATGTTGATGCTAATGATGACATGGAGCATGATGATGATGAGGAGGAGGTGGAAGGAAGACCTTGCTTTCAAGATAATGAGGACAACGAGAATGATGAAGAGGGCGTTGACCATCCCATCTACCTCTGGTGCCCTGCCCCCTCTCCTTCTACCACACCACCTACATTATCTGTTCCGCGCACCGGCTCAGAACCCTTCACCCAGGGAGAGGGTGGTGTAGATATTGTGTCAGGTGCCTCACAGAGGACAAGCGAGCTGGAAGAACGAGGAGCAGATGAGGACTCAATATGCTTCACATACAATGGAATGCTGTTGTGTAGCGGCAGTGAAGTGTGTCAGCCATGGCTCAGTCAGTAGCCCTCTCGCCTCTGAATCAGAAAGTCATGGGTTCAAGCCCCACTACAGAGACTTGAGCACATAATCTAGGACTGACACTTCAGTGCAGTACTGAGGAAATGCTGCACTGTTGGAGGTGCTGTCTTTCAGATGAAACCAAGGTCCCATCTTCCCTCTCTGGTGGACATAAAAGATCCAACGGTCACTTTGCCTGTCATTTTAATTCACCGCTCCATTCCCACTGAGACCTCACCGTCCTCGGCCTCTTGCATTGTTCCACGGAAGCTCAGCGTAAGCTCGAGGAACAGCACCTCATCTTTCGATTAGGCACTTTACAGCATTCTGGACTCGACATAGAGTTCAACAATTTCAGATCATAACCTCGGCCCCTATCATATATATATATTTTTATCCACACTTTTTGTTTGTGCCTTCTGTTCTTCTCTCCCACATGGCAGCTGTCTTTCATTCTGCCAGCGCAATTTACACTTCATCTAGAGCCATCCTTTGTTTCTTAACCTGTCCCATTACCATCTCCTTTTGCCTTGAATATCTTTTAATGTCTCTTAACCTCTCCTGCCTTCTATCCTATCACAGACCTTCCCTTTTGTTCTTTCATCCCCTCCCCCATTTCCCAGCCCCGACACTTGCTTAACAATCTGTTCCATTTCCTGTTTTTTTTCCAGTTCTGACGAAAGGTCATCGACCTGAAACGTTAACTCTGTTTCTCTCTTCCCAGATGCTGCCTGACCTGCTGAGTGTCTCCAGCATTTTCTGTTTTTATTAAAGATCCAACGGTGCTATTTGAAGAAGAGCAGGGGATTTCTCTCCGGTGTCCTGTCCACTATTTAGCCTTCAGCCAACATCACTAGAACAGATTATCTGGTCATTATCACATTGCTCTTTGTGAAACTTGTTGTGTGTAAATTGACGGCTGCTTTTCCTACATTACAACAGAGACTACACTTCAAAAGTGCTTCTTAGGCTGTGAAGCGCTTTGGGAGGTCCTGAGGTCGTGAAAGGGTCTTCCTTTCTTACTGGGACAAACGTGACTTCCGTTTTTGTGTACTCGCAGATCCCACAAACAGCAGCAAATAGTCAAAGAACCAATGCCATCCTCTAAATGTAATTAAGTATATTCATTTAATAAAAAATATATATTTTTAGAAACCTTTAGTAGAAAGGGAAAGAAAGAAATACACATGGTCAGGAATTTCCGGTTTGCAAGCACATTTCAATTACCATAATCGCATCACTTCAAAAACAATCCCACAGTTGTTTAAATTTATGCGTACAGCAAATTAATAATTATGTCCTTTCTCAGGCCTCCTTAGACATTGCTATTGGTCTGTCAGGACTATGGGAATACAGCCTTGCTGCAGAATCCACGCCTGGGTATAGAGGTGGAAGCCTCTCCACTTACTGCCCTGTCTAGCCTACTTTTCATACACCCTGACGAGAGACCAGAAGAGGGGCAGAGGCAGCCTGTAGTCATGTCAAATCGAGGATCCCACTGGGGCTGGCAGCCCTCTCCTCAACCAGGCGTCATCATAAAAATAAGACTTGCATTTACGCAGCGACTTTCACAACCTCAGGATGTCCCAAAGCGCTTTACAGTGCCTTTGAAGTGTAGTCACTGTTGTAATGTAGGAAACGCGGCAGCCAATTTGCACACAGCGAGGTCCCACAAACGGCAATGAGATAAATGGCCAGATAATCTGTTTTTAGTGATGTTGGTTGAGGGATCAATATTGGCCAGGACACAAAAGCAGCTTCCCCTAAAGGGATTGGCTCTCAATGGGTTTTTGCAGAGCATCACCGGCTCCTGGAGAACATAAGAACATAAGAAATAGAAGCAGGAGTAGGCCATTCGGCCCCTCGAGCCTGCTCCGCCGTTCAATGAGATCATGGCCGATCTTCTGCCTCAACTTCATTCACCGGCCCTATCACCATATCCCTTGATGCCCTTACTAGTCAGAAATCTATCGACTTCTGTTTTGAATATACCCAATGACTGAGCCCCCACAGTCCTCTGGGGTAGAGAATTCCAAAGATTCACCACCTTCTGTGTGAAGAAATTTCTTCTCATCTCAGTCCTGAATGGCCTACCCTTTATCCTGAGGCTGTGGCCCCCGGTTCTAGACTCCTCAGCCAAGGGAAACATTCTCCCAGCATCCACCCTAGCAAGCCCTGTAATAATTTTGTATGCTTCAATGAGATCCCCTCTCATTCTTCTGAATTCAAGAGAATACAGGCCTAGTTTACTCAATCTCTTCTCATACGACAGTCCCGCCATCCCAGGAATCAATCTCGTGATCCTTCGTTGCACTCCCTCTATGGCAAGTATATCCTTCCTTAGGTAAGGAGACCAAAATTGTACACAGTACTCCAGGTGTGGTCTCACCAAGGCCCTATATAATTGGAGTAAGACTTCTTTACTCCTGTACTCAAATCCTCTTGTAATGAAGGCCAGCATACAATTTGCCTTCCTAATGGCTTGCTGCACCTGCACATTCACTTTCAGTGACTCATGTACAAGGACACCCAGGTCCCTTTGAGCATCTGCATTCCCCAATCTTTCACCATTTAGGAAATACTCTGCCTTTCTGTTTTTTTCTACCAAAGTGGATAACTTCACATTTATCCACATTATTTTCCATCTTCCATGTTCTCGCCCACTCACTGAGCCTGTCGAGATCCCCTTGAAGCCTCTTCACATCCTCTTCACAACTGCCACTGCCACCTAGCTTTGTATCATCAGCAAATTTGGGAATGTTACATGTAGTCCCCTCATACAAATCATTGATATAGATTGGAGGAAGCGTGTAATTTGGAGATACCTGGACAGGTCCCGCTGGTGAGGTGGAATTTGCCTGCTGGTTGTTGTAGGAACAACACCTTCCACTTGTCTGTCCCGTCTGCTCTCTCAGGTGGACATAAAAGATCCTAAAGCACTATTTCAAAGACGAGCAGGGGAGTTCTCCCCGGTGTCCTGGCAAATATTTATCCCTCAATCAACATCACAAAAAAAAACAGATTGTCTGGTCATTTATCACATTGCTGTTTGTGGGAGCTTGCTGAGCGCAAAATTGGCTGCCGCGTTTCCCACATTACAACAGTGACTCCACTTCAAAAGTACTTCATTGGCTGTAAAGTGCTTTGGGATGTCCGGTGGTCGTGAAAGGCGCTAAATAAATGCAAGTCTTTCTTTCTTTCTTTCTTTGTGGTGAATTCGAGCCAGCTTGGTGATGCCTTTCCAGGTGTACTAGCCATCAGTGGATTCAGAACCCGACAGCAGAAGTGATACTTTGCAAACTCCATTGACAGTCGATCCCCTTGACAGGAAACAGCTTTTATTGGCTCTTCACTTGTGCACTACTTATAACAAATCGGAAATCGGAAAAGGCACGGAGCAATACTGTGCTATATTGGCAGTGTGCTAAAACAAACAGGAGAAGTAAGTAACTCTCATTTAACGAGCAGGCATCAATAGGTTAAGAGCAACATTTCCCCCTTTGGTGACTTGGTCCAAACTCTTCACAAAAATATCAGATGGGCTTGAGTGTGAGGCAGCCCAGGGACGTGAACGAAAGCCGTGCTGGTTGGGAAGCCTGTCGGGGAATGGCTTTGTGGCCCCCTCTTTTGTAATTGTTATCTTCCCAAGCACGCCAGCACAGTGCTATCTGTTACTAGTGGAAGCAAGGGGGAGCCTGGAACATGAGAGTCAATGATCCATGATGGGCTTCCCTCTACTTTACACAGAATTACACAGAGCTTACAGCACAGAAACAGGCCATTCGGCCCAGCAGGTCTATGCCGCTGTTTATGCTCCACGCGAGCCTGCTCCCACCTTGATGTCTCACCCTATCGACATACCCTGCTATTCCTTTCTCCCTCATGTACTGATCTAGCTTCCTCTTAATTTACTGATTGAGTAAAAAGGCTTTTTAAAAAATAAAGTAAACAACTCTCCAGACATGATGTTGCACTGTGAAGTTTTTCTGTAGCCCTTAATGACGCGGAGTAAGTTTTAACCCAAGATGTGGATCAGATTCTCCGATAGCTCGAACGGAGTGAAAGATTTTCCAGGTGGCTCTGAGTAAATCAACAGGTTCGCTTTCCCAGCAATCGGGTTAAAACCCCCCTGTCATCTCCGAATCTGATCTGGTGCACTGCTACTTCTTGGATCCGGAATGAACCTACCATTGCATTGCCTATTTACACTGCCCTTTCCTCATAAATCACCTGTCACCTGAGAGCTCTTCTTCAAGGGAGGAAAGAAAATCCCTTGCATAATGCTTTTGGACTGGGACAAACCCAAAGTAAATGGGCATGTGTTGATCTAGCTTTGCTTATTTTTACAGTACATGCCATTCCTTCTATAGCCTCCCTGTTTTCAGTTAACGATTCTTAAGGCCTCATTTCCTGCTGCTTTGACTGTGTGTGCTTACTTTGGATCTGCACCTCAGGGCTGTGTAATCTGAGGACATGGGTAAGCAACCATTAAATGTAAAAATGAAGATTAAGGGAACTGTTAAAGATCGATTTTATTTTTAAAAGCAGGTTAGCTCTCAATGTTCTGCTGTAACGGAAGCTTGCAGTTTTCTAAGGACTTGGGGAGAAAAAGCAGCAAACACCTGGGAATGCTTGAATGATACCGTGGCCCTGAACTTGTGACACGGGACACCGTGCTACGAATGCTTAACGCGCTGGCCTGAAATTGTTTTCCCTGCTATTTTAGCGGAGGTGTGAACCCATTTATTTTAAGCGGGTGGAGAGCATGCCGGTGATTTCCTGGGATGCTCTCCCAGTGAGTCAGGTGTTTGTAAGTGCAAGTGACAGACTGTCTGAATTGCATGGCACATAGTGTAAGGAGAGTTTAGCGCTAACGTCAGGAAGTTCTTTAAAAAAAGTCACTCCATCAACAACAACAAGTTGTATTTACATAGTGCCTTTAACGTAATAAAACGTCCCAAGGTGCTTCACAGCAGCGTTATCAGACAAAATTTGGCGGTGAGCCACATAAGGAGATATTAGGACAGGTGATCAAAAGCTTGGTCAAAGAGGTAAAGTATTGAGGAGTGTCTTAAAAGAGGAGTGAGAGAGGTGGAGAGGTTTAGGGCGTTAATTCCAGAGCTCGGGGCCCAGACAGCTGAAGGCACGGCCGCCAATGGAGGAGAGAAAGAAATTGGGGATGCGCAAGAGGCCAGAATTGGAGAAACACAGAGTTCCCGGAGGGTTGCGAGGATAGGGAGGGGGCGAGGCCATGGAGGGATTTGACCACAAGGATGAGGATTTTAAATTTGAGGCGTTGCTGGACCAGGAACCAATGTAGGTCAGCGAGCACAGGGGTGATGGGTGAACGGGACTTGGTGCGAGTTAGGATACGGGCAGCAGGGGCTTTGAATGAACTCAAGATTGCGGAGGGTGGAAGATGGGAGGCTGGCCAGGGGAGCATTGGAATAGTCGAATCTGGAGATGACAAAAGCAAGGATGAGATTTTCAGCAGCAGATGGGCGAAGGCAGGGGTGGAGATGTGCAATATTATGGCGGTGGAAGTAGGTGGTCTTGGTATCCTGGGTTAGTGATTGAGGCAGAAACGGCGTTAACATTCAAGATTAGATTGGATAGGTGGAAGAAAGAAAAGGGGTATGGGAACAGGGTGGGTAAATGTGATTAGGGCTGTTTACTTGTGGGGAGCGTCAATGGTAACAGAGACTGGTTGGGCCGAAGAGCCTGTTTCCGTGTTGTCACTTGTATGTATCTCTGTAGAGGAGATGAAAAGCCCAGAAACCATTTAAGAAATAGTTCAATGCCATCCTGGGGGAGGTCTGTAGGGTTTTTCTGGGTGTATGAGTTAAGTTGGGTTGAACCGCGTTCCTGATCTGTATCTATTCTGTGATCTGCAAGAGGAATATCGTGGTGCTACATGAGAACATTGGCCGCACTTCACAAATAAATCCTTGGATGCGAAGGGCTTTGGGATCTTCTGAGGACACGATAAGGCCCTATGCAACTAAGTCTTTCATTCTTCTTTGTAACTCTCCTTTAAAGCCGCAGGTTACTGCAATGATGATTGGTGCTGCAATGATGATTGGTGCTGCAATGATGATTGGTGCTGCAATGATGATTGGTGCTGCAATGATGATTGGTGCTGCAATGATGATTGGTGCTGCAATGATGATTGGTGCTGCAATGATGATTGGTGCTGCAATGATGATTGGTGCTGGTGCTTCACCAGTCGCAGATTCCATCCCAGACATCTATCTGTTCCAGTCCCCTGGGAGTTCAGTCAAGGAACGTGCCCACGGGGTCCATGTGTTCATGAAGTTTCTCTTGGAATGCAGGAAGACTCGGCCTTGAAAGGAGGCAGCCAGTGTGACACCCCTCCAGCCTGGACCAGCTGGCTTCTGGTTAGCGCCCACCTCTTCTCCTTCCTCAGCACTGAGCTGTACAGCCTCGGGCCCCCCTCTCCATCAGTAAACCCCGAAAGGCTAGGCTCTGGGCTGGCACTTGGTGTTAGCGTTGACGCAAGGGCGCTCTGGTGTACCGCGCTGCTCTCATTTCCGCTGCGGCCTACTGGCCCCTGTCACGTGATCTGTGAAGAGAGCAGAGTACAGAAACATAGAAACATAGAAGATAGGAGCAGGAGTAGGCCATTCGGCCCCTCGAGCCTGCTCCGCCATTCAATGCGATCATGGCTGATCATCCAAATTCAGTACCCTGTCCCTGCTTTCTCCCCATATCCCTTGATCCCTTTAGCCTTAAGAAATATATCTAACTCCTTCTTGAATATATTTAATGAATTGGCCTCAACTGCCTTCTGTGGTAGAGAATTCCACAGGTTCACCACTCTCTGGGTGAAGAAATTCCTCCTCATCTCAGTCCTAAATGGCTTACCCCTTATCCTTAGACTGTGACCCCTGGTTCTGGACTCCCCCGCCATCGGGAACATCCTTCCTGCATCTGGTCTGTCTAGTCCTGTTAGAATTTTATAAGTTTCAATGAGATTCCCTCTCATTCTTCTAAACTCTAGCGAATACAACCCCAATCGATCCAATCTCTCTTCATACGTCATTCCTGCCATCCCAGGTATCAGTCTGGTGAATTGTATACATTGACGAGCACATTAGCACACTTCCTCAGTTCACCCTTGGCTTTGGAAGGAATGAACTATAAAGTTGCTGTTCACAATGCCAGAGCACAGAAATATTGACGTTACCAAGCTCTGTCGAATAGCTAATAATCTGACCTTTGCATTTACAAAATGGTGTGTGCCTCTCTCTGCCCCGCTTCCTTAAGAGCAGAATAATATTGTAGGCCCACTGTGAACAGGGCTGTTAGATGTTCTAACAGTGGACTAGGAGTAGGGCATTTAAAAGTGGCGGTGCTCAGGGATAGAGGTTTAGTTCCTGAGATTTGATCTTTTTTGATGACACACCTGGGTAATTTCCCCAGTACGGGCAAGGATCCTTGCCCACCATGTTCAATCTGTGGCGACGAGTTAGACTCTCTCCTTCATAAACTTGGCTTGTATTCCCTTGAGTCCAGGAGATTGAGGGGTGATGTGATCGAGGGGTTTAAAATGTTAAAGGATTCAATAGGATAGATGCAGAGAAACTATTTCCTCTGGTGGGGGAATCAAGAACAAGGGGACACAATCTTAAAATGAGAGCCAGGCTGTTCATGAGGGAAATCAGGAGAGTAGTGGAAATCTGGAACACTTGCCCCCAAAAGGCTGTGGAAGCTAGGACAATTGGAGGTTTCAGGACCGAGATCGATAGACTTTTGTTTGGTACGGGTATGAAAGGGATATGGAACAAAGAGTAAACGGAGTTGAGGTTTGAGATCAGCCATGAGCTAATTGAATGGCGGAGCAGGCCCGAGGGGCTGAATGGCCTCCTCCTGTTCTTATGTCCCTCCACCTCCCTCCTCCCACCACCAGCACGTAATGGGCAAATTAGCTCCATTCCAAAAAAAAAGATCTTTACAATACCACTGTGGGAAAAAAATATCCGAACAAAATATAAACCATCCAGAAGCGGCTTTATCTGATGTTTACACACACGCTGTTCTTGGGCAACCAGATGAACAGCTCAGTGTGCACAGCCACTGAGCATCGCACGGTAAATCCAGTTGAGCTCCCAAACATGCAGTTCGGCTTTCAAATCAATAGGAACTGATAGCTGCCCTACGTGATACATTTCCTGGAATTGCAATTAAAAAGGTCAGAGACATGTAAATATGGAGGGGATGATCTTATTACAGAATGTCAATACACGGGCCCATCTGAAGTGAAGCAGTTCCGTCAGATCTGAGAAACAAACCTTTTCAAATTACTTGTTATCTTTAACTCTTTGCTGCCCGGGACCACTGGACTGCGAATGATTCTGTCGACCAGGGTGAAGGAGCACTAACGCAGAAAACACCAATGAGGGAACTGACTTCATTGTGAGGATCGCATGAAATTGTTTAAGGTAGAATTTTTATAGCACCTTTTATGACCTCACAACATCCCAAAGCACTTTACAGCCAATGAAGTACTGCCACTGTTGTAATGTGGGAAAGGCAGCAGCCAATGGGCACACAGCAAAGTTCCACCAGCAGCAATGACTAGATAAGGTGTTTTTAGATGTTGGTTGAGGGATAAATATTGACCAGTACACCAGGGAAAACTCCCCTGCTCTTCTTCGAAGATAATGCCATAGGATCTTCTACACCCACCTGAGAGGGCAGACATGGCATTATAGAGTCATAGATAGAGTCATGGAGTTATACAGCACAGAAAGAGGCCCTTCGGCCCATAGTGTCCACGCCGGCCATCAAGCCCTGTCTATTCTAATCCCATTTTCCAGCACTTGGTCCGTAGCCTTGTATGCTATGGCGTTTCAAGTGCTCATCTAAATGCTTCTTGAATGTTGTGAGGGTTCCTGCCTCTACCACCCTTTCAGGCAGTGAGTTCCAGATTCCAACCACCCTCTGGGTGAAAAAGTTTTTCCTCAAATCCCCTCGAAACCTCCTGCCCCTTACCTTGAAACTATGCCCCCTGGTTATTGACCCCTCTACTAAGGGGAAAAGTTCCTTTCTATCTACCCTATCTATGCCCCTCATAATTTTGTACACCTCAATCAGGTCCCCCCTCAGCCTTCTCTGCTCTAAGGAAAACAAGCCCATCTTGTCCAGTCTCTCTTCATAGCTGAAGTGCTCCAGCCCAGGTAACATCCTGGTGAATCTCCTCTGCACCCTCTCCAATGCAATCACATCCTTCCTATAGTGTGGCAACCAGAACTGCACACAGTATTCCAGCTGTGGCCTAACTAGCGTTTTGTACAGCTCCATCATAACCTCCCTGGTCTTATATTCTGCCTCAGCTAATGAAGGCAAGTATCCCATATGCCTTTTTAACCACCTTATCTACCTGTCCTGCTGCCTTCAGGGATCTATGTACATGCACACCAAGGTCCCTCTGATCCTCTGTCCTTCTTAGGGTCCTACCATTCATTGTGTATTCCCTTGCCTTGTTAGTCCTCCCAAAATGCATCACCTCACAATTTTCAGGGTTAAGTTCCATTTACCACTGTTCTGCCCATCTGACCAACCCGTCTATATCCTCCTCGCTATTTACCACCCCACCAATTTTTGTGTCATCTGCAAACTTACTGATCATACCTCCTACATTCATATCTAAATCATTAATGTATACTGCAAACAGCAAAGGACCCAGCACCGATCCCTGTGGTACACCACTGGACACAGGCTTCCAGTCACAAAAACAACCTTTGACCATCACCCTCTGCCTCCTGCCACTAAGCCAATTTTGGATCCAATGTGCGTAGTTGCCCTGGATCCCATGGGCTCTTACCTTCTTGACCAGTCTCCCATGCGGGACTTTGTCAAAAGCCTTTCTGAAGTCCATGTGGACCACATCAACTGCACTACCCTCATCCACACACCTAGTCACCCCCTCGAAAAATTCAATCAAATTGGCCAGACATGATCTCCCCCTGACAAAGCCATGCTGACTATCCTTGATTAATCCTTGCCTCTCCAAGTGGAGACTAATTCAGTCCCTCAGAATTTTTTCCAATAATTTCCCTACCACTGATGTTAGGCTCACTGGCCTGTAATTCCCTGGTTTATCCCTACTACCCTTCTTGAATAATGGTACTACGTTAGCTGTTCTCCAGTCCTCCTGGCACCTCCCCTGTGGCCAGAGAGGTTCTGAAAATTTGTGTCAGAGCCCCTGCATTGGTTCATCTGAAAGGCAACACCTCCGACAGTGTGGCACACCCTCAGTACTAGATTTCATGCTCAAGTCCCATGGAGTGGGACTTGAACCCCCAGCAATTCTGACTCAGAGAGAGGAAGTGCTACCCACTGCACCACAGCTGACACTTATAACTTGAAGCCTCTAATGGCTCCATGGCTTTCTAATTGCTCAATCCTGGTTCGGTACAGCAGGCACTGGAATTGTGGGGCTGATTCCATAAGAGACACATTTTCAAGCAGCTCTTTCCGTCTTAGAACTGCTAGGCCACACTTTATTCAGTGGCTGAGAACATTCTGCAGGCATCGGTAAGATGCTTCGCTGTGTGACTTCGCGGCCAGGCTTGATTGTTTGCTCACCCACTGTGCACTTTCAATCAGGAATCATTGGATAATGATTGTGAGCAAGAACCCTGGCTGTTCCCCCCCCCGCCCCCCACCTCTCTCTAGTCAAGGGAGACTGAGGTCGATTGTCAGACCTGCATGTTAGAGGTTAGGCCCCAGATTTGCATAGGCAATAGGCAGTTTCAGGCAGGCGCCTGAACCAATATGGTATGCGGTGTAGTTCCGGTGCGGAATGAGTGCATGCACGATGCACGCCATATTGTCCTGCAGCGTTTAGTTTCCATCTGAAAAATGGGCGCAATCGCATTTCTAGGCCAGTGTTTACAAGAGAGCTCCATTTTTCAAATCTATTTCTCCCACACCCC
>JASTWF010000118.1:0-184451 GCA_030390025.1 Squalus acanthias
ACACACCCGAGTTCAGAGAATGCACAGCGCTCACACTCCCGAGTTCAGAGAACACACAGCGCTCACACTCCCGAGTTCAGAGAACGCACAGCGCTCACACTCCCGAGTTCAGAGAATGCACAGCGCTCACACTCCCGAGTTCAGAGAACGCACAGCGCTCACACTCCCGAGTTCAGTGAACACACAGCGCTCACACTCCTGAGTTCAGTGAACACACAGCGCTCACACTCCCGAGTTCAGAGAACACACAGCGCTCACACTCCCGAGTTCTGGGAATGCACAGCGCTCACACTTCCAAGTTCAGTGAACACACAGCGCTCACACTCCCGAGTTCTGGGAATGCACAGCGCTCACACTTCCAAGTTCAGTGAACACACAGCGCTCACACTCCCGAGTTCAGAGAAGACACAGCGCTCACACTCCCGAGTTCTGGGAATGCACAGCGCTCACACTTCCACGTTCAGTGAACACACAGCGCTCACACTCCCGAGTTCAGTGAACACACAGCGCTCACACTCCCGAGTTTAGAGACCGCACGGCGCTCACACTTCCGCGTTCAGAAAACGCACAGCGCTCACACTTCCGAGTTCAGAGAACGCACAGCGCTCACACGCCCGATTTCAGTGAACACACAGCGCTCACACTCCCGAGTTCAGGAAAGCACAGCGCTCACACTCCCGAGTTCAGAGAACGCACAGCGCTCACACTCCCGAGTTCAGAGAACACACAGCGCTCACACTCCCGAGTTCAGAGAACGCACAGCGCTCACACTCCCGAGTTCAGAGAACACACAGCGCTCACACTCCCGAGTTCAGAGAACACACAGCGCTCACACTCCCGAGTTCAGAGAATGCACAGCGCTCACACTCCCGAGTTCAGAGAACGCACAGCGCTCACACTCCCGAGTTCAGAGAACGCACAGCGCTCACACTCCCGAGTTCAGAGAACGCACAGCGCTCACACTCCCGAGTTCAGAGAACGCACAGCGCTCACACTCCCGAGTTCAGAGAAAGCACAGCGCTCACACTCCCGAGTTCAGAGACGCACAGCGCTCACACTCCCGAGTTCAGAGAACACACAGCGCTCACACTCCCGAGTTCAGAGAACGCACAGCGCTCACACTCCCGAGTTCAGAGAACGCACAGCGCTCACACTCCCGAGTTCAGGGAATGCACAGCGCTCACAATCCCGAGTTCAGATAACACACAGCGCTCACACTCCCGAATACAGAGAACGCACAACGGTCGCAATCCTGAGTTCAGAGAATGCACAGCGCTCACACTCCCGAATTCAGATTACGCACAGAGCACTCACTCACGACTTCATGGAAGGCACAGCACTCAAACTTCCGATTACAGAGTACGCGGAAACCTCACACTCCCGAGTTCAGAGAATGCACAGCGTTCACATTCATGAGTTCAGAGAAGGCACAGCGTTCACACTCCCGAGTTCAGAGAATGCACAGCGCTCACACTCACGAGTTCAGAGAATGCACAGCGTGCACATTCATGAGTTCAGAGAATGCACAGCACTCACACTCCCGAGTTCAGAGAATGCACGGCGCTCACACTCCCGAGTTCAGTGAACACACAGCGCTCACACTTCCAAGTTCTGGGAATGCACAGCGCTCACACTCCCGAGTTCAGAGAACACACAGAGCTCACACTCCCGAGTTCAGAGAAAGCACAGCACTAACACACCCGAGTTCAGAGAATGCACAGTGCTCACACTCCCGAGTTCAGTGAACACACAGCGCTCACACTCCCGAGTTCAGAGAACGCACAGCGCTCACACTCCCGAGTTCAGAGAATGCACAGCGCTCACACTCCCGAGTTCAGAGAACGCACAGCGCTCACACTCCCGAGTTCAGTGAACACACAGCGCTCACACTCCTGAGTTCAGTGAACGCACAGCGCTCACACTCCCGAGTTCAGAGAACACACAGCGCTCACACTCCCGAGTTCTGGGAATGCACAGCGCTCACACTTCCAAGTTCAGTGAACACACAGCGCTCACACTCCCGAGTTCAGGGAAAGCACAGCGCTCACACTCCCGAGTTCAGTGAACACACAGCGCTCACACTCCCGAGTTCAGAGAAGACACAGCGCTCACACTCCCGAGTTCTGGGAATGCACAGCGCTCACACTTCCACGTTCAGTGAACACACAGCGCTCACACTCCCGAGTTCAGTGAACACACAGCGCTCACACTCCCGAGTTTAGAGACCGCACGGCGCTCACACTTCCGCGTTCAGAAAACGCACAGCGCTCACACTTCCGAGTTCAGAGAACGCACAGCGCTCACACGCCCGATTTCAGTGAACACACTGCGCTCACACTTCCAAGTTCTGGGAATGCACAGCGCTCACACTCCCGAGTTCAGTGAACGCACAGCGCTCACACGCCCGATTTCAGAGTACACACAGTGCTCACAGTCCCCAGTTCAGAGAACGCACAGCTCTCACACTCCCGAGTTCAGAGAACACACAGCGCTCACACTCCCGAGTTCAGAGAACACACAGCGCTCACACTCCCGAGTTCAGTGAATGCACAGCGCTCACACTCCCGAGTTCAGAGAACACACAGCGCTCACACTCCCGAGTTCAGAGAACGCACAGCGCTCACGCTCCCGAGTTCAGTGAACGCACAGTGCTCACACTCCCGAGTTCAGAGAACACACAGCGCTCACACGCCCGATTTCAGAGAACACACAGCGCTCACACTCCCGAGTTCAGAGAATGCACAGCGCTCACACTCCCGAGTTCAGTGAACGCACAGCGCTCACACTCCCAAGTTCAGAGAACACACAGCACTCACACTCCCGAGTTCAGAGAACACACAGCACTCACACTCCCGAGTTCAGTGAACACACAGCGCTCACACTCCCGAGTTCAGAGAACACACAGCACTCACACTCCCGATTTCAGTGAACAAACAGCATTCACATTGCAGAGTTCAAGGAATGCACAGCTCACACACTCCCGATTTCAGAGAATACACAGTGCTACAATCCCGATTTCAGAGAACACACAGCGCTCACACTCCTGTGTTCAGAGAAATCACAGTGCTCACACTCCGTATTTCAGGGAGCGCACAGCGCTCACACTCCCGAGTTAAAAAACGCACAGCGCTCACACTCCCGAGTTCAAATTACAGACAGCGCTCACACTCCCGAGTTCAGCGAATGCACAGCGCTCACACTCCCGAGTTCAGAGAATGCACAGCACTCACACTCCCGAGTTCAGAGAACACACAGCGCTCACACTCCTGAGTTCAGAGAACACACAGCACTCACACTCCCGATTTCAGTGAACACACAGCGCTCACACTCCCGAGTTCAGAGAAGACACAGCACTCACACTCCCGAGTTCAGAGAATGCACAGCGCTCACACTCCCGAGTTCAGAGAATGCACAGCACTCACACTCCCGAGTTCAGAGAAGACACAGCACTCACACTCCCGAGTTCAGTGAACACACAGCGCTCACACTCCCGAGTTCAGAGAATGCACAGTTGATTAAAGCTTTGTTTAACGCTTAGATGAAGTGCCTAGTAGTTTCCTTACGTCACACAGCGCTCACATGCCCAAATTCAGTGAAGGCACACCATTCACACTCCCGAGTTAAGAGAATGCACAGCGCTCCCACTCCCGAGTTCAGAGAACACACAGCACTCACACTCCCGAGTTCTGGGAATGCACAGCGCTCACACTTCCAAGTTCAGTGAACACACAGCGCTCACACTCCCGAGTTCAGTGAACACACAGCGCTCACACTCCCGAGTTTAGAGACCGCACGGCGCTCACACTTCCGCGTTCAGAGAACGCACAGCGCTCACACTTCCGAGTTCAGAGAACGCACAGCGCTCACACTCCCGAATACAGAGAACACACAGCGGTCGCAATCCTGAGTTCAGAGAATGCACAGCGCTCACACTCCCGAATTCAGATTACGCACAGAGCACTCACTCACGACTTCATGGAAGGCACAGCACTCAAACTTCCGATTACAGAGTACGCGGAAACCTCACACTCCCGAGTTCAGAGAATGCACAGCGTTCACATTCATGAGTTCAGAGAAGGCACAGCGTTCACACTCCCGAGTTCAGAGATAGCACAGCGCTCACACTCACGAGTTCAGAGAACGCACAGCGCTCACACTCCCGAGTTCAGAGAATGCACAGCGCTCACACTCCCGAGTTCAGAGAAAGCACAGCGCTCACACTCCCGAGTTCAGTGAACGCACAGCGCTCACACTCCCGAGTTCAGAGAATGCACAGCGCTCACACTCCCGAGTTCAGAGAAAGCACAGCGCTCACACTCCCGAGTTCAGAGAAAGCACAGCGCTCACACTCCCGAGTTCAGAGAATGCACAGCGCTCACACTCCCGAGTTCAGAGAACGCACAGCGCTCACACTCCCGAGTTCAGAGAACGCACAGCGCTCACACTCCCGAGTTCAGAGAATGCACAGCGCTCACACTCCCGAGTTCAGAGAACGCACAGCGCTCACACTCCCGAGTTCAGAGAACGCACAGCGCTCACACTCCCGAGTTCAGAGAACGCACAGCGCTCACACTCCCGAGTTCAGAGAACGCACAGCGCTCACACTCCCGAGTTCAGAGAATGCACAGCGCTCACACTTCCAAGTTCAGTGAACACACAGCGCTCACACTCCCGAGTTCTGGGAATGCACAGCGCTCACACTTCCAAGTTCAGTGAACACACAGCACTCACACTCCCGAGTTCAGAGAACACACAGCGCTCACACTCCCGAGTTCTGGGAATGCACAGCGCTCACACTTCCACGTTCAGTGAACACACAGCGCTCACACTCCCGAGTTCAGTGAACACACAGCGCTCACACTCCCGAGTTTAGAGACCGCACGGCGCTCACACTTCCGCGTTCAGAAAACGCACAGCGCTCACACTTCCGAGTTCAGAGAACGCACAGCGCTCACACGCCCGATTTCAGTGAACACACTGCGCTCACACTTCCAAGTTCTGGGAATGCACAGCGCTCACACTCCCGAGTTCAGTGAACGCACAGCGCTCACACGCCCGATTTCAGAGTACACACAGTGCTCACAGTCCCCAGTTCAGAGAACGCACAGCTCTCACACTCCCGAGTTCAGAGAACACACAGCGCTCACACTCCCGAGTTCAGAGAACGCACAGCGCTCACACTCCCGAGTTCAGAGAACGCACAGCGCTCACACTCCCGAGTTCAGAGAACGCACAGCGCTCACACTCCCGAGTTCAGAGAACGCACAGCGCTCACACTCCCGAGTTCAGAGAACGCACAGCGCTCACACTCCCGAGTTCAGAGAACACACAGCGCTCACACTCCCGAGTTCAGAGAACGCACAGCGCTCACACTCCCGAGTTCAGAGAACGCACAGCGCTCACACTCCCGAGTTCAGAGAACGCACAGCGCTCACACTCCCGAGTTCAGAGAACGCACAGCGTCCACACTCCCGAGTTCAGAGAACAGGCAGTGCTCACACTCCCGAATTCTGGGAACGCACAGCGCTCACACTCCCGAGTTCAGAGAACGCACAGCGCTCACACTCCCGAGTTCAGAGAACACACAGCGCTCACACTCCGAGTTCAGAGAACGCACAGCGCTCACACTCCCGAGTTCAGAGAACGCACAGCGCTCACACTCCCGAGTTCAGAGAACGCACAGCGCTCACACTCCCGAGTTCAGAGAACGCACAGCGCTCACACTCCCGAGTTCAGAGAACGCACAGCGCTCACACTCCCGAGTTCAGAGAACGCACAGCGCTCACACTCCCGAGTTCAGAGAACGCACAGCGCTCACACTCCCGAGTTCAGAGAAAGCACAGCGCTCACACTCCCGAGTTCAGAGAACGCACAGCGCTCACACTCCCGAGTTCAGAGAACGCACAGCGCTCACACTCCCGAGTTCAGAGAAAGCACAGCGCTCACACTCCCGAGTTCAGAGAACGCACAGCGCTCACACTCCCGAGTTCAGAGAACGCACAGCGCTCACACTCCCGAGTTCAGAGAAAGCACAGCGCTCACACTCCCGAGTTCAGAGAACGCACAGCGCTCACACTCCCGAGTTCAGAGAACGCACAGCGCTCACACTCCCGAGTTCAGAGAACGCACAGCGCTCACACTCCCGAGTTCAGAGAACACACAGCGCTCACACTCCTGAGTTCAGAGAACACACAGCACTCACACTCCCGATTTCAGTGAACACACAGCGCTCACACTCCCGAGTTCAGAGAAGACACAGCACTCACACTCCCGAGTTCAGAGAATGCACAGCGCTCACACTCCCGAGTTCAGAGAATGCACAGCACTCACACTCCCGAGTTCAGAGAAGACACAGCACTCACACTCCCGAGTTCAGTGAACACACAGCGCTCACACTCCCGAGTTCAGAGAATGCACAGTTGATTAAAGCTTTGTTTAACGCTTAGATGAAGTGCCTAGTAGTTTCCTTACGTCACACAGCGCTCACATGCCCAAATTCAGTGAAGGCACACCATTCACACTCCCGAGTTAAGAGAATGCACAGCGCTCACACTCCCGAGTTCAGAGAATGCACAGCGCTCACACTCCCGAGTTCAGAGAACGCACAGCGCTCACACTCCCGAGTTCAGTGAACACACAGCGCTCACACTTCCGAGTTCAGTGAACACACAGCGCTCACACTCCCGAGTTCAGAGAACACACAGCGCTCACACTCCCGAGTTCAGGGAATGCACAGCGCTCACACTTCCGAGTTCAGTGAACACACAGCGCTCACACTCCCGAGTTCAGTGAACACACAGCGCTCACACTCCCGAGTTTCAGAGAACGCACAGCGCTCACACTCCGAGTTCAGAGAACGCACAGCGCTCACACTCCGAGTTCAGAGAACGCACAGCGCTCACACTCCCGAGTTCAGTGAACACACAGCGCTCACACTCCAAGTTCAGGGAATGCACAGCGCTCACACTCCCGAGTTCAGTGAACGCACAGCGCTCACACTCCCGATTTCAGAGAACACACAGTGCTCACAGTCCCCGAGTTCAGAGAACGCACAGCGCTCACACTCCCGAGTTCAGAGAACACACAGCGCTCACACTCCCGAGTTAAAAAACGCACAGCGCTCACACTCCCGAGTTCAAATTACAGACAGCGCTCACACTCCCGAGTTCAGCGAATGCACAGCGCTCACACTCCCGAGTTCAGAGAATGCACAGCGCTCACACTCCCGAGTTCAGAGAATGCACGGCGCTCACACTCCCGAGTTCAGAGAATGCACAGCACTCACACTCCCGAGTTCAGAGAATGCACAGCGCTCACACTCCCGAGTTCAGAGAAGACACAGCAGTCACACTCCCGAGTTCAGTGAATGCACAGTGCTCACACTCCTGAGTTCAGAGAATGCACAGCGCTCACACTCCCGAGTTCAGTGAATGCACAGCGCTCACACTCCTGAGTTCAGAGAATGCACAGCGCTCACACTCCCGAGTTCAGAGAATGCACAGCGCTCACAATCCCGAGTTCAGATAACACACAGCGCTCACACTCCCGAATACAGAGAACGCACAGCGGTCGCAATCCTGAGTTCAGAGAATGCACAGCGCTCACACTCCCGAATTCAGATTACGCACAGAGCACACACTCACGACTTCAGGGAAGGCACAGCACTCAAACTTCCGATTGCAGAGTACGCAGAACACTCACACTCCCGAGTTCAGAGAATGCACAGCGCTCACACTCACGAGTTCAGAGAATGCACAGCGTTCACATTCATGAGTTCAGAGAAGGCACAGCGCTCACACTCACGAGTTCAGAGAATGCACAGCGTTCACACTCACGAGTTCAGAGAATGCACAGCGTGCACATTCATGAGTTCAGAGAATGCACAGCACTCACACTCCCGAGTTCAGAGAATGCACGGCGCTCACACTCCCGAGTTCAGTGAACACACAGCGCTCACACTTCCAAGTTCTGGGAATGCACAGCGCTCACACTCCCGAGTTCAGAGAACACACAGAGCTCACACTCCCGAGTTCAGTGAACACACAGCGCTCACACTTCCAAGTTCTGGGAATGCACAGTGCTCACACTCCCGAGTTCAGTGAACACACAGCGCTCGCACTCCGGAGTTCAGAGAACGCACAGCGCTCACACTCCCGAGTTCAGAGAATGCACAGCGCTCACACTCCCGAGTTCAGAGAACGCACAGCGCTCACACTCCCGAGTTCAGTGAACACACAGCGCTCACACTCCCGAGTTCAGAGAACGCACAGCGCTCACACTCCCGAGTTCAGAGAACACACAGCGCTCACACTCCCGAGTTCAGAGAATGCACAGCGCTCACACTCCCGAGTTCAGTGAACACACAGCGCTCACACTCCCGAGTTCAGTGAACGCACAGCGCTCACACTCCCGAGTTCAGAGAACGCACAGCGCTCACACTCCGAGTTCAGAGAATGCACAGCGCTCACACTCCCGAGTTCAGAGAATGCACAGCGCTCACACTCCCGAGTTCAGAGAACGCACAGCGCTCACACTCCCGAGTTCAGAGAACGCACAGCGCTCACACTCCCGAGTTCAGAGAACGCACAGCGCTCACACTCCGAGTTCAGAGAATGCACAGCGCTCACACTCCCGAGTTCAGTGAACGCACAGCGCTCACACTCCCGAGTTCAGAGAACGCACAGCGCTCACACTCCCGAGTTCAGAGAACGCACAGCGCTCACACTCCCGAGTTCAGAGAACGCACAGCGCTCACACTCCCGAGTTCAGAGAACGCACAGCGCTCACACTCCCGAGTTCAGAGAACGCACAGCGCTCACACTCCCGAGTTCAGAGAACGCACAGCGCTCACACTCCCGAGTTCAGAGAACGCACAGCGCTCACACTCCGAGTTCAGAGAACGCACAGCGCTCACACTCCCGAGTTCAGAGAACGCACAGCGCTCACACTCCGAGTTCAGAGAACGCACAGCGCTCACACTCCCGAGTTCAGAGAACGCACAGCGCTCACACTCCCGAGTTCAGAGAACGCACAGCGCTCACACTCCCGAGTTCAGAGAACGCACAGCGCTCACACTCCCGAGTTCAGAGAACGCACAGCGCTCACACTCCCGAGTTCAGAGAACGCACAGCGCTCACACTCCCGAGTTCAAATTACAGACAGCGCTCACACTCCCGAGTTCAGCGAATGCACAGCGCTCACACTCCCGAGTTCAGAGAACGCACAGCGCTCACACTCCCGAGTTCAGAGAACACACAGCGCTCACACTCCCGAGTTCAGAGAACACACAGCGCTCACACTCCCGAGTTCAGAGAACACACAGCGCTCACACTCCCGAGTTCAGTGAACACACAGCGCTCACACTCCCGAGTTCAGGAATGCACAGCGCTCACACTCCCGAGTTCAGAGAACACACAGCGCTCACACTCCCGAGTTCAGAGAACACACAGCGCTCACACTCCGTGTTCAGAGAAAGCACAGCGCTCACACTCCCGAGTTCAGAGAACGCACAGCGCTCACACTCCCGAGTTAAAGAACGCACAGCGCTCACACGCCCGAGTTCAGTGAACACACAGCGCTCACACTCCCGAGTTCAGAGAATGCACAGCGCTCACACTCCCGAGTTCAGAGAATGCACAGCACTCACACTCCCGAGTTCAGAGAATGCACAGCGCTCACACTCCTGAGTTCAGAGAACACACAGCACTCACACTCCCGATTTCAGTGAACACACAGCGCTCACACTCCCGAGTTCAGAGAAGACACAGCACTCACACTCCCGAGTTCAGAGAATGCACAGCGCTCACACTCCCGAGTTCAGAGAATGCACAGCACTCACACTCCCGAGTTCAGAGAAGACACAGCACTCACACTCCCGAGTTCAGTGAACACACAGCGCTCACACTCCCGAGTTCAGAGAATGCACAGTTGATTAAAGCTTTGTTTAACGCTTAGATGAAGTGCCTAGTAGTTTCCTTACGTCACACAGCGCTCACATGCCCAAATTCAGTGAAGGCACACCATTCACACTCCCGAGTTAAGAGAATGCACAGCGCTCACACTCCCGAGTTCAGAGAATGCACAGCGCTCACACTCCCGAGTTCAGAGAACGCACAGCGCTCACACTCCCGAGTTCAGTGAACACACAGCGCTCACACTCCTGAGTTCAGTGAACACACAGCGCTCACACTCCCGAGTTCAGAGAACACACAGCACTCACACTCCCGAGTTCTGGGAATGCACAGCGCTCACACTTCCAAGTTCAGTGAACACACAGCGCTCACACTCCCGAGTTCAGTGAACACACAGCGCTCACACTCCCGAGTTTAGAGACCGCACGGCGCTCACACTTCCGCGTTCAGAGAACGCACAGCGCTCACACTTCCGAGTTCAGAGAACGCACAGCACTCACACGCCCGATTTCAGTGAACACACTGCGCTCACACTTCCAAGTTCTGGGAATGCACAGCGCTCACACTCCCGAGTTCAGTGAACGCACAGCGCTCACACGCCCGATTTCAGAGTACACACAGTGCTCACAGTCCCCAGTTCAGAGAACGCACAGCTCTCACACTCCCGAGTTCAGAGAACACACAGCGCTCACACTCCCGAGTTAAAAAACGCACAGCGCTCACACTCCCGAGTTCAAATTACAGACAGCGCTCACACTCCCGAGTTCAGCGAATGCACAGCGCTCACACTCCCGAGTTCAGAGAATGCACAGCGCTCACACTCCCGAGTTCAGAGAATGCACGGCGCTCACACTCCCGAGTTCAGAGAATGCACAGCACTCACACTCCCGAGTTCAGAGAATGCACAGCGCTCACACTCCCGAGTTCAGAGAAGACACAGCGCTCACACTCCCGAGTTCAGTGAATGCACAGCGCTCACACTCCTGAGTTCAGAGAATGCACAGCGCTCACACTCCCGAGTTCAGTGAATGCACAGCGCTCACACTCCTGAGTTCAGAGAATGCACAGCGCTCACACTCCCGAGTTCAGAGAATGCACAGCGCTCACACTCCCGAGTTCAGATAACACACAGCGCTCACACTCCCGAATACAGAGAACGCACAGCGGTCGCAATCCTGAGTTCAGAGAATGCACAGCGCTCACACTCCCGAGTTCAGATTACGCACAGAGCACACACTCACGACTTCAGGGAAGGCACAGCACTCAAACTCCGATTGCAGAGTACGCAGAACCCTCACACTCCCGAGTTCAGAGAATGCACAGCGCTCACACTCACGAGTTCAGAGAATGCACAGCGTTCACATTCATGAGTTCAGAGAAGGCACAGCGCTCACACTCACGAGTTCAGAGAATGCACAGCGTTCACACTCACGAGTTCAGAGAATGCACAGCGTGCACATTCATGAGTTCAGAGAATGCACAGCACTCACACTCCCGAGTTCAGAGAATGCACGGCGCTCACACTCCCGAGTTCAGTGAACACACAGCGCTCACACTACCAGAGTTCAGGGAATGCACAGCGCTCACACTCCCGAGTTCAGAGAACACACAGAGCTCACACTCCCGAGTTCAGTGAACACACAGCGCTCACACTTCCAAGTTCAGGAATGCACAGTGCTCACACTCCCGAGTTCAGTGAACACACAGCGCTCGCACTCCGAGTTCAGAGAACGCACAGCGCTCACACTCCCGAGTTCAGAGAATGCACAGCGCTCACACTCCCGAGTTCAGAGAACGCACAGCGCTCACACTCCCGAGTTCAGTGAACACACAGCGCTCACACTCCTGAGTTCAGTGAACGCACAGCGCTCACACTCCCGAGTTCAGAGAACACACAGCGCTCACACTCCCGAGTTCAGGGAATGCACAGCGCTCACACTCCGAGTTCAGTGAACACACAGCGCTCACACTCCCGAGTTCAGTGAACACACAGCGCTCACACTCCCGAGTTCAGAGAACGCACAGCGCTCACACTCCGAGTTCAGAGAACGCACAGCGCTCACACTCCGAGTTCAGGGAATGCACAGCGCTCACACTTCCGAGTTCAGTGAACACACAGCGCTCACACTCCCGAGTTCAGAGAACGCACAGCGCTCACACTCCCGAGTTCAGAGAACGCACAGCGCTCACACTCCCGAGTTCAGTGAACACACAGCGCTCACACTTCCAAGTTCTGGGAATGCACAGCGCTCACACTCCCGAGTTCAGTGAACGCACAGCGCTCACACGCCCGATTTCAGAGTACACACAGTGCTCACAGTCCCCAGTTCAGAGAACGCACAGCTCTCACACACCCGAGTTCAGAGAACACACAGCGCTCACACTCCCGAGTTCAGAGAACGCACAGCGCTCACACTCCCGAGTTCAGAGAACACACAGCGCTCACACTCCCGAGTTCAGAGAACACACAGCGCTCACACTCCCAAGTTCAGAGAACACACAGCGCTCACACTCCTGAGTTCAGAGAACACACAGCACTCACACTCCCGATTTCAGTGAACAAACAGCATTCACATTGCAGAGTTCAAGGAATGCACAGCTCACACACTCCCGATTTCAGAGAACACACAGTGCTACACTCCCGAGTTCAGAGAACACACAGCGCTCACACTCCTGTGTTCAGAGAAATCACAGTGCTCACACTCCGTATTTCAGGGAGCGCACAGCGCTCACACTCCCGAGTTAAAAAACGCACAGCGCTCACACTCCCGAGTTCAAATTACAGACAGCGCTCACACTCCCGAGTTCAGCGATGGCACAGCGCTCACACTCCCGAGTTCAGAGAATGCACAGCGCTCACACTCCCGAGTTCAGAGAACACACAGCGCTCACACTCCCGAGTTCAGAGAACACACAGCGCTCACACTCCCGAGTTCAGAGAACACACAGCACTCACACTCCCGATTTCAGTGAACAAACAGCATTCACATTGCAGAGTTCAAGGAATGCACAGCTCACACATTCCCGATTTCAGAGAACACACAGTGCTGCACTCCCGAGTTCAGAGAACACACAGCGCTCACACTCCTGTGTTCAGAGAAATCACAGTGCTCACACTCCGTATTTCAGGGAGCGCACAGCGCTCACACTCCCCAGTTAAAAAACGCACAGCGCTCACACTCCCGAGTTCAAATTACAGACAGCGCTCACACTCCCGAGTTCAGCGAATGCACAGCGCTCACACTCCCGAGTTCAGAGAATGCACAGCACTCACACTCCCGAGTTCAGAGAATGCACAGCGCTCACACTCCCGAGTTCAGAGAATGCACAGCACTCACACTCCCGAGTTCAGAGAATGCACAGCGCTCACACTCCCGAGTTCAGAGAACGCACAACGCTGACACTCCCGAGTTCAGAGAATGAACGGCGCTCCCACTCCCAAGTTCACTGAACACACAGCGCTCACTCTCCCGAGTTCAGGGAACGCAGAGCTCACAATAATGAGTTCAGAGAACGCACAGCAGTCACACTTCCCGAGTTCAGTGAATGCACAGTGCTCACACTCCTGAGTTCAGAGAATGCACAGCGCTCACACTCCCGAGTTCAGTGAATGCACAGCGCTCATATGCCCGAGGTCAGAGAACACACAGTGCTCACAGTCCCCACTTCAGAGAACGCACAGCGCTCACAGTCCCCAGTTCAGTGAATGCACAGTGCTCACACTCCCGAGTTCAGAGAACGCACTGTGCTCACACTCCCGAGTTCAGTGAACGCACAGCACTCACACTCCCGAGTTCAGAGAACACACAGCGCTCACACTTCCGAGTTCAGAGAACACACAGCGCTCACACTCCCGAGTTCAGAGAACACACAGCACTCACACTCCCGATTTCAGTAAACAAACAGCACTCACGTTGCCGAGTTCAAAGAATGCACAGCTCACACACTCCCGATTTCAGAGAACGCACAGCGCTCACACTCCCGAGTTCAGATAACACACAGTGCTCACACTCCTGAGTTCAGAGAAAACACAGTGCTCACACTCCCTATTTCAGGGAGCGCACAGCGCTCACACTCCCGAGTTCAGAGAACACACAGCGCTCACACTCCCGAGTTCAGAGAATGCACAGCGCTCACACTCCCAAGTTCAGAGAACGCACAGCGCTCACACTCCCGAATTCAGGGAATGCACAGCGCTCACAATCCCGAGTTCAGATAACACACAGCGCTCACACTCCCGAATACAGAGAACGCACAGCGGTCGCAATCCTGAGTTCAGAGAATGCACAGCGCTCACACTCCCGAATTCAGATTACGCACAGAGCACTCACTCACGACTTCATGGAAGGCACAGCACTCAAACTTCCGATTACAGAGTCCGCGGAAACCTCACACTCCCGAGTTCAGAGAATGCACAGCGTTCACATTCATGAGTTCAGAGAAGGCACAGTGTTCACACTCCCGAGTTCAGAGAATGCACAGCACTCACACTCCCGAGTTCAGAGAATGCCGGAGCTCACACTCCAGAGTTCAGTGAACACACAGCGCTCACACTTCCAAGTTCTGGGAATGCACAGCGCTCACACTCCCGAGTTCAGAGAACACACAGCGCTCACACTCCCGAGTTCAGAGAAAGCACAGCGCTCACACTCCGTATTTCAGGGAGCGCACAGCGCTCACACTCCCGAGTTAAAAAACGCACCGCGCTCACACTCCCGAGTTCAAATTACAGACAGCGCTCACACTCCCGAGTTCAGCGAATGCACAGCGCTCACACTCCCGAGTTCAGAGAATGCACAGCGCTCACACTCCCGAGTTCAGAGAATGCACAGTTGATTAAAGCTTTGTTTAACGCTTAGATGAAGTGCCTAGTAGTTTCCTTACGTCACACAGCGCTCACATGCCCAAATTCAGTGAAGGCACACCATTCACACTCCCGAGTTAAGAGAATGCACAGCGCTCCCACTCCCGAGTTCAGAGAACACACAGCGCTCCCAGTCCCGAGTTCAGAGAACGCGCAGCGCTCACACTCCCGAGTTCAGAGAACGCACAGCGCTCCCAGTCCCGAGTTCAGAGAACGCACAACGCTGACACTCCCGAGTTCAGAGAATGAACGGCGCTCCCACTCCAAAGTTCACTGAACACACAGCGCTCACTCTCCCGAGTTCAGGGAACGCAGAGCTCACAATAATGAGTTCAGAGAACGCACAGCAGTCACACTCCCGAGTTCAGAGAACGCACAGCGCTCACACTCCCGAGTTCAGAGAACGCACAGCGCTCACACTCCCGAGTTCAGAGAACGCACAGCGCTCACACTCCCGAGTTCAGAGAACGCACAGCGCTCACACTCCCGAGTTCAGAGAACGCACAGCGCTCACACTCCCGAGTTCAGAGAACGCACAGCGCTCACACTCCCGAGTTCAGAGAACGCACAGCGCTCACACTCCCGAGTTCAGAGAACGCACAGCGCTCACACTCCCGAGTTCAGAGAACGCACAGCGCTCACACTCCCGAGTTCAGAGAACGCACAGCGCTCACACTCCCGAGTTCAGAGAACGCACAGCGCTCACACTCCCGAGTTCAGAGAACGCACAGCGCTCACACTCCCGAGTTCAGAGAAAGCACAGCGCTCACACTCCCGAGTTCAGAGAACGCACAGCGCTCACACTCCCGAGTTCAGAGAACGCACAGCGCTCACACTCCCGAGTTCAGAGAACGCACAGCGCTCACACTCCCGAGTTCAGAGAACTGCACAGCGCTCACACTCCCGAGTTCAGAGAACGCACAGCGCTCACACTCCCGAGTTCAGAGAACGCACAGCGCTCACACTCCCGAGTTCAGAGAACGCACAGCGCTCACACTCCCGAGTTCAGAGAACGCACAGCGCTCACACTCCCGAGTTCAGAGAACGCACAGCGCTCACACTCCGAGTTCAGAGAACGCACAGCGCTCACACTCCCGAGTTCAGAGAACGCACAGCGCTCACACTCCCGAGTTCAGAGAACGCACAGCGCTCACACTCCCGAGTTCAGAGAACGCACAGCGCTCACACTCCCGAGTTCAGAGAACGCACAGCGCTCACACTCCCGAGTTCAGAGAACGCACAGCGCTCACACTCCCGAGTTCAGAGAACGCACAGCGCTCACACTCCCGAGTTCAGAGAACGCACAGCGCTCACACTCCCGAGTTCAGAGAAAGCACAGCGCTCACACTCCCGAGTTCAGAGAACGCGGAAACCTCACACTCCCGAGTTCAGAGAATGCACAGCGCTCACACTCACGAGTTCAGAGAATGCACAGCGTTCACATTCATGAGTTCAGAGAAGGCACAGCGTTCACACTCCCGAGTTCAGAGAATGCACAGCGCTCACACTCACGAGTTCAGAGAATGCACAGCGTGCACATTCATGAGTTCAGAGAATGCACAGCACTCACACTCCCGAGTTCAGAGAATGCACAGCGCTCACACTCCCGAGTTCAGAGAACGCACAGCGCTCACACTCCCGAGTTCAGAGAAAGCACAGAGCTCACACTCCCGAGTTCAGAGAACAGCACAGCGCTCACACTCCCGAGTTCAGAGAACGCACAGCGCTCACACTCCCGAGTTCAGAGAACGCACAGCGCTCACACTCCCGAGTTCAGAGAACACACAGCGCTCACACTCCCGAGTTCAGTGAACACACAGCGCTCACACTCCCGAGTTCAGAGAAGACACAGCCCTCACACTCCCGAGTTCAGAGAATGCACAGCGCTCACACTCCCGAGTTCAGAGAATGCACAGCGCTCACACTCCCGAGTTCAGAGAAAGCACAGCGCTCACACTCCCGAGTTCAGAGAACGCACAGCGCTCACACTCCCGAGTTCAGAGAACGCACAGCGCTCACACTCCCGAGTTCAGAGAACGCACAGCGCTCACACTCCCGAGTTCAGAGAACGCACAGCGCTCACACTCCCGAGTTCAGAGAATCGCACAGCGCTCACACTCCCGAGTTCAGAGAACGCACAGCGCTCACACTCCCGAGTTCAGTGAACGCACAGCGCTCACACTCCCGAGTTCAGAGAACGCACAGCGCTCACACTCCCGAGTTCAGAGAACGCACAGCGCTCACACTCCCGAGTTCAGAGAAAGCACAGCGCTCACACTCCCGAGTTCAGAGAACGCACAGCGCTCACACTCCCGAGTTCAGAGAACGCACAGCGCTCACACTCCCGAGTTCAGAGAACGCACAGCGCTCACACTCCCGAGTTCAGAGAACGCACAGCGCTCACACTCCCGAGTTCAGAGAACGCACAGCGCTCACACTCCCGAGTTCAGAGAACGCACAGCGCTCACACTCCCGAGTTCAGAGAACGCACAGCGCTCACACTCCCGAGTTCAGAGAACGCACAGCGCTCACACTCCCGAGTTCAGAGAACGCACAGCGCTCACACTCCCGAGTTCAGAGAACGCACAGCGCTCACACTCCCGAGTTCAGAGAACGCACAGCGCTCACACTCCCGAGTTCAGAGAACGCACAGCGCTCACACTCCCGAGTTCAGAGAACGCACAGCGCTCACACTCCCGAGTTCAGAGAAAGCACAGCGCTCACACTCCCGAGTTCAGAGAACGCACAGCGCTCACACTCCCGAGTTCAGAGAACGCACAGCGCTCACACTCCCGAGTTCAGAGAACGCACAGCACTCACACTCCCGAGTTCAGAGAATGCACAGCGCTCACACTCCCGAGTTCAGAGAAGACACAGCAGTCACACTCCCGAGTTCAGTGAATGCACAGTGCTCACACTCCTGAGTTCAGAGAATGCACAGCGCTCACACTCCCGAGTTCAGTGAATGCACAGCGCTCACACTCCTGAGTTCAGAGAATGCACAGCGCTCACACTCCCGAGTTCAGAGAATGCACAGCGCTCACAATCCCGAGTTCAGATAACACACAGCGCTCACACTCCCGAATACAGAGAACGCACAGCGGTCGCAATCCTGAGTTCAGAGAATGCACAGCGCTCACACTCCCGAATTCAGATTACGCACAGAGCACACACTCACGACTTCAGGGAAGGCACAGCACTCAAACTTCCGATTGCAGAGTACGCAGAACCCTCACACTCCCGAGTTCAGAGAATGCACAGCGCTCACACTCACGAGTTCAGAGAATGCACAGCGTTCACATTCATGAGTTCAGAGAAGGCACAGCGCTCACACTCACGAGTTCAGAGAATGCACAGCGTTCACACTCACGAGTTCAGAGAATGCACAGCGTGCACATTCATGAGTTCAGAGAATGCACAGCACTCACACTCCCGAGTTCAGAGAATGCACGGCGCTCACACTCCCGAGTTCAGTGAACACACAGCGCTCACACTTCCAAGTTCTGGGAATGCACAGCGCTCACACTCCCGAGTTCAGAGAACACACAGAGCTCACACTCCCGAGTTCAGTGAACACACAGCGCTCACACTTCCAAGTTCTGGGAATGCACAGTGCTCACACTCCCGAGTTCAGTGAACACACAGCGCTCGCACTCCGGAGTTCAGAGAACGCACAGCGCTCACACTCCCGAGTTCAGAGAATGCACAGCGCTCACACTCCCGAGTTCAGAGAACGCACAGCGCTCACACTCCCGAGTTCAGTGAACACACAGCGCTCACACTCCTGAGTTCAGTGAACGCACAGCGCTCACACTCCCGAGTTCAGAGAACACACAGCACTCACACTCCCGAGTTCTGGGAATGCACAGCGCTCACACTTCCAAGTTCAGTGAACACACAGCGCTCACACTCCCGAGTTCAGTGAACACACAGCGCTCACACTCCCGAGTTTAGAGAACGCACGGCGCTCACACTTCCGAGTTCAGAGAACGCACAGCGCTCACACTTCCGAGTTCTGGGAATGCACAGCGCTCACACTTCCGAGTTCAGTGAACACACAGCGCTCACACTCCCGAGTTCAGAGAACGCACAGCGCTCACACTCCCGAGTTCAGAGAACGCACAGCGCTCACACGCCCGATTTCAGTGAACACACTGCGCTCACACTTCCAAGTTCTGGGAATGCACAGCGCTCACACTCACGAGTTCAGTGAACGCACAGCGCTCACACGCCCGATTTCAGAGTACACACAGTGCTCACAGTCCCCAGTTCAGAGAACGCACAGCTCTCACACACCCGAGTTCAGAGAACACACAGCGCTCACACTCCCGAGTTCAGAGAACGCACAGCGCTCACACTCCCGAGTTCAGAGAACACACAGCGCTCACACTCCCGAGTTCAGAGAACACACAGCGCTCACACTCCCAAGTTCAGAGAACACACAGCGCTCACACTCCTGAGTTCAGAGAACACACAGCACTCACACTCCCGATTTCAGTGAACAAACAGCATTCACATTGCAGAGTTCAAGGAATGCACAGCTCACACACTCCCGATTTCAGAGAACACACAGTGCTACACTCCCGAGTTCAGAGAACACACAGCGCTCACACTCCTGTGTTCAGAGAAATCACAGTGCTCACACTCCGTATTTCAGGGAGCGCACAGCGCTCACACTCCCGAGTTAAAAAACGCACAGCGCTCACACTCCCGAGTTCAAATTACAGACAGCGCTCACACTCCCGAGTTCAGCGATGGCACAGCGCTCACACTCCCGAGTTCAGAGAATGCACAGCGCTCACACTCCCGAGTTCAGAGAACACACAGCGCTCACACTTCCGAGTTCAGAGAACACACAGCGCTCACACTCCCGAGTTCAGAGAACACACAGCACTCACACTCCCGATTTCAGTGAACAAACAGCATTCACATTGCAGAGTTCAAGGAATGCACAGCTCACACATTCCCGATTTCAGAGAACACACAGTGCTGCACTCCCGAGTTCAGAGAACACACAGCGCTCACACTCCTGTGTTCAGAGAAATCACAGTGCTCACACTCCGTATTTCAGGGAGCGCACAGCGCTCACACTCCCCAGTTAAAAAACGCACAGCGCTCACACTCCCGAGTTCAAATTACAGACAGCGCTCACACTCCCGAGTTCAGCGAATGCACAGCGCTCACACTCCCGAGTTCAGAGAATGCACAGCACTCACACTCCCGAGTTCAGAGAATGCACAGCGCTCACACTCCCGAGTTCAGAGAATGCACAGCACTCACACTCCCGAGTTCAGAGAATGCACAGCGCTCACACTCCCGAGTTCAGAGAACGCACAACGCTGACACTCCCGAGTTCAGAGAATGAACGGCGCTCCCACTCCCAAGTTCACTGAACACACAGCGCTCACTCTCCCGAGTTCAGGGAACGCAGAGCTCACAATAATGAGTTCAGAGAACGCACAGCAGTCACACTCCCGAGTTCAGTGAATGCACAGTGCTCACACTCCTGAGTTCAGAGAATGCACAGCGCTCACACTCCCGAGTTCAGTGAATGCACAGCGCTCATATGCCCGAGGTCAGAGAACACACAGTGCTCACAGTCCCCACTTCAGAGAACGCACAGCGCTCACAGTCCCCAGTTCAGAGAACGCACTGTGCTCACACTCCCGAGTTCAGTGAACGCACAGCACTCACACTCCCGAGTTCAGAGAACACACAGCGCTCACACTTCCGAGTTCAGAGAACACACAGCGCTCACACTCCCGAGTTCAGAGAACACACAGCACTCACACTCCCGATTTCAGTAAACAAACAGCACTCACGTTGCCGAGTTCAAAGAATGCACAGCTCACACACTCCCGATTTCAGAGAACGCACAGCGCTCACACTCCCGAGTTCAGATAACACACAGTGCTCACACTCCTGAGTTCAGAGAAAACACAGTGCTCACACTCCCTATTTCAGGGAGCGCACAGCGCTCACACTCCCGAGTTCAGAGAACACACAGCGCTCACACTCCCGAGTTCAGAGAATGCACAGCGCTCACACTCCCAAGTTCAGAGAACGCACAGCGCTCACACTCCCGAGTTCAGGGAATGCACAGCGCTCACAATCCCGAGTTCAGATAACACACAGCGCTCACACTCCCGAATACAGAGAACGCACAGCGGTCGCAATCCTGAGTTCAGAGAATGCACAGCGCTCACACTCCCGAATTCAGATTACGCACAGAGCACTCACTCACGACTTCATGGAAGGCACAGCACTCAAACTTCCGATTACAGAGTCCGCGGAAACCTCACACTCCCGAGTTCAGAGAATGCACAGCGTTCACATTCATGAGTTCAGAGAAGGCACAGTGTTCACACTCCCGAGTTCAGAGAATGCACAGCACTCACACTCCCGAGTTCAGAGAATGCCGGAGCTCACACTCCAGAGTTCAGTGAACACACAGCGCTCACACTTCCAAGTTCTGGGAATGCACAGCGCTCACACTCCCGAGTTCAGAGAACACACAGCGCTCACACTCCCGAGTTCAGAGAAAGCACAGCGCTCACACTCCGTATTTCAGGGAGCGCACAGCGCTCACACTCCCGAGTTAAAAAACGCACCGCGCTCACACTCCCGAGTTCAAATTACAGACAGCGCTCACACTCCCGAGTTCAGCGAATGCACAGCGCTCACACTCCCGAGTTCAGAGAATGCACAGCTCTCACACTCCCGAGTTCAGAGAATGCACAGTTGATTAAAGCTTTGTTTAACGCTTAGATGAAGTGCCGAGTAGTTTCCTTACGTCACACAGCGCTCACATGCCCAAATTCAGTGAAGGCACACCATTCACACTCCCGAGTTAAGAGAATGCACAGCGCTCCCACTCCCGAGTTCAGAGAACACACAGCGCTCCCAGTCCCGAGTTCAGAGAACGCGCAGCGCTCACACTCCCGAGTTCAGAGAACGCACAGCGCTCCCAGTCCCGAGTTCAGAGAACGCACAACGCTGACACTCCCGAGTTCAGAGAATGAACGGCGCTCCCACTCCAAAGTTCACTGAACACACAGCGCTCACTCTCCCGAGTTCAGGGAACGCAGAGCTCACAATAATGAGTTCAGAGAACGCACAGCAGTCACACTCCCGAGTTCAGTGAATGCACAGTGCTCACAAACCTGAGTTCAGAGAATGCACAGCACTCACACTCCCGAGTTCAGTGAATGCACAGCGCTCACATGCCCGAGGTCAGAGAACACACAGTGCTCACAGTCCCCACTTCAGAGAACGCACTGTGCTCACACTCCCGAGTTCAGTGAACGCACAGCGCTCACACTCCCGAGTTCAGAGAACACACAGCGCTCACACTTCCGAGTTCAGAGAACACACAGCACTCACACTCCCGATTTCAGTGAACAAACAGCACTCACGTTGCCGAGTTCAAGGAATGCACAGCTCACACACTCCCGATTTCAGAGAACGCACAGCGCTCACACTCCCGAGTTCAGAGAACACACAGTGCTCACACTCCTGAGTTCAGAGAAAACACAGTGCTCACACTCCCTATTTCAGGGAGCGCACAGCGCTCACACTCCCGAGTTCAGAGAACACACAGCGCTCACACTCCCGAGTTCAGAGAATGCACAGCGCTCACACTCCCAAGTTCAGAGAACGCACAGCGCTCACACTCCCGAGTTCAGGGAATGCACAGCGCTCACAATCCCGAGTTCAGATAACACACAGCGCTCACACTCCCGAATACAGAGAACGCACAGCGGTTGCAATCCTGAGTTCAGAGAATGCACAGCGCTCACACTCCCGAATTCAGATTACGCACAGAGCACTCACTCACGACTTCATGGAAGGCACAGCACTCAAACTTCCGATTACAGAGTACGCGGAAACCTCACACTCCCGAGTTCAGAGAATGCACAGCGCTCACACTCACGAGTTCAGAGAATGCACAGCGTTCACATTCATGAGTTCAGAGAAGGCACAGCGTTCACACTCCCGAGTTCAGAGAATGCACAGCGCTCACACTCACGAGTTCAGAGAATGCACAGCGTGCACATTCATGAGTTCAGAGAATGCACAGCACTCACACTCCCGAGTTCAGAGAAGGCACAGTGCTCACACTCCCGAGTTAAAGAACGCACAGCGCTCACACTCCCGAGTTCAGAGAATGCACAGCACTCACACTCACGAGTTCAGAGAATGCACAGCGTTCACATTCATGAGTTCAGAGAAGGCACAGCGTTCACACTCCCGAGTTCAGTGAACGCACAGCACTCACACTCCCGAGTTCAGAGAACACACAGCGCTCACACTTCCGAGTTCAGAGAACACACAGCACTCACACTCCCGATTTCAGTGAACAAACAGCACTCACGTTGCCGAGTTCAAGGAATGCACAGCTCACACACTCCCGATTTCAGAGAACGCACAGCGCTCACACTCCCGAGTTCAGAGAACACACAGTGCTCACACTCCTGAGTTCAGAGAAAACACAGTGCTCACACTCCCTATTTCAGGGAGCGCACAGCGCTCACACTCCCGAGTTCAGAGAACACACAGCGCTCACACTCCCGAGTTCAGAGAATGCACAGCGCTCACACTCCCAAGTTCAGAGAACGCACAGCGCTCACACTCCCGAGTTCAGGGAATGCACAGCGCTCACAATCCCGAGTTCAGATAACACACAGCGCTCACACTCCCGAATACAGAGAACGCACAGCGGTTGCAATCCTGAGTTCAGAGAATGCACAGCGCTCACACTCCCGAATTCAGATTACGCACAGAGCACTCACTCACGACTTCATGGAAGGCACAGCACTCAAACTTCCGATTACAGAGTACGCGGAAACCTCACACTCCCGAGTTCAGAGAATGCACAGCGCTCACACTCACGAGTTCAGAGAATGCACAGCGTTCACATTCATGAGTTCAGAGAAGGCACAGCGTTCACACTCCCGAGTTCAGAGAATGCACAGCGCTCACACTCACGAGTTCAGAGAATGCACAGCGTGCACATTCATGAGTTCAGAGAATGCACAGCACTCACACTCCCGAGTTCAGAGAATGCACGGCGCTCACACTCCCGAGTTCAGAGAACGCACAGCGCTCACACTCCTGTGTTCAGAGAAATCACAGTGCTCACACTCCCGAGTTCAGTGAACACACAGCGCTCACACTCCCGAGTTCAGAGAACGCACAGCGCTCACACTCCCGAGTTCAGAGAACGCACAGCGCTCACACTCCCGAGTTCAGGGAATGCACAGCGCTCACACTCCCGAGTTCAGAGAATGCACAGCGCTCACACTCCCGAGTTCAGAGAACGCACAGCGCTCACACTCCCGAGTTCAGTGAACACACAGCGCTCACACTCCCGAGTTCTGGGAATGCACAGCGCTCACACTTCCGAGTTCAGTGAACACACAACGCTCACACTCCCGAGTTCAGTGAACACACAGCGCTCACACTTCCGAGTTCAGAGAACGCACAGCGCTCACACTCCCGAGTTCAGAGAACGCACAACGGTCACACTTCCGAGTTCAGTGAACACACAGCGCTCACACTCCCGAGTTCAGAGAAAGCACAGCGCTCACACTCCCGAGTTCAGTGGACGCACAGTGCTCGCACTCCCGAGTTCAGAGAACACACAGCGCTCACACTTCCGAGTTCAGTGAACACACAGCACTCACACTCCCGAGTTCAGTGAACACACAGCGCTCACACTCTCGAGTTTAGAGAACGCACGGCGCTCACACTTCCGAGTTCAGAGAACGCACAGCGCTCACACACTTCCGAGTTCTGGGAATGCACAGCGCTCACACGCCCGATTTCAGAGAACACACAGTGCTCACAGTCCCCAGTTCAGAGAACGCACAGCGCTCACAGTCTCCAGTTCAGAGAACGCACAGCGCTCACACTCCCGAGTTCAGAGAACGCACAGCGCTCACACTCCCGAGTTCAGAGAACACACAGCGCTCACACTGCCGAGTTCAGAGAACACACAGCACTCACACTCCCGATTTCAGTGAACAAACAGCATTCACATTGCCGAGTTCAAGGAATGCACAGCTCACGCACTCCCGATTTCAGAGAACGCACAGCGCTCACACTCCCAGGTTCAGAGAACACAAAGCGCTCACACTACCGAGTTCGGAGAATGCACAGCGCTCACACTCCTGAGTTCAGCGAATGCACAGCGCTCACACTCCTTAGTTCAGAGAAGGCACAGTGCTCACACTCCCGAGTTAAAGAACACACAGCGCTCACACTCCCGAGTTCAGGGAACGCACAGTGCTCACACTCCCGAGTTCAGAGAAGGCACAGTGCTCACACTCCCGAGTTAAAGAACGCACAGCGCTCACACTCCCGAGTTCAGAGAATGCACAGCACTCACACTCCCGAGTTCAGAGAATGCACAGCGCTCACACTCCCGAGTTCAGAGAATGCACAGTTGATTAAAGCTTTTTTAACGCTTAGATGAAGTGCCTAGTAGTTTCCTTACGTCACACAGCGCTCACATGCCCAAATTCAGTGAAGGCACACCATTCACACTCCCGAGTTAAGAGAATGCACAGCGCTCCCACACCCGAGTTCAGAGAACGCACAGCGCTCCCAGTCCCGAGTTCAGAGAATGCGCAGCGCTCACACTCCCGAGTTCAGAGAATGCACAGCACTCACACTCCCGAGTTCAGAGAACACACAGCGCTCACACTCCCGAGTTCACAGAACGCACAGCGCTCACACTCCCGAGTTCAGGGAACGCAGAGCTCACAATCCTGAGTTCAGAGAACGCACAGCAGTCACACTCCCGAGTTCAGTGAACACACAGCGTTCACACTCCCGAGTTCAGAGAACACACAACACTCACAGTCCCGAGTTCAGAGAACACACAGCACTCACAGCCCCGAGTTCAGAGAACGCACAGCGCTCACAATCCCGAGTTCAGGGAACGCACAGCGCTCACACTCCCGAGTTCAGAGAACGCACAGCGCTCACACTCCCGAATACAGAGAACGCACAGCGGTCGCAATCCCGAGTTCAGAGAATGCACAGCGCTCACACTCATGAATTCAGATTACGCACAGAGCACACACTCACGACTTCAGGGAAGGCACAGCACTCAAACTTCGGATTGCAGAGTACGCAGAACCCTCACACTCCCGAGTTCAGAGAATGCACAGCGCTCACACTCCCGAATTCAGGTTACGCACAGAGCACACACTCACGACTTTAGGGAAGGCACAGCACTCAAACTTCCGATTGCAGAGTACGCAGAACACTCACACTCCCGAGTTCAGAGAATGCACAGCGCTCACACTCACGAGTTCAGAGAATGCACAGCGTTCACACTCCAGAGTTCAGGGAACGCACAGCGCTCACACTCCCGATTTCAGATAGCACACAGCGCTCACACTCCCGAGTTCAGGGAACACACAGCGCTCACACTCCCGAGTTCAGAGAGCGCACAGCGCTGATACTCCCGAGTTCAGGGAACGCACAGTGCTCACACTCCCGATTTCAGAGAACACACAGTGCTCACACTCCCGAGTTCACAGAATGCACAGCGCTCACACTGCCGAGTTCAGATAACACACAGCGCTCACACTCCCGAATACAGAGAATGCACAGCGCTCACACTCCCGAGTTCAGGGAATGCACAGCGCTCACAATCCCGAGTTCAGATAACACACAGCGCTCACACTCCCGAGTGTAGAATTCGCAATATAATCGCGATTTTATAAATAAGGAGAAAACACATAGTTTCGTTCAAACAGCTTTATTTCAGCAGAATGCTGTCAGGTTTTGAAAGTGGACACAAGCAGCATGTAAAATGGCCGCCACGCCTCGTGGCAGAACATTCTAGACTTTTCGATAAGCTGACAAGATGGCGTTCCAATAAACATTTGTGCGAGATCGATCAAGACTCAGCACATTTGAGATAATACACAAGACATTATGGGTTTGCAGTATACACATAAATACTGGAATTGGTCTCCCAGGTGCGAATAAAGGGCTATTGTACCAAGCGATCAAGAACCCATCCAAAGACATTAATATGCAAAATCCCCATGACTCTACGATGAGAGAGCCGTTTGCGGGTAGTTACAGAAAACATTTGGAAGCCCCAAAACCCCTCCAGGGAGAATACCGACCGGTTACACATTGGGAAAAGTATTAACAGGTACTCAGACAGTTACGAGTATCCCCGAAACCCATTAAAACGGAGATCACCCTATACAAGAAATTTGAGCGCCAAAACCCTAACAAAAGAAAAGACATTAAGGTTGGGCGGGAAAAGAAGAGTTTCAGCACTATAACTGTAAACTACAACCGTCCATCTTTCTCTTATCCTTTTGACTCCTTGCCGCTTGCCTCGTGTCTCTGCCTCTTGCAGCTCTTGCTGTTTGACTTGCTGAAAGACTGTTGAACTTTCTGATCCGCCAGGATCAGCCTCGTGGCTTGCCGCGAAGATCTGTGTGGAACTGGGCTGTGAAGCCTTGAAACGGGCACACCATCCCGAGAAGTCGGTAAACGGTGTTGGCACCGAAGGCCCGAGATGAGATGAGATGAGATGAGATGAGATGAGATGAGAAGAGAAGAAGACGACAATACATATCGTCACGGTCAGTAAGCCTCGACCGCGCTCGATAAATCGGTAACTGCTACCCAACTGGCATCGGAAGACTATTCTTCGAATTTTATCGCATCAGTGCGAGGGCACAGGAAGACTCTTTTTTGAGTAGTATCGGAACTCCGAGGACAACACAGATCTTCATGACAGCAGACAGTCCAGCCTGCAAGCCGGAGCAGAAACGAGTAAACAAGTGGGGTACAGAGACCCCTGATCAACACGTGGGTGATCAGGTGCTGCGGTAAAAACATCCGAGCAGAGTTTTCGGAATTCTCCGAGTTATCACGAGTGGTTAGCATGAGTCTCGATCCTACAAATCTAGTTTAGAGCTGGTATTGATAGGGGAGGGTTTTAAGTTTTAAGGATAATTGTAATGTGTGCCCCCATTTACGATGTGTCGTTCGTTCCTCGTTTCCCTAAAATCAGTTACATAACTGCGTGTAAGATTGTACTGTCATTAATCTGTGCTTATGACATGTATTTCGTAATCTTGAATAATATGCAATAAAGATTTTCCATTTCGTACCATTCAACCGGGTCTACCTGAGTTTTCTCTCCATTATTGCTCTCGCACCTAAGTCCAGTGTCAGAACCGTAAGGGTGAGTGGGTCGAACCACTCACAGGGGTCGAGTGCTCCCAGGCTGGCTGGAGACCAGAACAGGCAACAAGGCCTAACCTCGCACTAGCACCCAGGCTGAGCACAGAGCCACACACGGGTCAAAACCCTTACACGAGTTCAGGGAACACACAGCGCTCACACGCCCGAGTTCAGAGAGCGCACAGCGCTCACACTCCCGAGTTCAGGGAACGCACAGCGCTCACACTCCCGATTTCAGAGAACACACAGTGCTCACACTCCCGACTTCAGAGAATGCACAGCGCTCACACTGCCGAGTTCAGATAACACACAGAGCTCACACTCCCGAATACAGAGAACGCACAGCGCTCACACTCCCGAGTTCAGGGAATGCACAGCGCTCACAATCCCGAGTTCAGATAACACACAGCGCTCACACTCCCGAATACAGAGAACGCACAGCGGTCGCAATCCTGAGTTCAGAGAATGCACAGCGCTCACACTGCCGAATTCAGATTACGCACAGAGCACACACTCACGACTTCAGGGAAGGCACAGCACTCAAACTTCCAATTGCAGAGTACGCAGAACCCTCACACTCCCGAGTTCAGAGAATGCACAGCGCTCACACTCACGAGTTCAGAGAAAGCACAGCGTTCACATTCATGAGTTCAGAGAAGGCACAGCGCTCACACTCCCGAGTTCAGAGAATGCACAGCGTTCACACTCACGAGTTCAGAGAATGCACAGCGTGCACATTCATGAGTTCAGAGAATGCACAGCACTCACACTCCCGAGTTCAGAGAATGCACGGCGCTCACACTCCCGAGTTCAGTGAACACACAGCGCTAACACTTCCAAGTTCTGGGAATGCACAGCGCTCACACTCCCGAGTTCAGAGAACACACAGAGCTCACACTCCCGAGTTCAGAGAAAGCACAGCACTAACACACCCGAGTTCAGAGAATGCACAGTGCTCACACTCCCGAGTTCAGTGAACACACAGCGCTCACACTCCCGAGTTCTGAGAACGCACAGCGCTCACACTCCCGAGTTCAGAGAATGCACAGCGCTCACACACCCGAGTTCAGAGAACGCACAGCGCTCACACTCCCGAGTTCAGTGAACACACAGCGCTCACACTCCTGAGTTCAGTGAACGCACAGCGCTCACACTCCCGAGTTCAGAGAACACACAGCACTCACACTCCCGAGTTCTGGGAATGCACAGCGCTCACACTTCCAAGTTCAGTGAACACACAGCGCTCACACTCCCGAGTTCAGTGAACACACAGCGCTCACACTCCCGAGTTTAGAGAACGCACAGCGCTCACACTTCCGAGTTCAGAGAACGCACAGCGCTCACACTTCCGAGTTCTGGGAATGCACAGCGCTCACACATACGAGTTCAGTGAACACACAGCGCTCACACTCCCGAGTTCAGAGAACGCACAGCGCTCACACTACCGAGTTCAGAGAATGCACAGCGCTCACACGCCCGATTTCAGTGAACACACTGCGCTCACACTTCCAAGTTCTGGGAATGCACAGCGCTCACACTCCCGAGTTCAGTGAACGCACAGCGCTCACACGCCCGATTTCAGAGAACACACAGTGCTCACAGTCCCCAGTTCAGAGAACGCACAGCGCTCACACTCCCGAGTTCAGAGAACACACAGCGCTCACACTCCCGAGTTCAGAGAACACACAGCGCTCACACTCCCGAGTTCAGAGAACGCACAGCGCTCACACTCCCGAGTTCAGTGAACGCACAGCGCTCACACTCCCGAGTTCAGAGAACACACAGCGCTCACACTCCCGAGTTCAGAGAACGCACAGCGCTCACACTCCCGAGTTCAGTGAACGCACAGCGCTCACACTCGCGAGTTCAGAGAACACACAGCGCTCACACTCCCGAGTTCAGGGAACACACAGCGCTCACACTCCCGAGTTCAGAGAACACACAGCACTCACACTCCCGATTTCAGTGAACACACAGCGCTCACACTCCCGAGTTCAGAGAACACACAGCACTCACACTCCCGATTTCAGTGAACAAACAGCATTCACATTGCAGAGTTCAAGGAATGCACAGCTCACACACTCCCGATTTCAGAGAACACACAGTGCTACACTCCCGAGTTCAGAGAACACACAGCGCTCACACTCCTGTGTTCAGAGAAATCACAGTGCTCACACTCCGTATTTCAGCGAGCGCACAGCGCTCACACTCCCGAGTTAAAAAACGCACAGCGCTCACACTCCCGAGTTCAGTGAATGCACAGCGCTCACACTCCCGAGTTCAGAGAATGCACAGCACTCACACTCCCGAGTTCAGTGAATGCACAGCGCTCACACTCCCGAGTTCAGAGAATGCACAGCACTCACACTCCCGAGTTCAGAGAATGCACAGCACTCACACTCCCGACTTCAGAGAATGCACAGCGCTCACACTCCCGAGTTCAGAGAACACACAGCACTCACACTCCCGATTTCAGTGAACAAACAGCATTCACATTGCAGAGTTCAAGGAATGCACAGCTCACACACTCCCGATTTCAGAGAACACACAGTGCTACACTCCCGAGTTCAGAGAACACACAGCGCTCACACTTCCGAGTTCAGAGAGCACACAGCGCTCACACTCCCGAGTTCAGAGAACACACAGCACTCACACTCCCGATTTCAGTGAACAAACAGCACTCACGTTGCCGAGTTCGAGGAATGCACAGCTCACACACTCCCGATTTCAGAGAACGCACAGCGCTCACACTCCCGAGTTCAGAGAACACACAGTGCTCACACTCCCGAGTTCAGAGAAAACACAGTGCTCACACTCCCTATTTCAGGGAGCGCACAGCGCTCACACTCCCGAGTTCAGAGAACACACAGCGCTCACACTCCCGAGTTCAGAGAATGCACAGCGCTCACACTCCCAAGTTCAGAGAACACACAGCGCTCACACTCCCGAGATCAGAGAACACACAGCGCTCACAATCCCGAGTTCAGATAACACACAGAGCACACACTCACGACTTCAGGGAAGGCACAGCACTCAAACTACCGATTACAGAGTGCGCAGAACCCTCACACACCCGAGATCAGAGAATGCACAGCGCTCACACTCACGAGTTCAGAGAATGCACAGCGTTCACCTTCATGAGTTCAGAGAAGGCACAGCGCTCACACTCACGAGTTCAGAGAATGCACAGCGTGCACATTCATGAGTTCAGAGAATGCACAGCACTCACTCCCGAGTTCAGAGAATGCACAGCGTTCACACTCCAGAGTTCAGGGAACGCACAGCGCTCACACTGCCGATTTCAGATAGCACACAGCGCTCACACTCCCGAGTTCAGGGAAGACACAGCGCTCACACTCCCGAGTTCAGAGAGCGCACAGCGCTCATACTCCCGAGTTCAGGGAACGCACAGCGCTCACACTCCCGATTTCAGAGAACACACAGTGCTCACACTCCCGAGTTCAGAGAATGCACAGCGCTCACACTGCCGAGTTCAGATAACACACAGCGCTCACACTCCCGATTTCAGAGAACACACAGTGCTCACACTCCCGAGTTCAGAGAATGCACAGCGCTCACACTGCCGAGTTCAGATAACACACAGCGCTCACACTCCCGAATACAGAGAACGCACAGCGCTCACACTCCCGAGTTCAGGGAATGCACAGCGCTCACAATCCCGAGTTCAGATAACACACAGCGCTCACACTCCCGAGTGTAGAATTCGCAATATAATCGCGATTTTATAAATAAGGAGAAAACACATAGTTTTGTTCAAACAGCTTTATTTCAGCAGAATGCTGTCAGGTTTTCAAAGTGGACACAAGCAGCATGTAAAATGGCCGCCATGCCTCGTGGCAGAACATTCTAGACTTTTCGATAAGCAGACAAGATGGCGTTCCAATAAACATTTGTGCGAGATCGATCAAGACTCAGCACATTTGAGATAATACACAAGACATTATGGGTTTGCAGTATACACATAAATACTGGAATTGGTCTCCCAGGTGCGAATAAAGGGCTATTGTACCAAGCGATCAAGAACCCATCCAAAGACATTAATATGCAAAATCCCCATGACTCTACGATGAGAGAGCCGTTTGCGGGTAGTTACAGAAAACATTTGGAAGCCCCAAAACCCCTCCAGGGAGAATACCGACCGGTTACACATTGGGAAAAGTATTAACAGGTACTCAGACAGTTACGAGTATCCCCGAAACCCATTAAAACGGAGATCACCCTATACAAGAAATTTGAGCGCCAAAACCCTAACAAAAGAAAAGACATTAAGGTTGGGCGGGAAAAGAAGAGTTTCAGCACTATAACTGTAAACTACAACCGTCCATCTTTCTCTTATCCTTTTGACTCCTTGCCGCTTGCCTCGTGTCTCTGCCTCTTGCAGCTCTTGCTGTTTGACTTGCTGAAAGACTGTTGAACTTTCTGATCCGCCAGGATCAGCCTCGTGGCTTGCCGCGAAGATCTGTGTGGAACTGGGCTGTGAAGCCTTGAAACGGGCACACCATCCCGAGAAGTCGGTAAACGGTGTTGGCACCGAAGGCCCGAGATGAGATGAGATGAGATGAGATGAGATGAGATGAGAAGAGAAGAAGACGACAATACATATCGTCACGGTGAGTAAGCCTCGACCGCGCTCGATAAATCGGTAACTGCTACCCAATTGGCATCGGAAGACTATTCTTCGAATTTTATCGCATCACTGCGAGGGCACAGGAAGACTCTTTTTTGAGTAGTATCGGAACTCCGAGGACAACACAGATCTTCATGACAGCAGACGGTCCAGCCTGCTAGCCGGAGCAGAAACGAGTAAACAAGTGGGGTACAGAGACCCCTGATCAACGCGTGGGTGATCAGGTGCTGCGGTAAAAACATCCGAGCAGAGTTTTCGGAATTCTCCGAGTTATCACGAGTGGTGAGCATGAGTCTCGATCCTACAAATCTAGTTTAGAGCTGGTATTGATAGGGGAGGGTTTTAAGTTTTAAGGATAATTGTAATGTGTGCCCCCATTTACGATGTGTCGTTCGTTCCTCGTTTCCCCAAAATTAGTTACATAACTGCGTGTAAGATTGTACTGTCATTATTCTGTGCTTATGACATGTATTTCGTAATCTTGAATAATATGCAATAAAGATTTTCCATTTCGTACCATTCAACCGGGTCTACCTGAGTTTTCTCTCCATTATTGCTCTCGCACCTAAGTCCAGTGTCAGAACCGTAAGGGTGAGTGGGTCGAACCACTCACAGGGGTCTAGTGCTCCCAGGCTGGCTGGAGACCAGAACAGGCAACAAGGCCTAACCTCGCACTAGCACCCAGGCTGAGCACAGAGCCACACACGGGTCAAAACCCTTACACGAGTTCAGGGAACACACAGCGCTCACACGCCCGAGTTCAGAGAGCGCACGGCGCTCACACTCCCGAGTTCAGGGAACGCACAGCGCTCACACTCCCGATTTCAGAGAACACACAGTGCTCACACTCCCGACTTCAGAGAATGCACAGCGCTCACACTGCCGAGTTCAGATAACACACAGAGCTCACACTCCCGAATACAGAGAACGCACAGCGCTCACACTCCCGAGTTCAGGGAATGCACAGCGCTCACAATCCCGAGTTCAGATAACACACAGCGCTCACACTCCCGAATACAGAGAACGCACAGCGGTCGCAATCCTGAGTTCAGAGAATGCACAGCGCTCACACTCCCGAATTCAGATTACGCACAGAGCACACACTCACGACATCAGGGAAGGCACAGCACTCAAACTTCCGATTGCAGAGTACGCAGAACCCTCACACTCCCGAGTTCAGAGAATGCGCAGCGCTCACACTCACGAGTTCAGAGAACACACAGCGCTCACACTCCCGAGTTCAGAGAACGCACAGCGCTCACACTCCCGAGTTCAGAGAATGCACAGCGCTCACACTCCCGAGTTCAGAGAACACACAGCGCTCACACTCCCGAGTTCAGTGAACGCACAGCGCTCACACTCCCGAGTTCAGAGAACACACAGCGCTCACACTCCCGAGTTCAGAGAACGCACAGCGCTCACACTCCCGAGTTCAGTGAACGCAAAGCGCTCACACTCCCGAGTTCAGAGAACACACAGCGTTCACACTCCCGAGTTCAGAGAACACACAGCGCTCACACTCCCGAGTTCAGAGAACGCACAGCGCTCACACTCCCGAGTTCAGTGAACGCACAGCGCTCACACTTCCGAGTTCAGAGAACACACAGCGCTCACACTCCCGAGTTCAGAGAACACACAGCGCTCACACTCCCGAGTTCAGAGAACACACAGCACTCACACTCCCGATTTCAGTGAACACACAGCGCTCACACTCCCGAGTTCAGAGAACACACAGCACTCACACTCCCGATTTCAGTGAACAAACAGCATTCACATTGCAGAGTTCAAGGAATGCACAGCTCACACACTCCCGATTTCAGAGAACACACAGTGCTACACTCCCGAGTTCAGAGAACACACAGCGCTCACACTCCTGTGTTCAGAGAAATCACAGTGCTCACACTCCGTATTTCAGGGAGCGCACAGCGCTCACACTCCCGAGTTAAAAAACGCACAGCGCTCACACTCCCGAGTTCAAATTACAGACAGCGCTCACACTCCCGAGTTCAGCGAATGCACAGCGCTCACACTCCCGAGTTCAGAGAATGCACAGCACTCACACTCCCGAGTTCAGAGAATGCACAGCGCTCACACTCCCGAATTCAGATTACGCACAGAGCACACACTCACGACATCAGGGAAGGCACAGCACTCAAACTTCCGATTGCAGAGTACGCAGAACCCTCACACTCCCGAGTTCAGAGAACGCACAGTGCTCACACTCCCGAGTTAAAGAACGCACAGCGCTCACACGCCCGAGTTCAGCGAATGCACAGCGCTCACACTCCCGAGTTCAGAGAAGGCACAGTGCTCACACTCCCGAGTTAAAGAACGCACAGCGCTCACACTCCCGAGTTCAGAGAATGCACAGCACTCACACTCCCGAGTTCAGAGAATGCACAGCGCTCACACTCCCGAGTTCAGAGAATGCACAGCACTCACACTCCCGAGTTCAGTGAACACACAGCGCTCACACTCCCGAGTTCAGAGAATGCACAGTTGATTAAAGCTTTTTTAACGCTTAGATGAAGTGCCTAGTAGTTTCCTTACGTCACACAGCGCTCACATGCCCAAATTCAGTGAAGGCACACCATTCACACTCCCGAGTTAAGAGAATGCACAGCGCTCCCACACCCGAGTTCAGAGAACGCACAGCGCTCCCAGTCCCGAGTTCAGAGAATGCGCAGCGCTCACACTCCCGAGTTCAGAGAATGCACAGCACTCACACTCCCGAGTTCAGAGAACACACAGCGCTCACACTCCCGAGTTCACAGAACGCACAGCGCTCACACTCCCGAGTTCAGGGAACGCAGAGCTCACAATCCTGAGTTCAGAGAACGCACAGCAGTCACACTCCCGAGTTCAGTGAACACACAGCGTTCACACTCCCGAGTTCAGAGAACACACAACACTCACAGTCCCGAGTTCAGAGAACACACAGCACTCACAGCCCCGAGTTCAGAGAACGCACAGCGCTCACAATCCCGAGTTCAGGGAACGCACAGCGCTCACACTCCCGAGTTCAGAGAACGCACAGCGCTCACACTCCCGAATACAGAGAACGCACAGCGGTCGCAATCCCGAGTTCAGAGAATGCACAGCGCTCACACTCACGACTTCAGGGAAGGCACAGCACTCAAACTTCGGATTGCAGAGTACGCAGAACCCTCACACTCCCGAGTTCAGAGAATGCACAGCGCTCACACTCCCGAATTCAGGTTACGCACAGAGCACACACTCACGACTTTAGGGAAGGCACAGCACTCAAACTTCCGATTGCAGTGTACGCAGAACACTCACACTCCCGAGTTCAGAGAATGCACAGCGCTCACACTCACGAGTTCAGAGAATGCACAGCGTTCACACTCCAGAGTTCAGGGAACGCACAGCGCTCACACTCCCGATTTCAGATAGCACACAGCGCTCACACTCCCGAGTTCAGGGAACACACAGCGCTCACACTCCCGAGTTCAGAGAGCGCACAGCGCTGATACTCCCGAGTTCAGGGAACGCACAGTGCTCACACTCCCGATTTCAGAGAACACACAGTGCTCACACTCCCGAGTTCACAGAATGCACAGCGCTCACACTGCCGAGTTCAGATAACACACAGCGCTCACACTCCCGAATACAGAGAATGCACAGCGCTCACACTCCCGAGTTCAGGGAATGCACAGCGCTCACAATCCCGAGTTCAGATAACACACAGCGCTCACACTCCCGAGTGTAGAATTCGCAATATAATCGCGATTTTATAAATAAGGAGAAAACACATAGTTTCGTTCAAACAGCTTTATTTCAGCAGAATGCTGTCAGGTTTTCAAAGTGGACACAAGCAGCATGTAAAATGGCCGCCACGCCTCGTGGCAGAACATTCTAGACTTTTCGATAAGCTGACAAGATGGCGTTCCAATAAACATTTGTGCGAGATCGATCAAGACTCAGCACATTTGAGATAATACACAAGACATTATGGGTTTGCAGTATACACATAAATACTGGAATTGGTCTCCCAGGTGCGAATAAAGGGCTATTGTACCAAGCGATCAAGAACCCATCCAAAGACATTAATATGCAAAATCCCCATGACTCTACGATGAGAGAGCCGTTTGCGGGTAGTTACAGAAAACATTTGGAAGCCCCAAAACCCCTCCAGGGAGAATACCGACCGGTTACACATTGGGAAAAGTATTAACAGGTACTCAGACAGTTACGAGTATCCCCGAAACCCATTAAAACGGAGATCACCCTATACAAGAAATTTGAGCGCCAAAACCCTAACAAAAGAAAAGACATTAAGGTTGGGCGGGAAAAGAAGAGTTTCAGCACTATAACTGTAAACTACAACCGTCCATCTTTCTCTTATCCTTTTGACTCCTTGCCGCTTGCCTCGTGTCTCTGCCTCTTGCAGCTCTTGCTGTTTGACTTGCTGAAAGACTGTTGAACTTTCTGATCCGCCAGGATCAGCCTCGTGGCTTGCCGCGAAGATCTGTGTGGAACTGGGCTGTGAAGCCTTGAAACGGGCACACCATCCCGAGAAGTCGGTAAACGGTGTTGGCACCGAAGGCCCGAGATGAGATGAGATGAGATGAGATGAGATGAGATGAGAAGAGAAGAAGACGACAATACATATCGTCACGGTCAGTAAGCCTCGACCGCGCTCGATAAATCGGTAACTGCTACCCAACTGGCATCGGAAGACTATTCTTCGAATGTTATCGCATCAGTGCGAGGGCACAGGAAGACTCTTTTTTGAGTAGTATCGGAACTCCGAGGACAACACAGATCTTCATGACAGCAGACAGTCCAGCCTGCAAGCCGGAGCAGAAACGAGTAAACAAGTGGGGTACAGAGACCCCTGATCAACACGTGGGTGATCAGGTGCTGCGGTAAAAACATCCGAGCAGAGTTTTCGGAATTCTCCGAGTTATCACGAGTGGTTAGCATGAGTCTCGATCCTACAAATCTAGTTTAGAGCTGGTATTGATAGGGGAGGGTTTTAAGTTTTAAGGATAATTGTAATGTGTGCCCCCATTTACGATGTGTCGTTCGTTCCTCGTTTCCCTAAAATCAGTTACATAACTGCGTGTAAGATTGTACTGTCATTAATCTGTGCTTATGACATGTATTTCGTAATCTTGAATAATATGCAATAAAGATTTTCCATTTCGTACCATTCAACCGGGTCTACCTGAGTTTTCTCTCCATTATTGCTCTCGCACCTAAGTCCAGTGTCAGAACCGTAAGGGTGAGTGGGTCGAACCACTCACAGGGGTCGAGTGCTCCCAGGCTGGCTGGAGACCAGAACAGGCAACAAGGCCTAACCTCGCACTAGCACCCAGGCTGAGCACAGAGCCACACACGGGTCAAAACCCTTACACGAGTTCAGGGAACACACAGCGCTCACACGCCCGAGTTCAGAGAGCGCACAGCGCTCACACTCCCGAGTTCAGGGAACGCACAGCGCTCACACTCCCGATTTCAGAGAACACACAGTGCTCACACTCCCGACTTCAGAGAATGCACAGCGCTCACACTGCCGAGTTCAGATAACACACAGAGCTCACACTCCCGAATACAGAGAACGCACAGCGCTCACACTCCCGAGTTCAGGGAATGCACAGCGCTCACAATCCCGAGTTCAGATAACACACAGCGCTCACACTCCCGAATACAGAGAACGCACAGCGGTCGCAATCCTGAGTTCAGAGAATGCACAGCGCTCACACTGCCGAATTCAGATTACGCACAGAGCACACACTCACGACTTCAGGGAAGGCACAGCACTCAAACTTCCGATTGCAGAGTACGCAGAACCCTCACACTCCCGAGTTCAGAGAATGCACAGCGCTCACACTCACGAGTTCAGAGAATGCACAGCGTTCACATTCATGAGTTCAGAGAAGGCACAGCGCTCACACTCCCGAGTTCAGAGAATGCACAGCGTTCACACTCACGAGTTCAGAGAATGCACAGCGTGCACATTCATGAGTTCAGAGAATGCACAGCACTCACACTCCCGAGTTCAGAGAATGCACGGCGCTCACACTCCCGAGTTCAGTGAACACACAGCGCTAACACTTCCAAGTTCTGGGAATGCACAGCGCTCACACTCCCGAGTTCAGAGAACACACAGAGCTCACACTCCCGAGTTCAGAGAAAGCACAGCACTAACACACCCGAGTTCAGAGAATGCACAGTGCTCACACTCCCGAGTTCAGTGAACACACAGCGCTCACACTCCCGAGTTCTGAGAACGCACAGCGCTCACACTCCCGAGTTCAGAGAATGCACAGCGCTCACACACCCGAGTTCAGAGAACGCACAGCGCTCACACTCCCGAGTTCAGTGAACACACAGCGCTCACACTCCTGAGTTCAGTGAACGCACAGCGCTCACACTCCCGAGTTCAGAGAACACACAGCACTCACACTCCCGAGTTCTGGGAATGCACAGCGCTCACACTTCCAAGTTCAGTGAACACACAGCGCTCACACTCCCGAGTTCAGTGAACACACAGCGCTCACACTCCCGAGTTTAGAGAACGCACAGCGCTCACACTTCCGAGTTCAGAGAACGCACAGCGCTCACACTTCCGAGTTCTGGGAATGCACAGCGCTCACACATACGAGTTCAGTGAACACACAGCGCTCACACTCCCGAGTTCAGAGAACGCACAGCGCTCACACTACCGAGTTCAGAGAATGCACAGCGCTCACACGCCCGATTTCAGTGAACACACTGCGCTCACACTTCCAAGTTCTGGGAATGCACAGCGCTCACACTCCCGAGTTCAGTGAACGCACAGCGCTCACACGCCCGATTTCAGAGAACACACAGTGCTCACAGTCCCCAGTTCAGAGAACGCACAGCGCTCACACTCCCGAGTTCAGAGAACACACAGCGCTCACACTCCCGAGTTCAGAGAACACACAGCGCTCACACTCCCGAGTTCAGAGAACGCACAGCGCTCACACTCCCGAGTTCAGTGAACGCACAGCGCTCACACTCCCGAGTTCAGAGAACACACAGCGCTCACACTCCCGAGTTCAGAGAACGCACAGCGCTCACACTCCCGAGTTCAGTGAACGCACAGCGCTCACACTCCCGAATTCAGCTTACGCACAGAGCACACACTCACGACATCAGGGAAGGCACAGCACTCAAACTTCCGATTGCAGAGTACGCAGAACCCTCACACTCCCGAGTTCAGAGAACGCACAGTGCTCACACTCCCGAGTTAAAGAACGCACAGCGCTCACACGCCCGAGTTCAGCGAATGCACAGCGCTCACACTCCCGAGTTCAGAGAAGGCACAGTGCTCACACTCCCGAGTTAAAGAACGCACAGCGCTCACACTCCCGAGTTCAGAGAATGCACAGCACTCACACTCCCGAGTTCAGAGAATGCACAGCGCTCACACTCCCGAGTTCAGAGAATGCACAGCACTCACACTCCCGAGTTCAGTGAACACACAGCGCTCACACTCCCGAGTTCAGAGAATGCACAGTTGATTAAAGCTTTTTTAACGCTTAGATGAAGTGCCTAGTAGTTTCCTTACGTCACACAGCGCTCACATGCCCAAATTCAGTGAAGGCACACCATTCACACTCCCGAGTTAAGAGAATGCACAGCGCTCCCACACCCGAGTTCAGAGAACGCACAGCGCTCCCAGTCCCGAGTTCAGAGAATGCGCAGCGCTCACACTCCCGAGTTCAGAGAATGCACAGCACTCACACTCCCGAGTTCAGAGAACACACAGCGCTCACACTCCCGAGTTCACAGAACGCACAGCGCTCACACTCCCGAGTTCAGGGAACGCAGAGCTCACAATCCTGAGTTCAGAGAACGCACAGCAGTCACACTCCCGAGTTCAGTGAACACACAGCGTTCACACTCCCGAGTTCAGAGAACACACAACACTCACAGTCCCGAGTTCAGAGAACACACAGCACTCACAGCCCCGAGTTCAGAGAACGCACAGCGCTCACAATCCCGAGTTCAGGGAACGCACAGCGCTCACACTCCCGAGTTCAGAGAACGCACAGCGCTCACACTCCCGAATACAGAGAACGCACAGCGGTCGCAATCCCGAGTTCAGAGAATGCACAGCGCTCACACTCATGAATTCAGATTACGCACAGAGCACACACTCACGACTTCAGGGAAGGCACAGCACTCAAACTTCGGATTGCAGAGTACGCAGAACCCTCACACTCCCGAGTTCAGAGAATGCACAGCGCTCACACTCCCGAATTCAGATTACGCACAGAGCACACACTCACGACTTTAGGGAAGGCACAGCACTCAAACTTCCGATTGCAGAGTACGCAGAACACTCACACTCCCGAGTTCAGAGAATGCACAGCGCTCACACTCACGAGTTCAGAGAATGCACAGCGTTCACACTCCAGAGTTCAGGGAACGCACAGCGCTCACACTCCCGATTTCAGATAGCACACAGCGCTCACACTCCCGAGTTCAGGGAACACACAGCGCTCACACTCCCGAGTTCAGAGAGCGCACAGCGCTCATACTCCCGAGTTCAGGGAACGCACAGCGCTCACACTCCCGATTTCAGAGAACACACAGTGCTCACACTCCCGAGTTCAGAGAATGCACAGCGCTCACACTGCCGAGTTCAGATAACACACAGCGCTCACACTCCCGAATACAGAGAACGCACAGCGCTCACACTCCCGAGTTCAGGGAATGCACAGCGCTCACAATCCCGAGTTCAGATAACACACAGCGCTCACACTCCCGAGTGTAGAATTCGCAATATAATCGCGATTTTATAAATAAGGAGAAAACACATAGTTTCGTTCAAACAGCTTTATTTCAGCAGAATGCTGTCAGGTTTTCAAAGTGGACACAAGCAGCATGTAAAATGGCCGCCACGCCTCGTGGCAGAACATTCTAGACTTTTCGATAAGCAGACAAGATGGCGTTCCAATAAACATTTGTGCGAGATCGATCAAGACTCAGCACATTTGAGATAATACACAAGACATTATGGGTTTGCAGTATACACATAAATACTGGAATCGGTCTCCCAGGTGCGAATAAAGGGCTATTGTACCAAGCGATCAAGAACCCATCCAAAGACATTAATATGCAAAATCCCCATGACTCTACGATGAGAGAGCCGTTTGCGGGTAGTTACAGAAAACATTTGGAAGCCCCAAAACCCCTCCAGGGAGAATACCGACCGGTTACACATTGGGAAAAGTATTAACAGGTACTCAGACAGTTACGAGTATCCCCGAAACCCATTAAAACGGAGATCACCCTATACAAGAAATTTGAGCGCCAAAACCCTAACAAAAGAAAAGACATTAAGGTTGGGCGGGAAAAGAAGAGTTTCAGCACTATAACTGTAAACTACAACCGTCCATCTTTCTCTTATCCTTTTGACTCCTTGCCGCTTGCCTCGTGTCTCTGCCTCTTGCAGCTCTTGCTGTTTGACTTGCTGAAAGACTGTTGAACTTTCTGATCCGCCAGGATCAGCCTCGTGGCTTGCCGCGAAGATCTGTGTGGAACTGGGCTGTGAAGCCTTGAAACGGGCACACCATCCCGAGAAGTCGGTAAACGGTGTTGGCACCGAAGGCCCGAGATGAGATGAGATGAGATGAGATGAGATGAGATGAGAAGAGAAGAAGACGACAATACATATCGTCACGGTCAGTAAGCCTCGACCGCGCTCGATAAATCGGTAACTGCTACCCAACTGGCATCGGAAGACTATTCTTCGAATTTTATCGCATCAGTGCGAGGGCACAGGAAGACTCTTTTTTGAGTAGTATCGGAACTCCGAGGACAACACAGATCTTCATGACAGCAGACGGTCCAGCCTGCTAGCCGGAGCAGAAACGAGTAAACAAGTGGGGTACAGAGACCCCTGATCAACACGTGGGTGATCAGGTGCTGCGGTAAAAACATCCGAGCAGAGTTTTCGGAATTCTCCGAGTTATCACGAGTGGTGAGCATGAGTCTCGATCCTACAAATCTAGTTTAGAGCTGGTATTGATAGGGGAGGGTTTTAAGTTTTAAGGATAATTGTAATGTGTGCCCCCATTTACGATGTGTCGTTCGTTCCTCGTTTCCCTAAAATCAGTTACATAACTGCGTGTAAGATTGTACTGTCATTAATCTGTGCTTATGACATGTATTTCGTAATCTTGAATAATATGCAATAAAGATTTTCCATTTCGTACCATTCAACCGGGTCTACCTGAGTTTTCTCTCCATTATTGCTCTCGCACCTAAGTCCAGTGTCAGAACCGTAAGGGTGAGTGGGTCGAACCACTCACAGGGGTCGAGTGCTCCCAGGCTGGCTGGAGACCAGAACAGGCAACAAGGCCTAACCTCGCACTAGCACCCAGGCTGAGCACAGAGCCACACACGGGTCAAAACCCTTACACGAGTTCAGGGAACACACAGCGCTCACACGCCCGAGTTCAGAGAGCGCACAGCGCTCACACTCCCGAGTTCAGGGAACGCACAGCGCTCACACTCCCGATTTCAGAGAACACACAGTGCTCACACTCCCGACTTCAGAGAATGCACAGCGCTCACACTGCCGAGTTCAGATAACACACAGAGCTCACACTCCCGAATACAGAGAACGCACAGCGCTCACACTCCCGAGTTCAGGGAATGCACAGCGCTCACAATCCCGAGTTCAGATAACACACAGCGCTCACACTCCCGAATACAGAGAACGCACAGCGGTCGCAATCCTGAGTTCAGAGAATGCACAGCGCTCACACTGCCGAATTCAGATTACGCACAGAGCACACACTCACGACTTCAGGGAAGGCACAGCACTCAAACTTCCGATTGCAGAGTACGCAGAACCCTCACACTCCCGAGTTCAGAGAATGCACAGCGCTCACACTCACGAGTTCAGAGAATGCACAGCGTTCACATTCATGAGTTCAGAGAAGGCACAGCGCTCACACTCCCGAGTTCAGAGAATGCACAGCGTTCACACTCACGAGTTCAGAGAATGCACAGCGTGCACATTCATGAGTTCAGAGAATGCACAGCACTCACACTCCCGAGTTCAGAGAATGCACGGCGCTCACACTCCCGAGTTCAGTGAACACACAGCGCTAACACTTCCAAGTTCTGGGAATGCACAGCGCTCACACTCCCGAGTTCAGAGAACACACAGAGCTCACACTCCCGAGTTCAGAGAAAGCACAGCACTAACACACCCGAGTTCAGAGAATGCACAGTGCTCACACTCCCGAGTTCAGTGAACACACAGCGCTCACACTCCCGAGTTCTGAGAACGCACAGCGCTCACACTCCCGAGTTCAGAGAATGCACAGCGCTCACACACCCGAGTTCAGAGAACGCACAGCGCTCACACTCCCGAGTTCAGTGAACACACAGCGCTCACACTCCTGAGTTCAGTGAACGCACAGCGCTCACACTCCCGAGTTCAGAGAACACACAGCACTCACACTCCCGAGTTCTGGGAATGCACAGCGCTCACACTTCCAAGTTCAGTGAACACACAGCGCTCACACTCCCGAGTTCAGTGAACACACAGCGCTCACACTCCCGAGTTTAGAGAACGCACAGCGCTCACACTTCCGAGTTCAGAGAACGCACAGCGCTCACACTTCCGAGTTCTGGGAATGCACAGCGCTCACACATACGAGTTCAGTGAACACACAGCGCTCACACTCCCGAGTTCAGAGAACGCACAGCGCTCACACTACCGAGTTCAGAGAATGCACAGCGCTCACACGCCCGATTTCAGTGAACACACTGCGCTCACACTTCCAAGTTCTGGGAATGCACAGCGCTCACACTCCCGAGTTCAGTGAACGCACAGCGCTCACACGCCCGATTTCAGAGAACACACAGTGCTCACAGTCCCCAGTTCAGAGAACGCACAGCGCTCACACTCCCGAGTTCAGAGAACACACAGCGCTCACACTCCCGAGTTCAGAGAACACACAGCGCTCACACTCCCGAGTTCAGAGAACGCACAGCGCTCACACTCCCGAGTTCAGTGAACGCACAGCGCTCACACTCCCGAGTTCAGAGAACACACAGCGCTCACACTCCCGAGTTCAGAGAACGCACAGCGCTCACACTCCCGAGTTCAGTGAACGCACAGCGCTCACACTCCCGAATTCAGCTTACGCACAGAGCACACACTCACGACATCAGGGAAGGCACAGCACTCAAACTTCCGATTGCAGAGTACGCAGAACCCTCACACTCCCGAGTTCAGAGAACGCACAGTGCTCACACTCCCGAGTTAAAGAACGCACAGCGCTCACACGCCCGAGTTCAGCGAATGCACAGCGCTCACACTCCCGAGTTCAGAGAAGGCACAGTGCTCACACTCCCGAGTTAAAGAACGCACAGCGCTCACACTCCCGAGTTCAGAGAATGCACAGCACTCACACTCCCGAGTTCAGAGAATGCACAGCGCTCACACTCCCGAGTTCAGAGAATGCACAGCACTCACACTCCCGAGTTCAGTGAACACACAGCGCTCACACTCCCGAGTTCAGAGAATGCACAGTTGATTAAAGCTTTTTTAACGCTTAGATGAAGTGCCTAGTAGTTTCCTTACGTCACACAGCGCTCACATGCCCAAATTCAGTGAAGGCACACCATTCACACTCCCGAGTTAAGAGAATGCACAGCGCTCCCACACCCGAGTTCAGAGAACGCACAGCGCTCCCAGTCCCGAGTTCAGAGAACGCGCAGCGCTCACACTCCCGAGTTCAGAGAATGCACAGCACTCACACTCCCGAGTTCAGAGAACACACAGCGCTCACACTCCCGAGTTCACAGAACGCACAGCGCTCACACTCCCGAGTTCAGGGAACGCAGAGCTCACAATCCTGAGTTCAGAGAACGCACAGCAGTCACACTCCCGAGTTCAGTGAACACACAGCGTTCACACTCCCGAGTTCAGAGAACACACAGCGCTCACACTTCCGAGTTCTGGGAATGCACAGCCCTCACGCTCCCGAGTTCAGAGAAGCACAGCTCTCAGGCTCCCGAGTTCAGAGAACACACAGCACTCACAGCCCCGAGTTCAGAGAACGCACAGCGCTCACAATCCCGAGTTCAGGAACGCACAGCGCTCACACTCCCGAGTTCAGAGAACGCACAGCGCTCACACTCCCGAATACAGAGAACGCACAGCGGTCGCAATCCTGAGTTCAGAGAATGCACAGCGCTCACACTCACGAATTCAGATTACGCACAGAGCACACACTCACGACTTTAGGGAAGGCACAGCACTCAAACTTCGGATTGCAGAGTATGCAGAACCCTCACACTCCCGAGTTCAGAGAATGCACAGCGCTCACACTCCCGAATTCAGATTACGCACAGAGCACACACTCACGACTTTAGGGAAGGCACAGCACTCAAACTTCCGATTGCAGAGTACGCAGAACACTCACACTCCCGAGTTCAGAGAATGCACAGCGCTCACACTCACGAGTTCAGAGAATGCACAGCGTTCACACTCCAGAGTTCAGGGAACGCACAGCGCTCACACTCCCGATTTCAGATAGCACACAGCGCTCACACTCCCGAGTTCAGGGAACACACAGCGCTCACACTCCCGAGTTCAGAGAGCGCACAGCGCTCATACTCCCGAGTTCAGGGAACGCACAGCGCTCACACTCCCGATTTCAGAGAACACACAGTGCTCACACTCCCGAGTTCAGAGAATGCACAGCGCTCACACTGCCGAGTTCAGATAACACACAGCGCTCACACTCCCGAATACAGAGAACGCACAGCGCTCACACTCCCGAGTTCAGGGAATGCACAGCGCTCACAATCCCGAGTTCAGATAACACACAGCGCTCACACTCCCGAGTGTAGAATTCGCAATATAATCGCGATTTTATAAATAAGGAGAAAACACATAGTTTCGTTCAAACAGCTTTATTTCAGCAGAATGCTGTCAGGTTTTCAAAGTGGACACAAGCAGCATGTAAAATGGCCGCCACGCCTCGTGGCAGAACATTCTAGACTTTTCGATAAGCAGACAAGATGGCGTTCCAATAAACATTTGTGCGAGATCGATCAAGACTCAGCACATTTGAGATAATACACAAGACATTATGGGTTTGCAGTATACACATAAATACTGGAATCGGTCTCCCAGGTGCGAATAAAGGGCTATTGTACCAAGCGATCAAGAACCCATCCAAAGACATTAATATGCAAAATCCCCATGACTCTACGATGAGAGAGCCGTTTGCGGGTAGTTACAGAAAACATTTGGAAGCCCCAAAACCCCTCCAGGGAGAATACCGACCGGTTACACATTGGGAAAAGTATTAACAGGTACTCAGACAGTTACGAGTATCCCCGAAACCCATTAAAACGGAGATCACCCTATACAAGAAATTTGAGCGCCAAAACCCTAACAAAAGAAAAGACATTAAGGTTGGGCGGGAAAAGAAGAGTTTCAGCACTATAACTGTAAACTACAACCGTCCATCTTTCTCTTATCCTTTTGACTCCTTGCCGCTTGCCTCGTGTCTCTGCCTCTTGCAGCTCTTGCTGTTTGACTTGCTGAAAGACTGTTGAACTTTCTGATCCGCCAGGATCAGCCTCGTGGCTTGCCGCGAAGATCTGTGTGGAACTGGGCTGTGAAGCCTTGAAACGGGCACACCATCCCGAGAAGTCGGTAAACGGTGTTGGCACCGAAGGCCCGAGATGAGATGAGATGAGATGAGATGAGATGAGATGAGAAGAGAAGAAGACGACAATACATATCGTCACGGTCAGTAAGCCTCGACCGCGCTCGATAAATCGGTAACTGCTACCCAACTGGCATCGGAAGACTATTCTTCGAATTTTATCGCATCAGTGCGAGGGCACAGGAAGACTCTTTTTTGAGTAGTATCGGAACTCCGAGGACAACACAGATCTTCATGACAGCAGACGGTCCAGCCTGCTAGCCGGAGCAGAAACGAGTAAACAAGTGGGGTACAGAGACCCCTGATCAACACGTGGGTGATCAGGTGCTGCGGTAAAAACATCCGAGCAGAGTTTTCGGAATTCTCCGAGTTATCACGAGTGGTGAGCATGAGTCTCGATCCTACAAATCTAGTTTAGAGCTGGTATTGATAGGGGAGGGTTTTAAGTTTTAAGGATAATTGTAATGTGTGCCCCCATTTACGATGTGTCGTTCGTTCCTCGTTTCCCTAAAATCAGTTACATAACTGCGTGTAAGATTGTACTGTCATTAATCTGTGCTTATGACATGTATTTCGTAATCTTGAATAATATGCAATAAAGATTTTCCATTTCGTACCATTCAACCGGGTCTACCTGAGTTTTCTCTCCATTATTGCTCTCGCACCTAAGTCCAGTGTCAGAACCGTAAGGGTGAGTGGGTCGAACCACTCACAGGGGTCGAGTGCTCCCAGGCTGGCTGGAGACCAGAACAGGCAACAAGGCCTAACCTCGCACTAGCACCCAGGCTGAGCACAGAGCCACACACGGGTCAAAACCCTTACACGAGTTCAGGGAACACACAGCGCTCACACGCCCGAGTTCAGAGAGCGCACAGCGCTCACACTCCCGAGTTCAGGGAACGCACAGCGCTCACACTCCCGATTTCAGAGAACACACAGTGCTCACACTCCCGACTTCAGAGAATGCACAGCGCTCACACTGCCGAGTTCAGATAACACACAGAGCTCACACTCCCGAATACAGAGAACGCACAGCGCTCACACTCCCGAGTTCAGGGAATGCACAGCGCTCACAATCCCGAGTTCAGATAACACACAGCGCTCACACTCCCGAATACAGAGAACGCACAGCGGTCGCAATCCTGAGTTCAGAGAATGCACAGCGCTCACACTCCCGAATTCAGATTACGCACAGAGCACACACTCACGACTTCAGGGAAGGCACAGCACTCAAACTTCCGATTGCAGAGTACGCAGAACCCTCACACTCCCGAGTTCAGAGAATGCACAGCGCTCACACTCACGAGTTCAGAGAATGCACAGCGTTCACATTCATGAGTTCAGAGAAGGCACAGCGCTCACACTCACGAGTTCAGAGAATGCACAGCGTTCACACTCACGAGTTCAGAGAATGCACAGCGTGCACATTCATGAGTTCAGAGAATGCACAGCACTCACACTCCCGAGTTCAGAGAATGCACGGCGCTCACACTCCCGAGTTCAGTGAACACACAGCGCTCACACTTCCAAGTTCTGGGAATGCACAGCGCTCACACTCCCGAGTTCAGAGAACACACAGAGCTCACACTCCCGAGTTCAGAGAAAGCACAGGCTCACACTCCCGAGTTCAGAGAAAGCACAGTGCTCACACTCCCGAGTTCAGTGAACACACAGCGCTCACACTCCCGAGTTCAGAGAACGCACAGCGCTCACACTCCCGAGTTCAGAGAATGCACAGCGCTCACACTCCCGAGTTCAGAGAACGCACAGCGCTCACACTCCCGAGTTCAGTGAACACACAGCGCTCACACTCCTGAGTTCAGTGAACGCACAGCGCTCACACTCCCGAGTTCAGAGAACACACAGCACTCACACTCCCGAGTTCTGGGAATGCACAGCGCTCACACTTCCAAGTTCAGTGAACACACAGCGCTCACACTCCCGAGTTCAGTGAACACACAGCGCTCACACTCCCGAGTTTAGAGAACGCACAGCGCTCACACTTCCGAGTTCAGAGAACGCACAGCGCTCACATTTCCGAGTTCTGGGAATGCACAGCGCTCACACATACGAGTTCAGTGAACACACAGCGCTCACACTCCCGAGTTCAGAGAACGCACAGCGCTCACACTACCGAGTTCAGAGAATGCACAGCGCTCACACGCCCGATTTCAGTGAACACACTGCGCTCACACTTCCAAGTTCTGGGAATGCACAGCGCTCACACTCCCGAGTTCAGTGAACGCACAGCGCTCACACGCCCGATTTCAGAGAACACACAGTGCTCACAGTCCCCAGTTCAGAGAACGCACAGCGCTCACACTCCCGAGTTCAGAGAACACACAGCGCTCACACTCCCGAGTTCAGAGAACACACAGCGCTCACACTCCCGAGTTCAGAGAACGCACAGCGCTCACACTCCCGAGTTCAGTGAACGCACAGCGCTCACACTCCCGAGTTCAGAGAACACACAGCGCTCACACTCCCGAGTTCAGAGAACGCACAGCGCTCACACTCCCGAGTTCAGTGAACGCACAGCGCTCACACTCGCGAGTTCAGAGAACACACAGCGCTCACACTCCCGAGTTCAGGGAACACACAGCGCTCACACTCCCGAGTTCAGAGAACACACAGCACTCACACTCCCGATTTCAGTGAACACACAGCGCTCACACTCCCGAGTTCAGAGAACACACAGCACTCACACTCCCGATTTCAGTGAACAAACAGCATTCACATTGCAGAGTTCAAGGAATGCACAGCTCACACACTCCCGATTTCAGAAAACACACAGTGCTACACTCCCGAGTTCAGAGAACACACAGCGCTCACACTCCTGTGTTCAGAGAAATCACAGTGCTCACACTCCGTATTTCAGCGAGCGCACAGCGCTCACACTCCCGAGTTAAAAAACGCACAGCGCTCACACTCCCGAGTTCAGTGAATGCACAGCGCTCACACTCCCGAGTTCAGAGAATGCACAGCACTCACACTCCCGAGTTCAGTGAATGCACAGCGCTCACACTCCCGAGTTCAGAGAATGCACAGCGCTCACACTCCCGAGTTCAGAGAATGCACAGCACTCACACTCCCGACTTCAGAGAATGCACAGCGCTCACACTCCCGAGTTCAGAGAACACACAGCACTCACACTCCCGATTTCAGTGAACAAACAGCATTCACATTGCAGAGTTCAAGGAATGCACAGCTCACACACTCCCGATTTCAGAAAACACACAGTGCTACACTCCCGAGTTCAGAGAACGCACAGCGCTCACACTCCCGAGTTCAGAGAACGCACAGTGCTCACACTCCTGAGTTCACAGAATGCACAGCGCTCACACTCCCGAGTTCACTGAACGCACAGTGCTCACTCTCCCGAGTTCAGGGAACGCAGAGCTCACAATCCTGAGTTCAGAGAACGCACAGCAGTCACACTCCCGAGTTCAGTGAACACACAGCGTTCACACTCCCGAGTTCAGAGAACACACAGCGCTCACACTTCCGAGTTCTGGGAATGCACAGCTCTCAGGCTCCCGAGTTCAGAGAACACACAACACTCACAGTCCCGAGTTCAGAGAACACACAGCACTCACAGCCCCGAGTTCAGAGAACGCACAGCGCTCACAATCCCGAGTTCAGGGAACGCACAGCGCTCACACTCCCGAGTTCAGAGAACGCACAGCGCTCACACTCCCGAATACAGAGAACGCACAGCGGTCGCAATCCTGAGTTCAGAGAATGCACAGCGCTCACACTCACGACTTTAGGGAAGGCACAGCACTCAAACTTCGGATTGCAGAGTATGCAGAACCCTCACACTCCCGAGTTCAGAGAATGCACAGCGCTCACACTCCCGAATTCAAATTACGCACAGAGCACACACTCACGACTTTAGTGAAGGCACAGCACTCAAACTTCCGATTGCAGAGTACGCAGAACACTCACACTCCCGAGTTCAGAGAATGCACAGCGCTCACACTCACGAGTTCAGAGAACGCACAGCGCTCACACTCCCGATTTCAGATAGCACACAGCGCTCACACTCCCGAGTTCAGGGAACACACAGCGCTCACACTCCCGAGTTCAGAGAGCACACAGCGCTCATACTCCCGAGTTCAGGGAACGCACAGCGCTCACACTCCCGATTTCAGAGAACACACAGTGCTCACACTCCCGAGTTCAGAGAATGCACAGCGCTCACACTGCCGAGTTCAGATAACACACAGCGCTCACACTCCCGAATACAGAGAACGCACAGCGCTCACACTCCCGAGTTCAGGGAATGCACAGCGCTCACAATCCCGAGTTCAGATAACACACAGCGCTCACACTCCCGAGTGTAGAATTCGCAATATAATCGCGATTTTATAAATAAGGAGAAAACACATAGTTTCGTTCAAACAGCTTTATTTCAGCAGAATGCTGTCAGGTTTTCAAAGTGGACACAAGCAGCATGTAAAATGGCCGCCACGCCTCGTGGCAAAACATTCTAGACTTTTCGATAAGCAGACAAGATGGCGTTCCAATAAACATTTGTGCGAGATCGATCAAGACTCAGCACATTTGAGATAATACACAAGACATTATGGGTTTGCAGTATACACATAAATACTGGAATTGGTCTCCCAGGTGCGAATAAAGGGCTATTGTACCAAGCGATCAAGAACCCATCCAAAGACATTAATATGCAAAATCCCCATGACTCTACGATGAGAGAGCCGTTTGCGGGTAGTTACAGAAAACATTTGGAAGCCCCAAAACCCCTCCAGGGAGAATACCGACCGGTTACACATTGGGAAAAGTATTAACAGGTACTCAGACAGTTACGAGTATCCCCGAAACCCATTAAAACGGAGATCACCCTATACAAGAAATTTGAGCGCCAAAACCCTAACAAAAGAAAAGACATTAAGGTTGGGCGGGAAAAGAAGAGTTTCAGCACTATAACTGTAAACTACAACCGTCCATCTTTCTCTTATCCTTTTGACTCCTTGCCGCTTGCCTCGTGTCTCTGCCTCTTGCAGCTCTTGCTGTTTGACTTGCTGAAAGACTGTTGAACTTTCTGATCCGCCAGGATCAGCCTCGTGGCTTGCCGCGAAGATCTGTGTGGAACTGGGCTGTGAAGCCTTGAAACGGGCACACCATCCCGAGAAGTCGGTAAACGGTGTTGGCACCGAAGGCCCGAGATGAGATGAGATGAGATGAGATGAGATGAGATGAGAAGAGAAGAAGACGACAATACATATCGTCACGGTCAGTAAGCCTCGACCGCGCTCGATAAATCGGTAACTGCTACCCAACTGGCATCGGAAGACTATTCTTCGAATTTTATCGCATCACTGCGAGGGCACAGGAAGACTCTTTTTTGAGTAGTATCGGAACTCCGAGGACAACACAGATCTTCATGACAGCAGACGGTCCAGCCTGCTAGCCGGAGCAGAAACGAGTAAACAAGTGGGGTACAGAGACCCCTGATCAACGCGTGGGTGATCAGGTGCTGCGGTAAAAACATCTGAGCAGAGTTTTCGGAATTCTCCGAGTTATCACGAGTGGTGAGCATGAGTCTCGATCCTACAAATCTAGTTTAGAGCTGGTATTGATAGGGGAGGGTTTTAAGTTTTAAGGATAATTGTAATGTGTGCCCCCATTTACGATGTGTCGTTCGTTCCTCGTTTCCCCTAAAATCAGTTACATAACTGCGTGTAAGATTGTACTGTCATTATTCTGTGCTTATGACATGTATTTCGTAATCTTGAATAATATGCAATAAAGATTTTCCATTTCGTACCATTCAACCGGGTCTACCTGAGTTTTCTCTCCATTATTGCTCTCGCACCTAAGTCCAGTGTCAGAACCGTAAGGGTGAGTGGGTCGAACCACTCACAGGGGTCTAGTGCTCCCAGGCTGGCTGGAGAGCAGAACAGGCAACAAGGCCTAACCTCGCACTAGCACCCAGGCTGAGCACAGAGCCACACACGGGTCAAAACCCTTACACGAGTTCAGGGAACACACAGCGCTCACACGCCCGAGTTCAGAGAGCGCACGGCGCTCACACTCCCGAGTTCAGGGAACGCACAGCGCTCACACTCCCGATTTCAGAGAACACACAGTGCTCACACTCCCGACTTCAGAGAATGCACAGCGCTCACACTGCCGAGTTCAGATAACACACAGAGCTCACACTCCCGAATACAGAGAACGCACAGCGCTCACACTCCCGAGTTCAGGGAATGCACAGCGCTCACAATCCCGAGTTCAGATAACACACAGCGCTCACACTCCCGAATACAGAGAACGCACAGCGGTCGCAATCCTGAGTTCAGAGAATGCACAGCGCTCACACTCCCGAATTCAGATTACGCACAGAGCACACACTCACGACTTCAGGGAAGGCACAGCACTCAAACTTCCGATTGCAGAGTACGCAGAACCCTCACACTCCCGAGTTCAGAGAATGCACAGCGCTCACACTCACGAGTTCAGAGAATGCACAGCGCTCACACTCCTGAGTTCAGAGAACGCACAGCGCTCACACTCCCGAGTTCAGAGAATGCACAGCGCTCACACTCCCGAGTTCAGAGAACACACAGCGCTCACACTCCAGAGTTCAGTGAATGCACAGCGCTCACACTCCCGAGTTCAGAGAACACACAGCGCTCACACTCCCGAGTTCAGAGAACGCACAGCGCTCACACTCCCGAGTTCAGTGAACGCAAAGCGCTCACACTCCCGAGTTCAGAGAACACACAGCGCTCACACTCCCGAGTTCAGAGAACACACAGCGCTCACACTCCCGAGTTCAGAGAACGCACAGCGCTCACACTCCCGAGTTCAGTGAACGCACAGCGCTCACACTTCCGAGTTCAGAGAACACACAGCGCTCACACTCCCGAGTTCAGAGAACACACAGCGCTCACACTCCCGAGTTCAGAGAACACACAGCACTCACACTCCCGATTTCAGTGAACACACAGCGCTCACACTCCCGAGTTCAGAGAACACACAGCACTCACACTCCCGATTTCAGTGAACAAACAGCATTCACATTGCAGAGTTCAAGGAATGCACAGCTCACACACTCCCGATTTCAGAGAACACACAGTGCTACACTCCCGAGTTCAGAGAACACACAGCGCTCACACTCCTGTGTTCAGAGAAATCACAGTGCTCACACTCCATATTTCAGGGAGCGCACAGCGCTCACACTCCCGAGTTAAAAAACGCACAGCGCTCACACTCCCGAGTTCAAATTACAGACAGCGCTCACACTCCCGAGTTCAGCGAATGCACAGCGCTCACACTCCCGAGTTCAGAGAATGCACAGCACTCACACTCCCGAGTTCAGAGAATGCACAGCGCTCACACTCCCGAATTCAGATACGCACAGCGCACACACTCACGACATCAGGGAACGCACAGCGCTCAAACTTCCGATTGCAGAGTACGCAGAACCTCACACTCCCGAGTTCAGAGAACGCACAGCGCTCACACTCCCGAGTTCAGAGAATGCACAGCGCTCACAGTCCCGAGTTCAGTGAACGCACAGCGCTCACACTCCCGAGTTCAGAGAACACACAGCGCTCACACTCCCGAGTTCAGAGAACGCACAGCGCTCACACTCCCGAGTTCAGTGAACGCAAAGCGCACACACTCCCGAGTTCAGAGAACACACAGCGCTCACACTCCCGAGTTCAGAGAACACACAGCGCTCACACTCCCGAGTTCAGAGAACGCACAGCGCTCACACTCCCGAGTTCAGTGAACGCACAGCGCTCACACTCCCGAGTTCAGAGAACGCACAGCGCTCACACTCCCGAGTTCAGTGAACGCACAGCGCTCACACTCCCGAGTTCAGAGAACACACAGCGCTCACACTCCCGAGTTCAGAGAACACACAGCGCTCACACTCCCGAGTTCAGAGAACGCACAGCGCTCACACTCCCGAGTTCAGTGAACGCACAGCGCTCACACTCCCGAGTTCAGAGAACACACAGCGCTCACACTCCCGAGTTCAGAGAACACACAGCGCTCACACTCCCGAGTTCAGAGAACACACAGCGCTCACACTCCCGAGTTCAGAGAACACACAGCACTCACACTCCCGATTTCAGTGAACAAACAGCATTCACATTGCAGAGTTCAAGGAATGCACAGCTCACACACTCCCGATTTCAGAGAACACACAGTGCTACACTCCCGAGTTCAGAGAACACACAGCGCTCACACTCCTGTGTTCAGAGAAATCACAGTGCTCACACTCCGTATTTCAGGGAGCGCACAGCGCTCACACTCCCGAGTTCAGCAAATGCACAGCGCTCACACTCCCGAGTTCAGAGAATGCACAGCACTCACACTCCCGAGTTCAGAGAATGCACAGCGCTCACACTCCCGAGTTCAGAGAACACACAGCGCTCACACTCCCGAGTTCAGAGAACACACAGCACTCACACTCCCGAGTGCAGAGAACACACAGCACTCACACTCCCGAGTTCAGAGAATGCACAGCACTCACACTCCCGAGTTCAGTGAACACACAGCGCTCACACTCCCGAGTTCAGAGAATGCACAGTTGATTAAAGCTTTGTTTAACGCTTAGATGAAGTGCCTAGTAGTTTCCTTACGTCACACAGCGCTCACATGCCCAAATTCAGTGAAGGCACACCATTCACACTCCCGAGTTAAGAGAATGCACAGCGCTCCCACTCCCGAGTTCAGAGAACGCACAGCGCTCCCAGTCCCGAGTTCAGAGAACGCGCAGCGCTCACACTCCCGAGTTCAGAGAACGCACAGCGCTCACACTCTCGAGTTCAGAGAACGCACAACGCTGACACTCCCGAGTTCAGAGAATGAACAGCGCTCCCACTCCCAAGTTCACTGAACACACAGCGCTCACTCTCCCGAGTTCAGGGAACACAGAGCTCACAATAATGAGTTCAGAGAACGCACAGCAGTCACACTCCCGAGTTCAGTGAATGCACAGTGCTCACACTCCTGAGTTCAGAGAATGCACAGCGCTCACACTCCCGAGTTCAGTGAATGCACAGCGCTCACATGCCCGAGGTCAGAGAACACACAGTGCTCACAGTCCCCACTTCAGAGAACGCACAGCGCTCACAGTCCCCAGTTCAGAGAACGCACTGTGCTCACACTCCCGAGTTCAGTGAACGCAAAGCACTCACACTCCCGAGTTCAGAGAACACACAGCGCTCACACTTCCGAGTTCAGAGAACACACAGCACTCACACTCCCGATTTCAGTGAACAAACAGCACTCACGTTGCCTAGTTCGAGGAATGCACAGCTCACACACTCCCGATTTCAGAGAACGCACAGCGCTCACACTCCCGAGTTCAGAGAACGCACAGCGCTCACACTCCCGAGTTCAGTGAACGCACAGCGCTCACACTCCCGAGTTCAGAGAACACACAGCGCTCACACTCCCGAGTTCAGAGAACACACAGCGCTCACACTCCCGAGTTCAGAGAACACACAGCACTCACACTCCCGATTTCAGTGAACACACAGCGCTCACACTCCCGAGTTCAGAGAACACACAGCACTCACACTCCCGATTTCAGTGAACAAACAGCATTCACATTGCAGAGTTCAAGGAATGCACAGCTCACACACTCCCGATTTCAGAGAACACACAGTGCTACAATCCCGAGTTCAGAGAACACACAGCGCTCACACTCCTGTGTTCAGAGAAATCACAGTGCTCACACTCCGTATTTCAGGGAGCGCACAGCGCTCACACTCCCGAGTTCAGAGAACACACAGCGCTCACACTCCCGAGTTCACAGAACGCACAGCGCTCACACTCCCGAGTTCAGGGAACGCAGAGCTCACAATCCTGAGTTCAGAGAACGCACAGCAGTCACACTCCCGAGTTCAGTGAACACACAGCGTTCACACTCCCGAGTTCAGAGAACACACAACACTCACAGTCCCGAGTTCAGAGAACACACAGCACTCACAGCCCCGAGTTCAGAGAACGCACAGCGCTCACAATCCCGAGTTCAGGGAACGCACAGCGCTCACACTCCCGAGTTCAGAGAACGCACAGCGCTCACACTCCCGAATACAGAGAACGCACAGCGGTCGCAATCCCGAGTTCAGAGAATGCACAGCGCTCACACTCATGAATTCAGATTACGCACAGAGCACACACTCACGACTTCAGGGAAGGCACAGCACTCAAACTTCGGATTGCAGAGTACGCAGAACCCTCACACTCCCGAGTTCAGAGAATGCACAGCGCTCACACTCCCGAATTCAGGTTACGCACAGAGCACACACTCACGACTTTAGGGAAGGCACAGCACTCAAACTTCCGATTGCAGAGTACGCAGAACACTCACACTCCCGAGTTCAGAGAATGCACAGCGCTCACACTCACGAGTTCAGAGAATGCACAGCGTTCACACTCCAGAGTTCAGGGAACGCACAGCGCTCACACTCCCGATTTCAGATAGCACACAGCGCTCACACTCCCGAGTTCAGGGAACACACAGCGCTCACACTCCCGAGTTCAGAGAGCGCACAGCGCTGATACTCCCGAGTTCAGGGAACGCACAGTGCTCACACTCCCGATTTCAGAGAACACACAGTGCTCACACTCCCGAGTTCACAGAATGCACAGCGCTCACACTGCCGAGTTCAGATAACACACAGCGCTCACACTCCCGAATACAGAGAATGCACAGCGCTCACACTCCCGAGTTCAGGGAATGCACAGCGCTCACAATCCCGAGTTCAGATAACACACAGCGCTCACACTCCCGAGTGTAGAATTCGCAATATAATCGCGATTTTATAAATAAGGAGAAAACACATAGTTTCGTTCAAACAGCTTTATTTCAGCAGAATGCTGTCAGGTTTTCAAAGTGGACACAAGCAGCATGTAAAATGGCCGCCACGCCTCGTGGCAGAACATTCTAGACTTTTCGATAAGCTGACAAGATGGCGTTCCAATAAACATTTGTGCGAGATCGATCAAGACTCAGCACATTTGAGATAATACACAAGACATTATGGGTTTGCAGTATACACATAAATACTGGAATTGGTCTCCCAGGTGCGAATAAAGGGCTATTGTACCAAGCGATCAAGAACCCATCCAAAGACATTAATATGCAAAATCCCCATGACTCTACGATGAGAGAGCCGTTTGCGGGTAGTTACAGAAAACATTTGGAAGCCCCAAAACCCCTCCAGGGAGAATACCGACCGGTTACACATTGGGAAAAGTATTAACAGGTACTCAGACAGTTACGAGTATCCCCGAAACCCATTAAAACGGAGATCACCCTATACAAGAAATTTGAGCGCCAAAACCCTAACAAAAGAAAAGACATTAAGGTTGGGCGGGAAAAGAAGAGTTTCAGCACTATAACTGTAAACTACAACCGTCCATCTTTCTCTTATCCTTTTGACTCCTTGCCGCTTGCCTCGTGTCTCTGCCTCTTGCAGCTCTTGCTGTTTGACTTGCTGAAAGACTGTTGAACTTTCTGATCCGCCAGGATCAGCCTCGTGGCTTGCCGCGAAGATCTGTGTGGAACTGGGCTGTGAAGCCTTGAAACGGGCACACCATCCCGAGAAGTCGGTAAACGGTGTTGGCACCGAAGGCCCGAGATGAGATGAGATGAGATGAGATGAGATGAGATGAGAAGAGAAGAAGACGACAATACATATCGTCACGGTCAGTAAGCCTCGACCGCGCTCGATAAATCGGTAACTGCTACCCAACTGGCATCGGAAGACTATTCTTCGAATTTTATCGCATCAGTGCGAGGGCACAGGAAGACTCTTTTTTGAGTAGTATCGGAACTCCGAGGACAACACAGATCTTCATGACAGCAGACAGTCCAGCCTGCAAGCCGGAGCAGAAACGAGTAAACAAGTGGGGTACAGAGACCCCTGATCAACACGTGGGTGATCAGGTGCTGCGGTAAAAACATCCGAGCAGAGTTTTCGGAATTCTCCGAGTTATCACGAGTGGTTAGCATGAGTCTCGATCCTACAAATCTAGTTTAGAGCTGGTATTGATAGGGGAGGGTTTTAAGTTTTAAGGATAATTGTAATGTGTGCCCCCATTTACGATGTGTCGTTCGTTCCTCGTTTCCCTAAAATCAGTTACATAACTGCGTGTAAGATTGTACTGTCATTAATCTGTGCTTATGACATGTATTTCGTAATCTTGAATAATATGCAATAAAGATTTTCCATTTCGTACCATTCAACCGGGTCTACCTGAGTTTTCTCTCCATTATTGCTCTCGCACCTAAGTCCAGTGTCAGAACCGTAAGGGTGAGTGGGTCGAACCACTCACAGGGGTCGAGTGCTCCCAGGCTGGCTGGAGACCAGAACAGGCAACAAGGCCTAACCTCGCACTAGCACCCAGGCTGAGCACAGAGCCACACACGGGTCAAAACCCTTACACGAGTTCAGGGAACACACAGCGCTCACACGCCCGAGTTCAGAGAGCGCACGGCGCTCACACTCCCGAGTTCAGGGAACGCACAGCGCTCACACTCCCGATTTCAGAGAACACACAGTGCTCACACTCCCGACTTCAGAGAATGCACAGCGCTCACACTGCCGAGTTCAGATAACACACAGAGCTCACACTCCCGAATACAGAGAACGCACAGCGCTCACACTCCCGAGTTCAGGGAATGCACAGCGCTCACAATCCCGAGTTCAGATAACACACAGCGCTCACACTCCCGAATACAGAGAACGCACAGCGGTCGCAATCCTGAGTTCAGAGAATGCACAGCGCTCACACTGCCGAATTCAGATTACGCACAGAGCACACACTCACGACTTCAGGGAAGGCACAGCACTCAAACTTCCGATTGCAGAGTACGCAGAACCCTCACACTCCCGAGTTCAGAGAATGCACAGCGCTCACACTCACGAGTTCAGAGAATGCACAGCGTTCACATTCATGAGTTCAGAGAAGGCACAGCGCTCACACTCCCGAGTTCAGAGAATGCACAGCGTTCACACTCACGAGTTCAGAGAATGCACAGCGTGCACATTCATGAGTTCAGAGAATGCACAGCACTCACACTCCCGAGTTCAGAGAATGCACGGCGCTCACACTCCCGAGTTCAGTGAACACACAGCGCTAACACTTCCAAGTTCTGGGAATGCACAGCGCTCACACTCCCGAGTTCAGAGAACACACAGAGCTCACACTCCCGAGTTCAGAGAAAGCACAGCACTAACACACCCGAGTTCAGAGAATGCACAGTGCTCACACTCCCGAGTTCAGTGAACACACAGCGCTCACACTCCCGAGTTCTGAGAACGCACAGCGCTCACACTCCCGAGTTCAGAGAAAGCACAGCACTAACACACCCGAGTTCAGAGAATGCACAGCGCTCACACACCCGAGTTCAGTGAACACACAGCGCTCACACACCCGAGTTCAGAGAACGCACAGCGCTCACACTCCCGAGTTCAGTGAACACACAGCGCTCACACTCCTGAGTTCAGTGAACGCACAGCGCTCACACTCCCGAGTTCAGAGAACACACAGCACTCACACTCCCGAGTTCTGGGAATGCACAGCGCTCACACTTCCAAGTCCAGTGAACACACAGCGCTCACACTCCCGAGTTCAGTGAACACACAGCGCTCACACTCCCGAGTTTAGAGAACGCACAGCGCTCACACTTCCGAGTTCAGAGAACGCACAGCGCTCACATTTCCGAGTTCTGGGAATGCACAGCGCTCACACATACGAGTTCAGTGAACACACAGCGCTCACACTACCGAGTTCAGAGAATGCACAGCGCTCACACGCCCGATTTCAGTGAACACACTGCGCTCACACTTCCAAGTTCTGGGAATGCACAGCGCTCACACTCCCGAGTTCAGTGAACGCACAGCGCTCACACGCCCGATTTCAGAGAACACACAGTGCTCACAGTCCCCAGTTCAGAGAACGCACAGCGCTCACACTCCCGAGTTCAGAGAACACACAGCGCTCACACTCCCGAGTTCAGAGAACACACAGCGCTCACACTCCCGAGTTCAGAGAACGCACAGCGCTCACACTCCCGAGTTCAGTGAACGCACAGCGCTCACACTCCCGAGTTCAGAGAACACACAGCGCTCACACTCCCGAGTTCAGTGAACGCACAGCGCTCACACTCGCGAGTTCAGAGAACACACAGCGCTCACACTCCCGAGTTCAGGGAACACACAGCGCTCACACTCCCGAGTTCAGAGAACACACAGCACTCACACTCCCGATTTCAGTGAACACACAGCGCTCACACTCCCGAGTTCAGAGAACACACAGCACTCACACTCCCGATTTCAGTGAACACACAGCGCTCACACTCCCGAGTTCAGAGAACACACAGCACTCACACTCCCGATTTCAGTGAACAAACAGCATTCACATTGCAGAGTTCAAGGAATGCACAGCTCACACACTCCCGATTTCAGAAAACACACAGTGCTACACTCCCGAGTTCAGAGAACACACAGCGCTCACACTCCTGTGTTCAGAGAAATCACAGTGCTCACACTCCGTATTTCAGCGAGCGCACAGCGCTCACACTCCCGAGTTAAAAAACGCACAGCGCTCACACTCCCGAGTTCAGTGAATGCACAGCGCTCACACTCCCGAGTTCAGAGAATGCACAGCACTCACACTCCCGAGTTCAGTGAATGCACAGCGCTCACACTCCCGAGTTCAGAGAATGCACAGCACTCACACTCCCGAGTTCAGAGAATGCACAGCACTCACACTCCCGACTTCAGAGAATGCACAGCGCTCACACTCCCGAGTTCAGAGAACACACAGCACTCACACTCCCGATTTCAGTGAACAAACAGCATTCACATTGCAGAGTTCAAGGAATGCACAGCTCACACACTCCCGATTTCAGAAAACACACAGTGCTACACTCCCGAGTTCAGAGAACACACAGCGCTCACACTCCCGAGTTCAGAGAACGCACAGCTCACACACTCCCGATTTCAGAGAACACACAGTGCTACACTCCCGAGTTCAGAGAACACACAGCGCTCACACTTCCGAGTTCAGAGAGCACACAGCGCTCACACTCCCGAGTTCAGAGAACACACAGCACTCACACTCCCGATTTCAGTGAACAAACAGCACTCACGTTGCCGAGTTCGAGGAATGCACAGCTCACACACTCCCGATTTCAGAGAACGCACAGCGCTCACACTCCCGAGTTCAGAGAACACACAGTGCTCACACTCCCGAGTTCAGAGAAAACACAGTGCTCACACTCCCTATTTCAGGGAGCGCACAGCGCTCACACTCCCGAGTTCAGAGAACACACAGCGCTCACACTCCCGAGTTCAGAGAATGCACAGCGCTCACACTCCCAAGTTCAGAGAACACACAGCGCTCACACTCCCGAGATCAGAGAACACACAGCGCTCACAATCCCGAGTTCAGATAACACACAGAGCACACACTCACGACTTCAGGGAAGGCACAGCACTCAAACTACCGATTACAGAGTGCGCAGAACCCTCACACACCCGAGTTCAGAGAATGCACAGCGCTCACACTCACGAGTTCAGAGAATGCACAGCGTTCACCTTCATGAGTTCAGAGAAGGCACAGCGCTCACACTCACAAGTTCAGAGAATGCACAGCGTGCACATTCATGAGTTCAGAGAATGCACAGCACTCACTCCCGAGTTCAGAGAATGCACAGCGTTCACACTCCAGAGTTCAGGGAACGCACAGCGCTCACACTCCCGATTTCAGATAGCACACAGCGCTCACACTCCCGAGTTCAGGGAAGACACAGCGCTCACACTCCCGAGTTCAGAGAGCGCACAGCGCTCATACTCCCGAGTTCAGGGAACGCACAGCGCTCACACTCCCGATTTCAGAGAACACACAGTGCTCACACTCCCGAGTTCAGAGAATGCACAGCGCTCACACTGCCGAGTTCAGATAACACACAGCGCTCACACTCCCGATTTCAGAGAACACACAGTGCTCACACTCCCGAGTTCAGAGAATGCACAGCGCTCACACTGCCGAGTTCAGATAACACACAGCGCTCACACTCCCGAATACAGAGAACGCACAGCGCTCACACTCCCGAGTTCAGGGAATGCACAGCGCTCACAATCCCGAGTTCAGATAACACACAGCGCTCACACTCCCGAGTGTAGAATTCGCAATATAATCGCGATTTTATAAATAAGGAGAAAACACATAGTTTTGTTCAAACAGCTTTATTTCAGCAGAATGCTGTCAGGTTTTCAAAGTGGACACAAGCAGCATGTAAAATGGCCGCCATGCCTCGTGGCAGAACATTCTAGACTTTTCGATAAGCAGACAAGATGGCGTTCCAATAAACATTTGTGCGAGATCGATCAAGACTCAGCACATTTGAGATAATACACAAGACATTATGGGTTTGCAGTATACACATAAATACTGGAATTGGTCTCCCAGGTGCGAATAAAGGGCTATTGTACCAAGCGATCAAGAACCCATCCAAAGACATTAATATGCAAAATCCCCATGACTCTACGATGAGAGAGCCGTTTGCGGGTAGTTACAGAAAACATTTGGAAGCCCCAAAACCCCTCCAGGGAGAATACCGACCGGTTACACATTGGGAAAAGTATTAACAGGTACTCAGACAGTTACGAGTATCCCCGAAACCCATTAAAACGGAGATCACCCTATACAAGAAATTTGAGCGCCAAAACCCTAACAAAAGAAAAGACATTAAGGTTGGGCGGGAAAAGAAGAGTTTCAGCACTATAACTGTAAACTACAACCGTCCATCTTTCTCTTATCCTTTTGACTCCTTGCCGCTTGCCTCGTGTCTCTGCCTCTTGCAGCTCTTGCTGTTTGACTTGCTGAAAGACTGTTGAACTTTCTGATCCGCCAGGATCAGCCTCGTGGCTTGCCGCGAAGATCTGTGTGGAACTGGGCTGTGAAGCCTTGAAACGGGCACACCATCCCGAGAAGTCGGTAAACGGTGTTGGCACCGAAGGCCCGAGATGAGATGAGATGAGATGAGATGAGATGAGATGAGAAGAGAAGAAGACGACAATACATATCGTCACGGTGAGTAAGCCTCGACCGCGCTCGATAAATCGGTAACTGCTACCCAATTGGCATCGGAAGACTATTCTTCGAATTTTATCGCATCACTGCGAGGGCACAGGAAGACTCTTTTTTGAGTAGTATCGGAACTCCGAGGACAACACAGATCTTCATGACAGCAGACGGTCCAGCCTGCTAGCCGGAGCAGAAACGAGTAAACAAGTGGGGTACAGAGACCCCTGATCAACGCGTGGGTGATCAGGTGCTGCGGTAAAAACATCTGAGCAGAGTTTTCGGAATTCTCCGAGTTATCACGAGTGGTGAGCATGAGTCTCGATCCTACAAATCTAGTTTAGAGCTGGTATTGATAGGGGAGGGTTTTAAGTTTTAAGGATAATTGTAATGTGTGCCCCCATTTACGATGTGTCGTTCGTTCCTCGTTTCCCCAAAATTAGTTACATAACTCCGTGTAAGATTGTACTGTCATTATTCTGTGCTTATGACATGTATTTCGTAATCTTGAATAATATGCAATAAAGATTTTCCATTTCGTACCATTCAACCGGGTCTACCTGAGTTTTCTCTCCATTATTGCTCTCGCACCTAAGTCCAGTGTCAGAACCGTAAGGGTGAGTGGGTCGAACCACTCACAGGGGTCTAGTGCTCCCAGGCTGGCTGGAGACCAGAACAGGCAACAAGGCCTAACCTCGCACTAGCACCCAGGCTGAGCACAGAGCCACACACGGGTCAAAACCCTTACACGAGTTCAGGGAACACACAGCGCTCACACGCCCGAGTTCAGAGAGCGCACGGCGCTCACACTCCCGAGTTCAGGGAACGCACAGCGCTCACACTCCCGATTTCAGAGAACACACAGTGCTCACACTCCCGACTTCAGAGAATGCACAGCGCTCACACTGCCGAGTTCAGATAACACACAGAGCTCACACTCCCGAATACAGAGAACGCACAGCGCTCACACTCCCGAGTTCAGGGAATGCACAGCGCTCACAATCCCGAGTTCAGATAACACACAGCGCTCACACTCCCGAATACAGAGAACGCACAGCGGTCGCAATCCTGAGTTCAGAGAATGCACAGCGCTCACACTCCCGAATTCAGATTACGCACAGAGCACACACTCACGACATCAGGGAAGGCACAGCACTCAAACTTCCGATTGCAGAGTACGCAGAACCCTCACACTCCCGAGTTCAGAGAATGCGCAGCGCTCACACTCACGAGTTCAGAGAACACACAGCGCTCACACTCCCGAGTTCAGAGAACGCACAGCGCTCACACTCCCGAGTTCAGAGAATGCACAGCGCTCACACTCCCGAGTTCAGAGAACACACAGCGCTCACACTCCCGAGTTCAGTGAACGCACAGCGCTCACACTCCCGAGTTCAGAGAACACACAGCGCTCACACTCCCGAGTTCAGAGAACGCACAGCGCTCACACTCCCGAGTTCAGTGAACGCAAAGCGCTCACACTCCCGAGTTCAGAGAACACACAGCGTTCACACTCCCGAGTTCAGAGAACACACAGCGCTCACACTCCCGAGTTCAGAGAACGCACAGCGCTCACACTCCCGAGTTCAGTGAACGCACAGCGCTCACACTTCCGAGTTCAGAGAACACACAGCGCTCACACTCCCGAGTTCAGAGAACACACAGCGCTCACACTCCCGAGTTCAGAGAACACACAGCACTCACACTCCCGATTTCAGTGAACACACAGCGCTCACACTCCCGAGTTCAGAGAACACACAGCACTCACACTCCCGATTTCAGTGAACAAACAGCATTCACATTGCAGAGTTCAAGGAATGCACAGCTCACACACTCCCGATTTCAGAGAACACACAGTGCTACACTCCCGAGTTCAGAGAACACACAGCGCTCACACTCCTGTGTTCAGAGAAATCACAGTGCTCACACTCCATATTTCAGGGAGCGCACAGCGCTCACACTCCCGAGTTAAAAAACGCACAGCGCTCACACTCCCGAGTTCAAATTACAGACAGCGCTCACACTCCCGAGTTCAGCGAATGCACAGCGCTCACACTCCCGAGTTCAGAGAATGCACAGCGCTCACACTCCCGAGTTCAGAGAATGCACAGCGCTCACACTCCCGAATTCAGATTACGCACAGAGCACACACTCACGACATCAGGGAAGGCACAGCACTCAAACTTCCGATTGCAGAGTACGCAGAACCCTCACACTCCCGAGTTCAGAGAACGCACAGCGCTCACACTCCCGAGTTCAGAGAACGCACAGCGCTCACACTCCCGAGTTCAGTGAACGCAAAGCGCACACACTCCCGAGTTCAGAGAACACACAGCGCTCACACTCCCGAGTTCAGAGAACACACAGCGCTCACACTCCCGAGTTCAGAGAACGCACAGCGCTCACACTCCCGAGTTCAGAGAACGCACAGCGCTCACACTCCCGAGTTCAGTGAACGCAAAGCGCACACACTCCCGAGTTCAGAGAACACACAGCGCTCACACTCCCGAGTTCAGAGAACACACAGCGCTCACACTCCCGAGTTCAGAGAACGCACAGCGCTCACACTCCCGAGTTCAGTGAACGCACAGCGCTCACACTCCCGAGTTCAGAGAACACACAGCGCTCACACTCCCGAGTTCAGAGAACACACAGCGCTCACACTCCCGAGTTCAGAGAACACACAGCACTCACACTCCCGAGTTCAGAGAACACACAGCACTCACACTCCCGATTTCAGTGAACAAACAGCATTCACATTGCAGAGTTCAAGGAATGCACAGCTCACACACTCCCGATTTCAGAGAACACACAGTGCTACACTCCCGAGTTCAGAGAACACACAGCGCTCACACTCCTGTGTTCAGAGAAATCACAGTGCTCACACTCCGTATTTCAGGGAGCGCACAGCGCTCACACTCCCGAGTTCAGCAAATGCACAGCGCTCACACTCCCGAGTTCAGAGAATGCACAGCACTCACACTCCCGAGTTCAGAGAATGCACAGCGCTCACACTCCCGAGTTCAGAGAACACACAGCGCTCACACTCCCGAGTTCAGAGAACACACAGCACTCACACTCCCGAGTGCAGAGAACACACAGCACTCACACTCCCGAGTTCAGAGAATGCACAGCACTCACACTCCCGAGTTCAGTGAACACACAGCGCTCACACTCCCGAGTTCAGAGAATGCACAGTTGATTAAAGCTTTGTTTAACGCTTAGATGAAGTGCCTAGTAGTTTCCTTACGTCACACAGCGCTCACATGCCCAAATTCAGTGAAGGCACACCATTCACACTCCCGAGTTAAGAGAATGCACAGCGCTCCCACTCCCGAGTTCAGAGAACGCACAGCGCTCCCAGTCCCGAGTTCAGAGAACGCGCAGCGCTCACACTCCCGAGTTCAGAGAACGCACAGCGCTCACACTCTCGAGTTCAGAGAACGCACAACGCTGACACTCCCGAGTTCAGAGAATGAACAGCGCTCCCACTCCCAAGTTCACTGAACACACAGCGCTCACTCTCCCGAGTTCAGGGAACACAGAGCTCACAATAATGAGTTCAGAGAACGCACAGCAGTCACACTCCCGAGTTCAGTGAATGCACAGTGCTCACACTCCTGAGTTCAGAGAATGCACAGCGCTCACACTCCCGAGTTCAGTGAATGCACAGCGCTCACATGCCCGAGGTCAGAGAACACACAGTGCTCACAGTCCCCACTTCAGAGAACGCACAGCGCTCACAGTCCCCAGTTCAGAGAACGCACTGTGCTCACACTCCCGAGTTCAGTGAACGCAAAGCACTCACACTCCCGAGTTCAGAGAACACACAGCGCTCACACTTCCGAGTTCAGAGAACACACAGCGCTCACACTCCCGAGTTCAGAGAACACACAGCACTCACACTCCCGATTTCAGTGAACAAACAGCACTCACGTTGCCTAGTTCGAGGAATGCACAGCTCACACACTCCCGATTTCAGAGAACGCACAGCGCTCACACTCCCGAGTTCAGAGAACGCACAGCGCTCACACTCCCGAGTTCAGTGAACGCACAGCGCTCACACTCCCGAGTTCAGAGAACACACAGCGCTCACACTCCCGAGTTCAGAGAACACACAGCGCTCACACTCCCGAGTTCAGAGAACACACAGCACTCACACTCCCGATTTCAGTGAACACACAGCGCTCACACTCCCGAGTTCAGAGAACACACAGCACTCACACTCCCGATTTCAGTGAACAAACAGCATTCACATTGCAGAGTTCAAGGAATGCACAGCTCACACACTCCCGATTTCAGAGAACACACAGTGCTACACTCCCGAGTTCAGAGAACACACAGCGCTCACACTCCTGTGTTCAGAGAAATCACAGTGCTCACACTCCGTATTTCAGGGAGCGCACAGCGCTCACACTCCCGAGTTAAAAAACGCACAGCGCTCACACTCCCGAGTTCAAATTACAGACAGCGCTCACACTCCCGAGTTCAGCGAATGCACAGCGCTCACACTCCCGAGTTCAGAGAATGCACAGCACTCACACTCCCGAGTTCAGAGAATGCACAGCGCTCACACTCCCGAGTTCAGAGAACACACAGCGCTCACACTCCCGAGTTCAGAGAACACACAGCACTCACACTCCCGAGTTCAGAGAATGCACAGCACTCACACTCCCGAGTTCAGTGAACACACAGCGCTCACACTCCCGAGTTCAGAGAATGCACAGTTGATTAAAGCTTTGTTTAACGCTTAGATGAAGTGCCTAGTAGTTTCCTTACGTCACACAGCGCTCACATGCCCAAATTCAGTGAAGGCACACCATTCACACTCCCGAGTTAAGAGAATGCACAGCGCTCCCACTCCCGAGTTCAGAGAACGCACAGCGCTCCCAGTCCCGAGTTCAGAGAACGCGCAGCGCTCACACTCCCGAGTTCAGAGAACGCACAGCGCTCACACTCCCGAGTTCAGAGAACGCACAACGCTGACACTCCCGAGTTCAGAGAATGAACGGCGCTCCCACTCCCAAGTTCACTGAACACACAGCGCTCACTCTCCCGAGTTCAGGGAACGCAGAGCTCACAATAATGAGTTCAGAGAACGCACAGCAGTCACACTCCCGAGTTCAGTGAATGCACAGTGCTCACACTCCTGAGTTCAGAGAATGCACAGCGCTCACACTCCCGAGTTCAGTGAATGCACAGCGCTCACACTCCCGAGTTCAGAGAACACACAGCGCTCACACTTACGAGTTCAGAGAACACACAGCGCTCACAGTCCCCAGTTCAGAGAACGCACTGTGCTCACACTCCCGAGTTCAGTGAACGCACAGCACTCACACTCCCGAGTTCAGAGAACACACAGCGCTCACACTTCCGAGTTCAGAGAACACACAGCGCTCACACTCCCGAGTTCAGAGAACACACAGCACTCACACTCCCGATTTCAGTGAACAAACAGCACTCACGTTGCCGAGTTCGGAGAACGCACAGCTCACACACTCCCGATTTCAGTGAACGCACAGCGCTCACACTCCCGAGTTCAGAGAACGCACAGCGCTCACAATCCCGAGTTCAGTGAACGCACAGCGCTCACACTCCCGAGTTCAGAGAACACACAGTGCTCTCACTCCTGAGTTCAGAGAACGCACAGCGCTCACACTCCCGAGTTCAGTGAACACACAGCGCTCACACTCCCGAGTTCAGAGAACACACAGCACTCACACTCCCGATTTCAGTGAACACACAGCGCTCACACTCCCGAGTTCAGAGAACACACAGCATTCACACTCCCGATTTCAGTGAACAAACAGCATTCACATTGCAGAGTTCAAGGAATGCACAGCTCACACACTCCCGATTTCAGAGAACACACAGTGCTACACTCCCGAGTTCAGAGAACACACAGCGCTCACACTCCTGTGTTCAGAGAAATCACAGTGCTCACACTCCGTATTTCAGGGAGCGCACAGCGCTCACACTCCCGAGTTAAAAAACGCACAGCGCTCACACTCCCGAGTTCAAATTACAGACAGCGCTCACACTCCCGATTTCAGCGAATGCACAGCGCTCACACTCCCGAGTTCAGAGAATGCACAGCGCTCACACTCCCGAGTTCAGAGAATGCACAGCGCTCACACTCCCGAGTTCAGAGAATGCACAGCGCTCACACTCCCGAGTTCAGAGAACACACAGCACTCACACTCCCGAGTTCAGAGAACACACAGCACTCACACTCCCGAGTTCAGAGAATGCACAGCACTCACACTCCCGAGTTCAGTGAACACACAGCGCTCACACTCCCGAGTTCAGAGAATGCACAGTTGATTAAAGCTTTGTTTAACGCTTAGATGAAGTGCCTAGTAGTTTCCTTACGTCACACAGCGCTCACATGCCCAAATTCAGTGAAGGCACACCATTCACACTCCCGAGTTAAGAGAATGCACAGCGCTCCCACTCCCGAGTTCAGATAACGCACAGCGCTCCCACTCCCGAGTTAAGAGAATGCACAGCGCTCCCACTCCCGAGTTCAGAGAATGCACAGCGCTCCCACTCCCGAGTTCAGAGAACGCACAGCGCTCACACTCCCGAGTTCAGAGAACGCACAGCACTCACATTCCCGAGTTCAGAGAACGCACAGCGCTCCCAGTCCCGAGTTCAGAGAACGCGCAGCGCTCACACTCCCGAGTTCAGAGAACGCACAGCGCTCACACTCCCGAGTTCAGAGAACGCACAACGCTGACACTCCCGAGTTCAGAGAATGAACGGCGCTCCCACTCCCAAGTTCACTGAACACACAGCGCTCACTCTCCCGAGTTCAGGGAACGCAGAGCTCACAATAATGAGTTCAGAGAACGCACAGCAGTCACACTCCCGAGTTCAGTGAATGCACAGTGCTCACACTCCTGAGTTCAGAGAATGCACAGCGCTCACACTCCCGAGTTCAGTGAATGCACAGCGCTCACATGCCCGAGGTCAGAGAACACACAGTGCTCACAGTCCCCACTTCAGAGAACGCACTGTGCTCACACTCCCGAGTTCAGTGAACGCACAGCACTCACACTCCCGAGTTCAGAGAACACACAGCGCTCACACTTCCGAGTTCAGAGAACACACAGCGCTCACACTCCCGAGTTCAGAGAACACACAGCACTCACACTCCCGATTTCAGTGAACAAACAGCACTCACGTTGCCGAGTTCAAGGAATGCACAGCTCACACACTCCCGATTTCAGAGAATGCACAGCGCTCACACTCCCGAGTTCAGAGAACACACAGTGCTCACACTCCCGAGTTCAGAGAAAACACAGTGCTCACACTCCCTATTTCAGGGAGCACACAGCGCTCACACTCCCGAGTTCAGAGAACACACAGCGCTCACACTCCCGAGTTCAGAGTACACACAGCGCTCACACTCCCGAGTTCAGAGAACACACAGCGCTCACACTCCCGAGTTCAGAGAATGCACAGCGCTCACACTCCCAAGTTCAGAGAACACACAGCGCTCACACTCCCGAGTTCAGAGAACACACAGCGCTCACAATCCCGAGTTCAGATAACACACAGAGCACACACTCACGACTTCAGGGAAGGCACAGCACTCAAACTTCCGATTGCAGAGTACGCAGAACCCTCACACTCCCGAGTTCAGAGAATGCACAGCGCTCACACTCACGAGTTCAGAGAATGCACAGCGTTCACATTCATGAGTTCAGAGAAGGCACAGCGCTCACACTCACGAGTTCAGAGAATGCACAGCGTTCACACTCACGAGTTCAGAGAATGCACAGCGTGCACATTCATGAGTTCAGAGAATGCACAGCACTCACACTCCCGAGTTCAGAGAATGCACGGCGCTCACACTCCCGAGTTCAGTGAACACACAGCGCTCACACTTCCAAGTTCTGGGAATGCACAGCGCTCACACTCCCGAGTTCAGAGAACACACAGAGCTCACACTCCCGAGTTCAGAGAAAGCACAGCACTAACACACCCGAGTTCAGAGAATGCACAGTGCTCACACTCCCGAGTTCAGTGAACACACAGCGCTCACACACCCGAGTTCAGAGAACGCACAGCGCTCACACTCCAGAGTTCAGAGAATGCACAGCGCTCACACACCCGAGTTCAGTGAACACACAGCACTCACACTCCCGAGTTCAGTGAACACACAGCGCTCACACTCCCGAGTTCAGAGAACGCACAGCGCTCACACTCCCGAGTTCAGTGAACACAGAGCGCTCACACTCCTGAGTTCAGTGAACGCACAGCGCTCACACTCCCGAGTTCAGAGAACACACAGCACTCACACTCCCGAGTTCTGGGAATGCACAGCGCTCACAATTCCAAGTTCAGTGAACACACAGCGCTCACACTCCCGAGTTCAGTGAACACACAGCGCTCACACTCCCGAGTTTAGAGAACGCACGGCGCTCACACTTCCGAGTTCAGAGAACGCACAGCGCTCACACTTCCGAGTTCTGGGAATGCACAGCGCTCACACTTCCGAGTTCAGTGAACACACAGCGCTCACACTCCCGAGTTCAGAGAACGCAAAGCGCTCACACTTCCGAGTTCAGTGAACACACAGCGCTCACACTCCCGAGTTCAGAGAACGCACAGCGCTCAGACTTCCGCGTTCAGAGAACACACAGCGCTCACACTCCCGAGTTCAGTGAACGCACAGCGCTCACACTCCCGAGTTCAGTGAACACAGAGCGCTCACACTCCTGAGTTCAGTGAACGCACAGCGCTCACACTCCCGAGTTCAGAGAACACACAGCACTCACACTCCCGAGTTCAGAGAATGCACAGCGCTCAGACTTCCGCGTTCAGAGAACACACAGCGCTCACACTCCCGAGTTCAGAGAACACACAGCACTCACACTCCCGAGTTCAGAGAACGCACAGCACTCACACTCCCGAGTTCAGAGAATGCACAGCGCTCAGACTTCCGCGTTCAGAGAACACACAGTGCCCACACTCCCGAGTTCAGAGAACGCACAGCGCTCACACTCCCGAGTTCTGGGAATGCACAGCGCTCACAATTCCAAGTTCAGTGAACACACAGCGCTCACACTCCCGAGTTCAGTGAACACACAGCGCTCACACTCCCGAGTTTAGAGAACGCACGGCGCTCACACTTCCGAGTTCAGAGAACGCACAGCGCTCACACTTCCGAGTTCTGGGAATGCACAGCGCTCACACTTCCGAGTTCAGTGAACACACAGCGCTCACACTCCCGAGTTCAGAGAACGCAAAGCGCTCACACTTCCGAGTTCAGTGAACACACAGCGCTCACACTCCCGAGTTCAGAGAACACACAGCGCTCACACTCCCGAGTTCAGAGAACGCAAAGCGCTCACACTCCCGAGTTCAGTGAACACACAGCGCTCACTCTCCCGAGTTCAGGGAACGCAGAGCTCACAATCCTGAGTTCAGAGAACGCACAGCAGTCACTCTCCCGAGTTCAGATAACACACAGCGCTCACACTCCCGAGTTCAGAGAACACACAGCGCTCACACTTTCGAGTTCTGGGAATGCACAGCTCTCACGCTCCCGAGCTCAGAGAACACACAACACTCACAGTCCCGAGTTCAGAGAACGCACAGCGCTCACAATCCCGAGTTCAGGGAACGCACAGCGCTCACACTCCCGAGTTCAGAGAACACACAGCGCTCTCACTCCCGAATTCAGAGAGCACACAGTGCTCACGCTCCCGAGTTCAGAGAATGCACAGCGCTCACACTCCTGAGTTAAGAGAACACACGGCGCTCACACTCCCGAGTTCACAGAATGCACAGCGCTCACACTCCCGATTTCAGAGAACGCACAGCGCTCACACTCCCGAGTTCAGAGAATGCACAGCACTCACACTCCCGAGTTCAGAGAATGCACAGCGCTCCCAGTCCCGAGTTCAGAGAACGCGCAGCGCTCACACTCCCGAGTTCAGAGAATGCACAGCACTCACACTCCCGAGTTCAGAGAACACACAGCGCTCACACTCCCGAGTTCACAGAATGCACAGCGCTCACACTCCCGAGTTCAGTGAACACACAGCGCTCACACTCCCGAGTTCACAGAACGCACAGCGCTCACACTCCCGAGTTCAGAGAACACACAGTGCTCACACTCCCGAGTTCACAGAACGCACAGCGCTCCCACTCCCGAGTTCAGGGAACGCAGAGCTCACAATCCTGAGTTCAGAGAACGCACAGCAGTCACACTCCCGAGTTCAGTGAACACACAGCGCTCACTCTGCCGAGTTCAGGGAACGCAGAGCTCACAATCCTGAGTTCAGAGAACGCACAGCAGTCACACTCCCGAGTTCAGTGAACACACAGCGCTCACACTCCCGAGTTCAGATAACACACAGCGCTCACACTCCCGAGTTCAGAGAACACACAGCGCTCACACTTCCGAGTTCTGGGAATGCACAGCTCTCACGCTCCCGAGTTCAGAGAACACACAACACTCACAGTCCCGAGTTCAGAGAACACACAGCACTCACAGTCCCGAGTTCAGAGAACGCACAGCGCTCACAATCCCGAGTTCAGGGAACGCACAGCGCTCACACTCCCGAGTTCAGAGAACACACAGCGCTCACACTCCCGAATTCAGAGAGCACACAGTGCTCACGCTCCCGAGTTCAGAGAATGCACAGCGCTCACACTCCCGAGTTCAGAGAACACACAGCGCTCACACTCCCGAGTTCACAGAATGCACAGCGCTCACACTCCTGAGTTAAGAGAACACACGGCGCTCACACGCCCGAGTTCACAGAATGCACAGCGCTCACACTCCCGATTTCAGAGAACGCACAGCGCTCACATTCCCGATTTCAGAGAATGCACAGCGCTCACACTCCCGAGTTCAGAGAATGCACAGCGCTCACATTCCCGATTTCAGAGAATGCACAGCGCTCACATTCCCGATTTCAGAGAACACACGGCGCTCACACTCCCGAGTTCAGAGAATGCACAGCGCTCACATTCCCGATTTCAGAGAACGCACAGCGCTCACACTCCCGAGTTCGGAGAACACACAGTGCTCACAGTCGCGAGTTCAGAGAATGCACAGCGCTCATACTTCCGAGTTCTGGGAATGCACAGCTCTCACGCTCCCAAGGTCAGAGAACACACAGCACTCACACTCCCGAATTCAGAGAAAGCACAGCGCTCACTCTCCTGAGTTTGGAGAACACACAGTGCTAACACTCCCGAGTTCAGAGAACGCACAGCGCTCATACTCCCGAATTCAGAGAACGCACAACGCTGACACTCCCGAGTTCAGAGAATGCACGGCGTTCCCACTCCCAAGTTCAGTGAACACACAGTGCTCACTCTCCCGAGTTCAGGGAACACAGAGCTCACAATCCTGGGTTCAGAGAACGCACAGCAGTGTAGAATTCGCAATATTATCGCGATTTTATAAATAAGGAGGAGACACATAGTTTCGTACAAACAGCTTTATTTCAGCAGAATGCTGTCAGGTTTTCAAAGTGGACACAAGCAGCCTGTAAAATGGCCGCCACGCTCGTGGCAGAACATTCTAGACTTTTCGATAAGCAGACAAGATGGCGTTCCAATAAACATTTGTGCGAGATCGTACAAGACTCAGCACATTTGAGATAAATCACAAGACATAATGGGTTTGCATTTTACACATAAATACTGGAATCGGTCTCCCAGGTGCGAATAAGGGCTATTGTACCAAGCGATCAAGAACCCATCCAAAGACATTAATATGCAAAATCCCCACGACTCTACGATGAGAGAGCCGTTTGCGGGTAGTTACAGAAACATTTGGAAGCCCCAAAAGCCCTCCAGGGAGAATACTGACCGGTTACACAATGGGAGAAGTATTAACGGGTACTCAGACAGTTACAAGTATCACCGAAACCCATTAAAACGGAGATCACCCTATACAAGAAGTTTGAGCGCCAAAACCCTGACAAAAGAAAAGACATTAAGATTGGGCGGGAAAAGAGGAATTGCAGCACTATAACTGTAAGGTACAACCGTCCATCTGTCTCTTGGCTCTTGCATCTGGATCTTGCATCTGCCTCTTGGCTCTTGATCTTGACTCTTGACTGCTGTCTCTTGACTCCTTGCTGCTCGACTTGCTAGAAGACTATTGAACTTTCTGATCCGCCAGGATCAACCTCGTGGCTTGCCGCGAAGATTTGTGTGGAACTGGGCTGTGAAGCCTTGAAACGGGCACACCATCCCGAGAAGTCGGTAAACGGTGTTGGAACCGAAGGCCCGAGATGAGATGAGATGAGATGAGATGAGATGAGATGAGAAGAGAAGAAGACAACCATACGTATCGCCACGGTCAGTAAGCCCCGACCGCGCCTGTAGGTCGAATAAACACTTTCCTTGCCCAGGAAGACTATTCTTTGAATTTTACAAGCTGGCATCGGAAGACCATTCTTCGAATTTTATCGCATCGGTCTGAGGGCACAGGAAGACTCTTTTTTTTGAGTAGTGTCGGAACTCCGAGGACAACACAGATCTTCATGACAGTTATCACGAGTGGTGAGCATGAGTCTCGATCCTACAAATCTAGTTTAGGTCAGGTATTGATAGGGGAGGGTTTAAGTTTTAAGGATAATTGTAATGTGTGCCCCCTTTTACGATGTGTCGTGCGCTCCTCGTTTCCCTAAAATTAGTTACATAACTGCGTGTAAGATTGTACTGTCATTAATCTGTGCTTATGACATGTATTTCGTAATCTTGAATAATATGCAATAAAGATTTTCCATTTCGCACTATTCAACCGGGTCTACCTGAGTTTTCTCTGCGTTATTGCTCTCGCATCTAAGTCCAGTGTCAGAACCGTAAGGGCGAGTGGGTCGAACCACTCACAGGTGTCTAGTGCTACCAGGCTGGCTGGAGACCAGAACAGGCAACAAGGCCTAACCTCGCACTAGCACCCAGGCTACGCACAGAGCCTCAAGCGTGTCACACACACACGAAAACCCTTACAGAAAATGGCGACCGTGGCAGGACACGGGCAGCGAGAGAATAATGTGTTAGAACCTGGTATGAATGGGCGACATGTCATGGAAGAGAGAATAGCAGATTATGTGTTTGGAAAAGTGAATTTGACTAAGAAATGGATAAGTGACCTGCTGGTGGATAAGCGTCCACTAGAGGCAGCCGAGAGGTGGACAGATAGCAAGGAACATAAAAAGGCAGTGGAGAAAGCGGTCTGGCTGATGTGCTATAAAAGACAAGTCCAAATTTCGGACCAGGTCATCATAGCGCAGGCAGCTCAGATCAAGAGTTTAGAGGTGGAAATGGACGAGAAGGTCGCGGGGGGGCAGCAGCTCATCACGACTTTAAATGCGTTGCATCAAGAACGCCAGTTAGTCACCAACCACCATGAAGCAAAAATAGATTACCTCGAGTGCCAGGTCACTGAGGCAAAGTTAAGTGAGGGTAGATTAAAGGAACGATGTGCCCGCCTAGCTGCCCAAATAAAAGCCCAGGAAGAGAGCTTAACGGGGGTTAGGGCGGCATATAAGATGGCCCTCGAGGATAAATTTCAAGGGGCCGATCACAGCGTCTGCCAGAGAGAGATAGAACACCTTAAAAGGGCCGTGAACAGAGCGCACGGCATGGTGTGCCTTATCAGTCCGTCAGCACACCAGCCGCTAGTGGAAGAGTGGTTTCAGAAGTCCCCACCGAACAAAGCAGAGGAAGTATTAGTCACTATGCCCTCCGCGCCACCCAGCTATTCGGCAACCTGGGTGAGGGAGGAAGTGGTAGAGGTAAAGAAAGAGCCCACTGAGGTAGAAGTGAAGCCGGGACCGTTGTGTCCGGTCACGGGTATCAAAAGGGGCCCGAACGGAATCAATGGGGCAGAGGGGGATCTCCTCAACCAGCTTGTGTTGCCTCACAGCGCACACCAGCTGAGGGTTATGATCAGTCACGTACGGAAGCTGGCCGAGTCAGACGACCCTTCCGTACATTTCAGGGAAGTAGAGCAAACCGCAGCCATTAATGGCTGCGACGATGGAGAAAAAGTAAAAATGCTGTTATTCTCACTAGATAGTTCGATCCTTCAGTGTCTCTCAGACGAGAGCAAGAGGGGAACTAATACCTATGGGGAGCTAAGAGATGAGGTCCTAGAAGTGTTGGGAATGGACGATGAAGGTCCATTCGTTAGACTAGGACAAACAGTGCAGATGGAGGGAGAACCCCCGAAGGTTTTCGCCGACAGGCTGTGGCCAGTATACCAGCGTAGCTGCCCAGGTGCGCCAGAGCGCACCGATTTGGACGGCGCCGGTCTAACTCATTGGCTCAGGTGTATAGTAGCCAACAGTTTGCCAGCCGTCAGGGAGCAGGCAAAAGCGTGGTTTGATCCCACTGACCCCGCCACTAGATTCTATGTTTACAGAGGAGTCGGTCCTATATCGACTCACGGTAGGGTACCGTAATACCAGGAGTATGGGAGCACGTCCCCTTAAGGGAAAGGTGCATGAGGTACGACCCGCAGCCCCGGCTCAAAAGGAGTGGCATCAGGAGGGTAACCGTGCCCCGCAGGCCAGCAATGCTTGTTACGGGTGTGGGAAGACAGGGCACTGGCGCAAGAACTGCAGGAACCCTTGGAAGGATTCCAGGGATAAAAATCCCGCGGTCCGAGCCCAGGCGCCTGTCTCTGATAGGGGAGCTAGTGCACCCATCCATCCCGACGCGATCGAATCAGTGTTGGGAGCCATGCGCAACCTCATGAGTGCGCATGGAAGGGTGGCGGTTGCTACCGGCCCCGCAGATGCCGCAGCCCCGTCCAATAGTACCCAATGACTAGAGCCCACGCAGCCTGCCTACCTGTGTCCTTTTAAAAGACACGCACAGGAGGGGGTCTCCTGTGAGGAGGCCAGGTTAAAAGAGCAGGCCTTGCGGGAGGAGAACGCCCGCTTAATAGGGAAAATAGATGGGCTGGAAGGGCAGCTTAGAGAGCAGGCGCTGCGGGAGGAGAACGCCCGCTTAATGGGAAAGTTAGACGTGCTCATGCTAGAAGCACAGCTCAGAGAGATAAAAGCAGCCTACAGGGTAGCCAGAAGCAGGGAGTATGAGGATTTAAATCAGTGCAAACTGTATAAGCCGGGCGCACAAGGGCCAACCACAGGGGCAAAACCGGCGAGTGGGGACTCGCAGCCCCAGGTAGGACCACAGGGCACACAGGCAGGCAAAGCAGCTTGCATCAGGGGAGAGGACATCCTAGAAAAAAGTGAGATATTTTATTGGGGTTGGGAGTCAGATGAGGAAGAGTTCGAGGAGCTCGACGAAGATAGTGACACAAGCGAGGAGGAGCTAGAATCGGAGGACGAAAGGGTCACCCCCGATTCAGGTATAGGGGAGACAGGGGCTGCAGATAGAGATCCACACGGGGTGGAGGCCGAAGCTGCAGGTCCCGAACGCAGGGGGGAGGAGCTAGGGGAGGTGGAGCCAGCCGCTGTGGGAGGACCACAGGTCGCCACGGTGGAAGTCTCGGAACCCGATCCGTCGGTCCTGGAGTTCCTGCCCCCGGTAACTCTCCGTAGGTCAGGTCGGATACCCCAGCCCAGGAAGATATGGTCAAGTCCCCAGAGTGTCCCAAGGCGTAGGCTCAAGGCTAAGGCAGCCCAGGGAGAGTCCAGTCCCAGCGCAGCAGCAACAGGCTGCGGCAGATCAAAGGGAGGGGTCAATGCCCTCCCACCGTCGGGAAAAGCTCGTGGCAGCCTTTTCAGAATTTAAATGGGCCGCCCTGGGAACGGGCGGCGCTGTACAGTTTAAGGTTAAGAATAAGTTTATAGTTTTAGATGAGGTTATAAGTTTATAGTTTATAGTTGTAAGTCGGTAGTTTAATTTTGTTTAATAGAAAGAAGTAAAATGATGGGAGTTTTTAGAGATAGGATTAGTTAAAGTTTATCCAGCGCACATGTCTTCTTACGTGAGGCGAGGTCAGGGGACCCGCTCACCCTTCACAAAAGCCAGAGACTCTTGTGAGGCTGGCTACCTCATTCTATCTGATCACAGGAACCAAGGAAGGATGGAACGAATTCTAGTATTGCTCGCGGCAATCGGATGTGGATTGGCCTATCGAGGCCACACCAAGGATGTTGTGGTGTTTGGATGCTCCGGGGACACGGCCCCCATCGCGGTGGATGGGACCGGAAGACGAGAGGCGGAGGAGACCACCACCTATTTCCACAAGGGAAGGTGGCCAGGATGGCTGGGAACGAACTCCACTGAGTATTCCAGCACATCGGGGTTTGCCTACCAAGAGACTTCTTTACTGTGCCCCAAAGTAAGGATCATCGCACCCAGAATCAGCGTCACCGTCGGCAAACGGATTTGTTTGACTTGTAATGGGAATGTCCCATTGAGCCGATGGTGGTGGCTACGAAAGCTGAGCAAAAACATGAGGAACTCTTCGGTCGAGTGGGAACGACTGGGTAATAATACCCATCGGACAATTACGGGGACAAACGGACAAGTGAGAGTCTGTTGGGACAAATGGTGGGAACCGGATGAGGGAATTTATGTATGTATGTGGGGGTCAAAGTACGTTTGCCCCAAAGGCATCTCCATATTTTTCATCAATCAATGGCAGGATAATGGACAGGGGACGAGGTGGGATGCGAGCACCAGGGGGTGCGGAGCCCCATACTCCCCGATCCCGGTAAATGCCACTGAACTCATTACGCGCCCACGCAAAGCCCCGCCCACGATTCCGGTGGTCCTAGCTAAGGAAGAAGGGTGCCCTAAAACCAGTAAAGGACCCGGGAATGCTTTGGTACTGGTCCCCACAGACCAGATACTATTTCAGGGGATACATTACGCGGTGGCCTCGGTGATTTTAAATCTCACCGAGGTGCGGTTACCAGAGTGGTGCCCCAAAAAGACGGAATAGTTATATCAGGTCCTGTTGACCAAGATGTTCAGACAATTTTATGAGTTCGATTTCGCGGAAATTGATAAAACAAGTTTGTACACCGCACCACATGAAGTTTTGGATCAGGTGGGGAGGCAAAGAAGGGGTGTTGTGAATGACGCGTTCACTGCTTTCAACACAGGTACATCTGTGGTCAACGCTCTAGACAGCGTGGAGCTGCAGACCCAGATTAATGGCTTAAAAACGCAATTAAAAAGCATTCTCACAGATGAAAATAAGGTGGTTGGGTCTGGGTTACACAAGGACCAGGCCATGACTCTCCATTTAAAAGAAATAATAGCAGAGCTGGAGAAACACGCGAGAACGGTAAATGCCCTGATCAGGGAAGATCGGAATGCGTCCGATCAGGCTGCGCAGAATGAGGTGTGCGTGCTTTACGGGGCGTGGTTACTGGGCGAGGGCCGCAGTAATTTGGAGGATTTAAAACAAGGTTTGGTCCCGTCCTGGATAAGTAACAAACACCTGCAGGCGCTCCACCCTTTTCAGAACGCATTAAACCCGTGCCAGCTCAGACTAGCTTCAGAAGCATACCCAGTCCCCGTGGACTGTGGACGATCAAACCATACTATCATGGGTATAGTATTACGTATGCCGGTTTTGGGCGACACAACAAAGCCCGCCCCGGTGTATCGGGTAGAGAACATTGGTATCATTCAGGGGGGAGCCCACATTCGCTATGCAGCGGTTCCACCTTACGTCATCCGCTGGGCAAACGATGACAGGTACAGATCTCTCTGGTTGTCGTGGCCGGGTAGCACATATAATACTGTGTCCCCAGCACTTGAATGCCTTTTTAACACCACAGTGCGGGTTCAGAACGGCTGGTGCCAAGCCCATGAATTGCACCATGGAGGCAATGGCACAAGATCATGTGCCTCCGCAGGTAGCATACATCGGGGGTGGAACATATTGTGTTACCACTGCAGCGCAACACTACCAGCATGGAAACCGTAGCCGGTGTCCGGTGAGTGACAGCAGTTTCTGTTTCAAACCCAGGGCGGAAGTTCAAGTAGCACAACAGCGAATTGTCCCAATCCCTGAACCATCCACGGTTCATCTTACCGTAAAAGAGAACTTCACCGACCTGCAGCGATTCGTCGCGCATTTCGGATACCTCATTCCCCCTCTCCCTGAACACCTCACCAAGCTTTTAAAAGCCGTCGCGGTATCGCAAAAACATTTTTACACCCTAGAACAGAAGACTGTCGAGATAGGGACAGAAATTCTGGACATAGTAATTCCACCGTGGTGGAATCTGTTCACCAACATTGAAGTGCCTTCCTGGATTAGGATAGCCTCCCACATTTTAGTTGTATGCCAAGTGTTTATTGTGGTATACTTATTGGTCGTGCATTGTAAGAGAGGCAAACGCCTCACCAAGAACGAAAAAACGGGAGAGTGGCGAGAACGTTACGTGCGCGTGCACGATGAAAGCACCGTGTAATCAGACAAAATGGCGTCACTCCCGTTTGCCATGTGCGCCTCGGAAGTGTTGTAATCGATCGTGATTTTTCTCAGAAACTGTAATTACGTTTGGAACTCTACATGTTTAAGAGTTGGTTTTGATTATTTTGGTGATGGTGTTGTTGTTGAATATGATTGTTTGGTTTTGTTTTTGTTTTTGTTTTTCCTTGAATAAAAAATATGCATATACAGGTGGTGCGAGAGGCATCGGCCTGGTTACACCTGGAAGGAAAAACAAGTGGTGTAAGTTAAAGGCAAATGCTGCCTACGGTGTTATAAGAATGTAGTTTTTCCTGGGAAATAAGGACGACACAAAGACCCTAGATAGTCTAAGTTATGGGAATTTCTGGATGTGGAGAATCGAGATAATATTGCTCACCACAATATTTTTGATACGATAAGCGGAGTTATTCGCATCAACAGGAGGGACTGTAGAATTCGCAATATTATCGCGATTTTATAAATAAGGAGGAGACACATAGTTTCGTACAAACAGCTTTATTTCAGCAGAATGCTGTCAGGTTTTCAAAGTGGACACAAGCAGCCTGTAACATGGCCGCCACGCCTCGTGGCAGAACATTCTAGACTTTTCGATAAGCAGACAAGATGGTGTTCCAATAAACATTTGTGCGAGATCGTACAAAACTCAGCACATTTGAGATAAATCACAAGACATAATGGGTTTGCATTTTACACATAAATACTGGAATTGGTCTTCCAGGTGCGAATAAGGGCTATTGTACCAAGCGATCAAGAACCCATCCAAAGACATTAATATGCAAAATCCCCACGACTCTACGATGAGAGAGCCGTTTGCGGGTAGTTACAGAAACATTTGGAAGCCCCAAAAGCCCTCCAGGGAGAATACTGACCGGTTACACAATGGGAGAAGTATTAACGGGTACTCAGACAGTTACAAGTATCACCGAAACCCATTAAAACGGAGATCACCCTATACAAGAAGTTTGAGCGCCAAAACCCTGACAAAAGAAAAGACATTAAGATTGGGCGGGAAAAGAGGAATTGCAGCACTATAACTGTAAGGTACAACCGTCCATCTGTCTCTTGGCTCTTGCATCTGGATCTTGCATCTGCCTCTTGGCTCTTGATCTTGACTCTTGCCTGCTGTCTCTTGACTCCTTGCTGCTCGACTTGCTAGTAGACTATTGAACTTTCTGATCCGCCAGGATCAACCTCGTGGCTTGCCGTGAAGATCTGTGTGGAACTGGGCTGTGAAGCCTTGAAACGGGCACACCATCCCGAGAAGTCGGTAAACGGTGTTGGAACCGAAGGCCCAAGATGAGATGAGATGAGATGAGATGAGATGAGAAGAGAAGAAGACAACCATACGTATCGCCACGGTCAGTAAGCCCCGACCGCGCCTGTAGGTCGAATAAACACTTTCCTTGCCCAGGAAGACTATTCTTTGAATTTTACAAGTTGGCATCGGAAGACCATTCTTCGAATTTTATCGCATCGGTCTGAGGGCACAGGAAGACTCTTTTTTTTGAGTAGTGTCGGAACTCCGAGGACAACACAGATCTTCATGACAGCAGACGGTCCAGCCTGCTAGCCGGAGCAGAAACGAGTAAACAAGTGGGGTACAGAGACCCCTGATCAACACGTGGGTGGTCAGGTGCTGCAGGAAAAACATCCGAGCAGAGTTTCGGAATTCTCCGAGTTATCGCAAGTGGTGAGCATGAGTCTCGATCCTACAAATCTAGTTTAGGTCAGGTATTGATAGGGGAGGGTTTAAGTTTTAAGGATAATTGTAATGTGTGCCCCCTTTTATGATGTGTCGTGCGCTCCTCGTTTGCCTAAAATTAGTTACATAACTGCGTGTAAGATTGTACTGTCATTAATCTGTGCTTATGACATGTATTTCGTAATCTTGAATAATATGCAATAAAGATTTTGCATTTCGCACTATTCAACCGGGTCTACCTGAGTTTTCTCTGCGTTATTGCTCTCGCATCTAAATCCAGTGTCAGAACCGTAAGGGCGAGTGGGTCGAACCACTCACAGGGGTCTAGTGCTCCCAGACTGGCTGGAGACCAGAACAGGCAACAAGGCCTAACCTCGCACTAGCACCCAGGCTGAGCACAGAGCCTCAAGCGTGTCACACACACACGAAAACCCTTACAGCAGTCACACTTCCGAGTTCAGAGAAAGGACAGCGCTCACACTCCCGAGTTCAGTGAACACACAGCGCTCCCACTCCCGAGTTTAGATAACACACAGCGCTCACACTCCCGAGTTCAGAGAACACACAGCGCTCACACTTCCGAGTTCTGGGAATGCACAGCTCTCACGCTCCCAAGGTCAGAGAACACACAGCGCTCACACTCCCGAGTTCGGAGAACACACAGTGCTAACACTCCCGAGTTCAGAGAATGCACAGCGCTCACTCTCCCGAGTTCAGAGAACGCACAGCGCTCACACTCCCGATTTCAGGGAGCGCACAGCGCTCACACTCCCGAGTTCAGGGAGCGCACAGTGCTCACACTCCCGAGTTCAGGGAGAGCAAAGCGCTCACACTCCCGATTTCATGGAGCGCACTGCGCTCACACTCCCGAGTTCAGAGAACACACAGCGCTCACACTACCGAGTTCTGTGAATGCACAGCGCTCACACTTCCAAATTCAGGGAACGCACATTGTTAACTCGCCCGAGTTCAGTGAACACACAATGCTCACACTCCTGAGTTCAGAGAACACACAGCGCTCACACTACCGAGTTCAGAGAACACACAGCGCTCACACTCCCGTGTTCAGATAATGTGCAGCGCTCACACTCCCGAGTTTAAAGAATGTGCAGGGTTCACACTCATGAATTCAAGGAACGCACATCGTTAACTCACCCGAGTTCATTTAAACCACAGCGCTCATACTCCCGAGTTCAGAGAACGCACAGTACTCACACTACCGAGTTCTGTGAATACACAGCGCTCTCACTTCCGAGTTCAGAGAACGTGCAGCACTCACACTCCCGAGTTCAGAGAACGCACAGCACTCACACTCCCGAGTTCAGTGAACACACAGCACTCACACTCCCAAGTTCAGAGAACACACAGCGCTCACACGCCCGAGTTCAGAGAATGCACAGCGCTCACACTCCCGAGTTCAATGAACACTGTAAGGGGGGTGGTAATGGGGTCAGTCTTCGCTTTCTCACTCAGTGAGCGGTTCGAATCGCTCCAACACCACTCTGGTTCCTAGACTTTGGACTTATTTAGGGGTTGTGAACAAAATTGCAGTAGAATACAGGTTCTGATGAAAAAATTTTACTTTATTAAAAGAAAAAGGTAACAAACTTGAAACACACTTATTACTTAAACACAGATTGGGGAGCACACGGTACAAGCGAGGGACAATGACAATATATCAAACAAAACCTTATCCCTCCCAAAGATGCCACTATCTAGCTAGGTTTTTGGTTTCAGGAGATCAGGGATAATGCTCACCAATGAATCCTTGACATGATTTTAGAGTCTTTTTCTTAAAAGACTCCGTAAGGCCCTTGTTGCTGCGAGGTGTCCGATGGTCACTGAGGCAGTTGCTCTGGTTTCTTATTGCGTGCTGGTCTGTTTTCTGGCCTTCCTCCTCGTGGCTTTTGGTGGTTTTTGCTGGAGCAGGGAGAGAGCTGTGTCGGCATAGTCGGCGAGTCCGAAGAGAGAGAAGTTATGGGACAGGCTTTCAATTATACTGTTTCTTTTTCGTGCCCAAAAACCCTTACTAAAACGGATTCCTTTAGGTTGCAAATGAACCTTGCTTAGTCCATTGTCTAGTTTTGGCGGGCTTGCCAGTTCCGATGGCTTTAGCTCAGTGTTAAACATGACCTGATCGTTTTCCGACTTAAACACAGCCTTATCTACGCGCCAAATCTCCACCCTATTGTCCTAGGTCTTTTGGCGGGCTTTCTTATCTGCTCTGGTCGATACTTGGCTGATGGGTGTTTGATGGGATAATGGGCTATGAAACTGTGTGCTGGAAGTTTTATTGTCAGGAATCGTTTTTAGATTTCCAGCATCCTATTTGGATCAGGGGATTTCAATAGGGTTCTTGGTTTATTCATATTTAAATGTGTTTGTGAGTTTTTGCTTTGTCTCTTCCACCTTGTTAAGATTTGCAGTGTAAACAATTCCCAGACAGCTTGATTGGGCCTCAATGCCCAAAGCGGTTCACTGCCTGGCCACGCCCCTCCGCAGCTTGCCTTGTATCTGTGAAAGGTGTCTCTCCCAACAGTAAGATTCAAAAGTCAGTTTCCTCAGGATTTTTCTTCCCTGATCTTTCCAAAACTGAGGTTTTTACATCAAATCACTTCACTTAGGTTCATCCCAAGTTTGTATGAAAGGTCCAAAAATCACTCCCTTTAGGGCTCTGTTCGAGTTTCTGGGGGATTTTGCGAAGCCTACACTCCCCCCTTTGATACTAAACCTGAATTAGTATCATTAACAGATGAGCAAAATTTCTGATCCCCGAAATCCAACCTTCCCCTGTATTACCTAAACTAAAAACCCAAACATACTTTTAAAAGTGGTGTTTCAGGTAAATACAGGTAAGAATCAATCTTTATTTCACATCCAAGCACGGAGAGGGTCCGACACCCCTGCACAGCCAAGAAAAACACATCATACACATCATAAAAATGACACAACACACATAGAATTTTTTTTATTAAAAGACAATATTCAAGGTTCGTTCCATCCCTGGCCATAGCCTTTATTTTGATGCACTTCCCAAGTCCCTTCGTGTCTGGAATGGAGCTTCCCGTCCCTCCCCCTGCACTTTGCACACAGCAGGTAGAGAACTATCCCGAGCTGGCAGACCACCAAAAGATGGGAAGCCATCCTGATCCAGGAAGGCACCTCTTTATTCTCGAAAATATCCCACCAGGGTGGAACTACTATATCCAAAATCTCTGCCCCTATTTCAACTGTTTTCTGTTCCAGGGTGTAGAAATGTTTTTGTGAAATCTGTACAGCTTTAAGTAGGATGGTAAGATGTTCGGGTAGAGGGGGAATTTTATATCTAAAGTGAGTCACATACTTTTGCAGGTTGGTGATGTTTTCTGTTACAGTGAGGTGAACAGTGGAGGGTTCAGGAATGGGGACAATCCGTTCCTGGGCCACTTGAACTTCTGCCTCGGGTTTAAAGCAGAAACTGCTGTCACAGAAGTGTCCATGCTGGTAATGGGACGCACCTGTGGTGACACAATGGCCTAGAAATTTGCGTGGCCGGCTTGCCGCGGGGGTAAGGATCACGCGCGCTCTTACCTACCGCGCCTGCCGTTGTGTTTCGGGCCCACAGGAACTTCGGGTCCTGGGCCTCTCCCTAGTGCCGGCACGTAGTGCTTGCGTGTCCCAGGGGTGCAGTTAGTGTGTTGCGACTCCTGGGATCACGTGGGCCATGGAGAGCCAATGGCAGCAGACCATCTTTCATTCATAGATTTGACAGGAGACCTGTCAAATCTGTGAATTGAAATCGGCCCCAAAAGAACAGCTAAACCTCAAATAATTTTTTTTTAAAACCATCACATTAATAAAATAACTATAGTTAAATAAATTAACCACTTTAAACAAAAATTAATTTTTGAAATTTTTTTAATTCTTTTTAAAAGTTATAAAATTAAACTTACCTTTGTTTAAAGTCTCTAAAAAAGATAAACCTGTTGAAAAAATTTTAAAATTATACTTAATTAACGACTTACCTTGTTCATAAGGGGTCTTATGCCTCCTTTTTACTTGTGTAAAATCTTCCATACTTACCCTCGCGTTGAAACCTGAAAAAAACCTAAGTGTGCTGCGTGCGCGCAGCCTCTAGTGCGCACGCGGTTCACCTAGGAACCGCCCCCTTCGCCATACCGGAAGTGCCGGTTTCCCACGCATGCACAGTGCATGCAGGAAACCGGCAGTTCGGGAATGAATACGGGTGAGTACGCAGCAGGTACTCTCCCGAGAACGGCCGAATTTTTGGGCCAATATGTCCCACCCCCTATATATGCTACCTGTGGGGAAACATGGCCGTGTGCCATTACCTCCATGGTACAGTTTATAGGACTTCTGAAACTCCTCTTTTACTAGTGGCTGGTGTGCTGATGGACTGATAAGGCACACCATGCCGTGCGCTTTGTTCACGGCCTTTTTGAGGTGCTCTATCTCTTTTTGGCAGGCGCTATGATCGGCTCCCTGAAACTTATCCTCAAGGGCCAACTTATATGCCGCCCTAACCCCCGTTAAGCTCTCTTTCTGAGTTCTTATCTGGGCAGCTTGGCGGGCACATCGTTCCTTTAATCTGCCCTCATTTAACTTTGCCTCAGTGACCTGGCACTCGAGGTAATCTATCCTTGTTTTATGGTGACTGGAGATTTCCTGGCGTTCTTGGTGCAGCGCACTTAAATTCCTAATGAGCAATTCCCCTCCAGAGACCTTCTCATCCATTTCTCCCTCTAAATGACTGATTCGAGCTGTTAGCGCTGTAATGACCTGGTTTGAAATCTGGACCTGCCTTTTGTAACACATTAGCCAGACTGCTTTCTCGAGTGTCTTTTTATGTTCTTTACTATCTGTCCACCTTTCGGCTGCCTCTAGTGGACTTTTATCCGCTAACAATTCACTTATCCATTTCTTAGTTACATTAACCTTTCCGAACACATAATCTGCTATCTTTTCCTGCATAACATTTCGTACAGTCACACCAAAGTCTAACACACTACCCTCTCGCTGCCAGTGTCCTGCCGCGGTCGCCATTTTCTGTAAGGGTTTGCGTGCGTGTCTCTCCGCCTGTGAGATTCGCGTGGCTCTGTGCAGCCTGTATGTCAGTGCGGGTTTAGGCCTTGTTGCCTGTTCTGGTCTCCAGCCAGTCTGGGAACACTAGACACACCTGTGAGTGGTTCGAATCACTCGCCGTTACGGTTCTAGACACTGGACTTAGATGCGAGAGCAGTAATGGAGATGAAACTCATGTGGACTCGGTTGAATGGTACGAAATGGAAAATCTTTATTGCATAATATTCAAGATTACGAAATACATGTCATAAGCACAGATTAATGACAGTACAATCTTACACACAGTTATGTAACTAATTCTAGGGAAACGAGGAACGAACGACACACCGTAAATGGGGGCACACATTACAATTATCCTTAGTACTTAAACCCTCCCCTATCAATATCTGTCCTAGCTAGATTCGTAGGATTCGAGACTCATGCTCACCACTCGTGATAACTCGGAGAAATTCTGAATAGCTGATCGGATGTTTTCACCGCAGCACCCACGTGTCGATCAGGGGGTCTCCTGGCCCCACTTGTTTACTTGCTTCTGCTCCGGCTAGCAGGCTGGAACGTCTGTTGTTATGAAGATCTGTGTTTGTGGGTTTCATGTACCAGTCAACACTTAAGAGAATAATCTCTCGGTGTCCATCATGAGGATCTGCCCTGATGGGTTTCACAGATCAGTCAATATCTCAAAGAAGAATCTTCCGGGGTCCGTTCTTTAAAGTTCAAAGAAGTCTTCCTGGCAAGGAGAAATGTCTATTCGACCTACAGGCGCGGTCGGGGCTTACTGACCGTGGCGATAAGTATGGTCTTCGTCTCTTCTCATCTCATCTCATCTCTTCTCGGGCCTTTGGTTCCGATGCCGGTTACCAACACAGGTCTTCGTGACACGACACGAGGTAGATCCGAACGGATCACAAAGTTCAACAGTCTTTTAAAAGAGACACCAGGCAAAACAGGAACAAGACGGCGAGTCAAGAACACAGGAGCAGCCACGAGGATGAACACCAGCAAGATAAGAGGATAAGAGAAAGATGGACGGTTTGGGGCTTGCAATTATAGTGCAAAATCTTCCGTTTCCCACCCAACCTTAATGTCTTTTCTTTTGTTTGGGTTTGGCGCTCAAATGTCTTGTATAGGTGATCTCCGTTTTTAATGGGTTTCGGGGCTACTCGTAAATGTCTGAGTACCTGTTAATATTTCTCCCATTGTTTAATCGGTCGGTGTTCTCCCTGGAGGGGTTTTGGGGCCTCCAAGTGTTTTCTGTAACTACCCGCTAACGGCTCTCTCATCGTAGAGTCGTTGGGATTTTACATATTAATGTCTTTGGATGGGCCCTTGATTACTTGGTACAATAGCCTTTATTCGTACCCGGGAGACCGATTTCAGTATCTATGTGTATACTGCAAACCCATAATGTCTCGTGTATTATCTTCAATGTGCTGAATCTTAATCGGTCTTGCAGAAATGTTTATTGGAACGCCATCTTGTCTGCCTGTCGAAAAGTCCAGAATGTTCCGCCACGAGGTGCGGCGGCCATTTTACAAGCTGCCTGTGTCCACTTTGAAACCTGACAGCATTCTGCTGAAATAAAAGCTGTTTGAACAAAACTATGTGTTTTCTCCTTATTTAATAAAATCGCGATATATTGCGAATTCTACAGGGACTAAACCTTACTTTAAATCCTCCAGGTTGCTACAGCCCTCGCCCAGCAACCATGCCCCGTACAGCACACACACCTCATTCTGTGCAGCCTGATCCGATGCATTCCTATCCTCCCGTATGAGTGCATTTACTGTTTTGGCATGCCTTTCCAATTCTGCAATAATTTCCTTTAAATGAACCGTCATAGCTTGGTCCTCATGTAGCTCTGAGCCTACCACTGTGTTCCCATCCTTCAGGATCTTTCTTAACTGGGTTTTTAAACCATTTATCTGTGTCTGTAATTCAATGTCATCCAGGCTATTTATTACAGAGGACCCTGTACTATAGGCAGTAAAATCTTCATTCCAGGCTCCCCTTCTTTGTCTACCCGTGCCCATAGGGTTCTCAGGGTGTATTCTGTATAGCTCTACTTTGTCTATATTGGCAAAATCAAATTCGTAAAATTTTCTAAACATTTCCTTTAGCAGGACCTGGTACAGCTGCTCCGTCTCCTTAGGACACCACTCAGGTAAGTATACCTCGGTAAGGTTTAATATTACTGAAGCTACTGCATAGTGTACCCCCTGGTATAGCACCTTTTCGGTTGGTACTAGGACTAACCCATTCCCTGGTCCCTTGGTGGTGGTAGGGCACTTTTCTTCCAGGGTTTTCGGTACCTGGGTCGTGGGTAGGGGCTTTCGGGTGTGTGCCACGAGTTCAGTGGCATTAACTGGGACCGGAATGTGTGGGACTACGCACCCATGCAGGCTAGAATCCCACCCTATCTCCTCCCCGGCATCTTGCCATTGGCTGGAGAAGCTGATGGATACCCCTGTGTGGCAGGCTTCCTCTGATCCCCACATACAAACATAGACTCCCTGTTCCGACTCCCACCACTTATCCCAACAAACACTCACTCCTCCTTGGGTCCCTGTGATTGTCCGGTGGGTGTCGTTCCCTAATCTTTCCCAGTCGGCTGTATGGTCCCCAGCGTCCCTACTCAGCTTCCTGAGCCACCACCACCTATTCAGGGGAATTCGTCCCTTACAGGTAAGGCACACACGCTTCCCCTCGGTGACACTGACCCTTGTGGCAACGACCTGTATTCTGGGGCATGGGAGGGAGGCCTCCCCGTACGTGAACCCGGGCTGGTTGGAGTATTTAGTAGAGTTGGACCCCAGCCACCCTGGCCACCTTCCCTCGTGGAAGTAGATGGCGAGCTCCTCCACTCCCCGCTCGCCACCCCCTGCGGTGACGACTGGTGCTCTCACTCCTGAGCACCCATAGATGTGGGAGTCCTCCACGTCACCTCGGTCACCGATGCTAACCCCTACCAGGGCGAGCAGGAGCAGAAACCTTGTCATTCCGAAGTCCTTTCTGTAGGGGCACACACAAAACATATATCCATGTCCCAGAAAGGTTCTCTGGCTGGATAATTAATCAAGCCCTTAAACTTAAAAAAACTATACAAACAACTAAACTAATGATAACCCATAACCACCAAAACTGCAATTACTTAAAACCGAAAAATTCTGTACATTTGCCGCCCGTCTCCGGACGGCCAGGTTAAATCCTATTTAGTCTCTGCCTTATGTGGCCTCTGGATGGCTTGTACACCTGGGTGTAGTGCGGCCTGTACCGCCGGACCCAGAAGACCTTCCTCAAAACCGCTGGGGGTATCTTAACATCCCAGCTGCGTCCTGTGCTGCACCACACTACCCCCTTTTGTGTGGCTGCAGCGCCCTCGTTCATATCTGTGGGTTCCTCCCAGTCTGAGGCTGCAGGCGGGGGACCCTTCTCTCTCTCTTCTCCCAGTACTACCTCTCCTGTGAAACCCTCACTGTTGGAGGCTGTAGGCTGGGAATCCCCAACTTTAGAACGCTCCCTGCTCTTGTGCACTCTTTTTCGTGTTGCAACCCTCTTTGGGTGGGACCCTCTAAACAGATACACCTGTGGCCACAGTAGCCTTTGCTGTGGTGTGCGGGGAGACCTTCTTAGGGCTCTGGCCACTGGGGGTGTGCTTGAGTCCCACATAATCGGTGGAGTGACCTCTCCTGTGAGACAACACACTGTCCCTCCCGTTGCAGCTTGTGCGTATGCCACAGCTGCTGCTGGCTGAGGATTTCTAACTTGGGGGCAGTCCACCTTTGCTGGCTGTTCCCTTTTAGGTTTAAACAGTTTGCATTGGTTGATGTGAAACCACTTTGTACGGCGGGGCATCTTTATGGCATAGACCATGGGACTTGCCTTGTCTACAATGTTGTAGGGCCCCATGTACAATGGTTCAAAACTCCCTATCCGGGCAAAATTTCTCACCATGACCTGATCTCCAACCTCCCACTCGTGGTGCTTGCGGGGTTCCAGCAGCAATCGGTTACCCCGATGCTGCTTTCCCATGTTACTCGCAGCCTGCCAGTGGACCTGTTTAAGGTGGTCCAACAGATTCCTGACGAATCTGTCCTGGTTCACCTCCCTGAGCTGCCCTTCCGTGAGCACCTGGGCTAGCACATGGGTGGGGGTCCGCATAATCCTGCCAGTCATGAGCTGGTGTGGGGAATACCCCGTGCTTTTTGACTGGCTGGCCTGAATCCCCATTAGGACCAACGGTAAGGCTTCTACCCACTTTTTGGGTGAGTCTCCCATCTCCTTTCACAGCCTTTCTTTGATGGTACGGTTTAAACGCTCCACAATCCCTGATGACTGTGGGTTGTGGGCAACGTGCCATTTCCCTTCTATGCCGAGTACCCTGAGGGTCTCTTGCATGACCTGCCCAGTAAAGTGACTCCCCTGGTCTGACTCCACATACTGTGGGAGTCGCCATCATGAGAACATTTCCCTGACCAGGATCCTGGCTGTACCCAAAGCGGTAGTTGTTCGACATGAAAAAGCTTCCACCCACTTTGAGAACACATCCACCAGGACTAGGCAGTATTTGTAGCCTCCCTGAGCGGTGGGTAGGGGCCCGATGTAGTCGACCTGGATCGACTGCCATGGTCCCTCTACCCTCCTGATGTGTCCCATAGATACCTTCCTTTTCTGGGGGTCAGGGTTGTTAGCAGCACACACCAGACAGCCTGCACAGAACTCCCGGACATCCTCCCTCAGTCCTGGCCACCATCCTGCCTGTTCCACCCGCTGCCAGGTGGTCTCAGGCCCGGGATGCCCTGCTCCTGGACCCTCATGGGCCAGTTGGAGGAATTCCCTTCAGTGCTGCTGCGGCACTACCCATTGTTCCCCCCTGAACAGCATGCCTGCTTTGTGGGTGATGGCTGCTGCGCCGTATGGGCCCTCTACCTTCTCCCCTCTAGCCAGCGTTTCCAGGACAGTTTTTAGGATGGGATCCTGTGCCTGGACCGTCTTTAGGTCCGGGGTCAATGCTACCCCTGCACTCCCTTGGGTCCCTCCTCTGCCTCTGATTGCTGCTACCGGGTTTGATCCATATGGATCCCACAACGTGCCTGTACTGGCGCCCTCTTTGGCAAACATGTCGGCTTGGTGATTGCCCTCTGCGCGGGGCTCTGCCTTGGAATGGGCCTTCACCTTGTGGATGTAGACCCTACCTTCCTCCCCTACTGCCCTCATGATTTTCTCCAACAGAGGCTTGATGGCCAGGGGTCTCCCATCAGCGGAGGTGTATCCACGATGGGACCAGATGGCCAGGTACTCTGTACACGAATTGCATGTGAACATGCTGTCCGAGCAAATCGTGTATGGGGTAGGGAATTCCTCGGGGTGTGTGACTACATACACCACCGCAGACAGTTCAGCCTGCTGGGCACTCATGGTGCTGGGGAGCTTGATTGCCAGAGCAATGCCTGCCTCTGGGTCATACACCCCACACCCTGTGAGTCGTTTTCCAGCTGATACTGTGCTTGAACCGTCCACATAGATTTCGCGGCCTGTGGGGTGTATCCCAGCTCGCAAACCTATGTTGACTTCCCATACCCCTTCAACGGAACACCGGTGGGCTGTCCCTGAGTAAATCATGTTGGCTGCGAGCTTTGGCTCGCAGAGACCTTTTACCCTCAGATCCATTTGTGAGAGAAGCAGGGTCCAGCGAGCAATGCGGGCACTGCTCACTGTCCCATCTTTAATTCTCCCATCCAAGAGCATCTGGGTGGGCGTGTGGTGAGTGAGGAGTGTGATGGGAGAGGTGCCTGTGAAGATCAATGATCTTTTCACAGCCCAGTGAGTGGCTAGGAGGTGCCTCTCACAGTTGGAGTAGCTCCTCTCCCCATCAGTGAGTATTCTGGAGGAGTAAACAACTGGTCTCAGCTTGCCATGCCTCTCTTGGAGCAGCACTGCACTCAGACTGTCCCCACTGGCTGCTACCTCCAGGAAAAACTCTTCCCCTCCATCAAAGGCCCCTAGAGCCGGTGCGGTCTGCAGATCTCTCTTGAGTTTCACAAAGGCAGCCTCGCAACCCTCATCCCAAACCCACTCCACTCCCTTGTGTAGGAGTCGGAGCAGAGGGGCTGCTGTGGCTGCGTAATCCTCAATGAAATTTCTGCAGTACCCAGTTAGCCCTAGAAAAGACCTTACTCCTGTAACTGTGTTGGGGGCTGGTAACTCCTGAACTGCTTCCCTTCTAGCTTTGTCAATGCCCTCTCCCCTGCTCGCAAAGCCAGGCCCAGGAATTTGACTTCCCGCTGGCCAATCTGTGCCTTCTTGGGGTTTACTTTAAAGCCCTCTTGCCTGAGCAGTTCCAGCAGTTCTGCCAGAAGGGGACCATGTTCCTCTCCCTCATCGGTAAAGAGGAGTAGTGTCGTCCACATACTGGACCAGCTGGTGGGGCCTGCTGAAGCCCTTCAAGCAATTCGCCATACATTGGTGAAAAATGCTTGGGCTGATGTGGAAGCCCTGGGGCAGACAGTTCCATGTGTACTGTTGGCCTTTAAATGTAAAGGCGAACTTGTACTGATCCTCTCTCCTTAGAGGGATGGACCAGAACCCGTTGGAAATATCCAGCACTGTAAAGGTGGTTGCAGATGCTGGGATACTTCCAATGAGGTCGGCTACGGCTGCAACCATGGGTGCACAGGCGGGGATGTTTCGGTTGAGTACTCGATAGTCTACTGTGGCCCTACAGGAGTTGTCTGGTTTTCTAACCGGCCACAGTGGGGAGTTCACGTTGGTAACTATAGGTCTCAATACCCCCTGCTTGACTAAAGAAGTCAAAGCCGTTTCCAAGTCTGTCTCAGCTTCCCTTGGGAAGTTATACTGCTTTTGTGGGCGGTTCATGGGGTCCCCACTCACACTAACCTCGACCCCGGTTACCCTCCCACAGTTGTGCTTGTGAGTGGCAAATGCTGCGAGGTTTTCCTGCACAAATGTCTGGTACTCCATTGGAGTGTTACTGACCATGAGTTCGAGGTCGTAACCCTCCTTTGGTTTTACTGTGCACAAGGCCCCCTTGCCTTGTGCCTCCGGGATGACTGCTACCTCACTACCCTTTTGGGTACATGCTCCCCATAGACAGTGGTTCCTTAAGTCCACTAAAATCCTGTGGCCTGTGATAAAGTCGGCCCCCAGGATCCCCTTCCCTTCTTGCTCCCACTTCATTAGGACACAGGTCCACTTGGTGTGGAGCGTTCCCAAATGAATGGACAGCGGGATGGAGAATGAGCCAGCCTGCTCGTTACCTGTGAATCCCATTAAGCTGTACGGGACCCCGTTAGACAGAGGTGAGGTGGTTGGGTTATCTGAATAAATGAGGGTGCTCGAAGCTCCTGTGTCTAACAGATAGGTCCCTTCTACCTTTTCTACCTCCATCTTAACATGCGGTCTCTTCCAGGCTTCATACTCGAGGGGACACAGGTAGACCGGCTGTGCTAGCTCCAGTCATGCCTCTAGTTTGGGTGGGGCAGATGGGATTAGAGCACCAGTGGCTGTAGCCACCTTCCCTGGGCCATCAAACAGGACTCTGATGGCCGCTGCTATTGTGTCCAGTGTGGGGGAAGAGGTCGGTGCCTCTACTTTTGGGGCAGGAGTTGGGGACTTCTTTGCTAGGCTATCCTTCCAGGGATACCTACAATCCTTTTTCCACTCCCCAGTCTTCCCGCACCCGAAGCAGCTACGCTTCGTGTCTGAAGGTTTACCACCTTCCTGGTGCCACTCCTTCTTATCCTGACTGGGCTTTATCTCATGCACCTTCCCTTTCGGTGGGGTATCTTCAGCTCCCCTACCGTTCCGGTAGGCTAGGGTCAGTTGCCTGACCACTGTCTCCTCGGTGACCCGGGGATCTCTTGGGTCAAACCAAAGCTCAGCCTTGGCTTTGACTCGTGGCAAGCTGTTTGCCACTAGGCTACGGAGCCAGTGGGCCAGCTCGTCCCTGTTCAGGTTAGCCCTGTCGAGAGCCCCATTACAAGCACCCCTGTACACCGGCCACAGCCTGTCTGCGAAAGCCTGTGGGGTCTCCCCTGCGAGCTGCACTGTTTTCTCCACCCGGGAGAAAGGACTTCCCTCATTCATTCCCATGGCCTCTAAAACTTCCTCTCTGACGGCCGCATACCCGTTCTGTCCTCTCTTGCTTTCAGTAGAGAGGGACTGGTATAGTTTGCCATCTAATCAGAACAGGAGCATTTTTGCCATTTCGGCATCATCACAGTCATTGATGCCTGTTGACTGCTCCACCTCCATGAAGTGGACTGAGGGGTCTTCCTTTTGGGTAAGTTTACTCAGGTGGCTTACCATAGCCCTAAGCTGTTGTGTACCGTGGGGAGCCAAGAATTGACTTTCAAGGGGTCCCTGACCTCCACCACCGAATTTTTGCTGTCGTGCTGGGCACATTGGCCCTGGCTCTGACTTCTCCTGCATCGGTTCGCCAACCTCTCCCTGCTGCCAGACCGAGTCAAAACTCAACGCCACAGGTGCTGGTGTGCACTCCCTGTCAGCCTCACAGATTGTCTGCCCCTCCTGCTGCCTAACCAAGCTTCTCCTTGGCGCCACAGTGGTGGTCGAACAGTCTCCCCCTGCTCTTCCAGGTCTACCTGGGCCGCACAAGGGCTTATCAGGCACAGCATGCCTTTTGTCTTGGACAGAGCAAGGTTCAGACTCTCAATCTGCTTCTGACAGGGGCCGTGGTCCCCTACCTCAAACTCCCTTGTACTGGCTACTCTGTAGGCTGCCTGAACATCGTTTAACTTCTCTGTGAGTTCGAATAATTGCTTGGCAAGGCGGGTGTTCTCTTCCCGCAATGCCAGTTCACTACTTTTGGCCTCGGTGGCCTGACACTGGAGGTATCCCTTACTGGCACGGTGTTCCTCCAGCATCTGTGACTGTTCCTGATCTTTTGTGCCGAGCTCTGCTAACAACCTGTCCCCTGCTATAGCTCTGGCATGGGACAGTTGGCTTTCTTCCTTTAGCTCTTCTGTAGAGCCTGAATGCGCTTCCCCATAAGCTGCATTTGTTTCTGGGTGCAGAGCAACCATATGGCTTTCTCCACAGACTTATTGTATTCCTTGCTCTCAGTCCATGCAGCACTGCGTCCATAGGACGTTCACCATGCAACAGCCTGAGGATGCATTTCTTGGTGATATTTACTTTTTTATATACATAGGATGACATCCTCTCTTCCATTTTTGTTCTCTCCTCAAAACCAGCATTTACTGCTTCACAACCCTTTCGCCAAAGTCCTGCCGCGGTCGCCATTTATGTAAGGGGGTGGGAATGGGGTCAGCCTTCGCTTTCTGTCTCAGTGAGCGGTTCAAATCGCTCCCACACCCCTCTGGTTCCTAGACTTTGGACTTATTTAGGGGTTGTGAACAAAATTGCAGTAGAATACAGGTTCTGATGAAAGAATTTTACTTTATTAAAAGAAAAAGGTAACAAACTTGAAACACACTTATTACTTAAACACAGATTTGGGAGCACACGGTACAAGCGAGGGACAATGACAATATATCAAACAAAACCTTATCCCTCCCAAAGATCCCACTATCTAGCTAGGTTTTTGGTTTCAGGAGATCAGGGATAATGCTCACCAACGAATCCTTGACAGGATTTTAGAGTCTTTTGTTTAAAAGACTCCGTAAGGCCCTTGTTGCTGCGAGGTGTCCGATGGTCACTGAGGCAGTTGCTCTGATTTCGTCTTGCGTGCTGGTCTGTTTTCTGGCCTTCCTCCTCGTGGCTTGTGGTGGTTTTTACTGGAGCAGGGAGAGAGCTGTGTCCGCGTAGTCAGCGAGTCCGAAAGGGAGAGAAGTTATGGGACAGGCTTTCAATTATACTGTTTCTTTTTCGCGCCCAAAAAACCCCTCACTAAAACGGATTCCTTCAGGTTGCAAATGAACCTTGCTTAGTCCATTGTCTAGTTTTGGCGGGCTTGCCAGTTCCGATGGCTTTAGCTCAGTGTTAAACATGTCTTGATCGTTTTCCGAATTAAACACAGCCTTATCTACGCGCCAAATCTCCACCATATTGTCCTAGGTCTTTTGGCGGGCTTTCTTAACTGCTCTGGTAGATACTTGGCTGATGGGTTTTTGATGGGATAATGGGCTATGAAACTGTGTGCTGGAAGTTTTATTGTCAGGAATCGTTCTTAGATTTCCAGCATCCTGTTTGGATCTGGGTATTTCAATAGGGTTCTTGGTTTATTCATATTTGAATGTGTTTGTGAGTTTTTGCTTTGTCTCTTCCACCTTGGTAGGATTTGCAGTGTAAACAATTCCCAGACAGCTTGATTGGGTCTCAATACCCAAAGCTGTTCACTGCCTGAACACGCCCCTCTGCAGCTTGTCTTGTGTCTGTGAAAGGTGTCTCTCCCAACAGTAAGATTCAAAAGTCAGTTTCCTCAGGATTTTTCTTCCCTGATCTTTCCAAAACTGAGGTTTTGACATCAAATCACTTCACTTAGGTCCCATCATCCCAAGTTTGTATGAAAGGTCCAAAAATCACTCACTTTAGGGCTCTGTTCGAGTTTCTGGGGGATTTTGGGAAGCCTACAACACACAGCGCTCACACTCGCGAGTTCAGAGAATGCACAGCGCTCACACTCCCGAGTTCAGAGAACACATAGCGCTCACACACCCGAGATTAGAGAACGCACAGCGCTCACACTCCAAAGTTCAGAGAACGCACAGCGCTCACACTCCCGAGATTAGACAACGCACAGCGCTCACACTCCCGAGATTAGAGAACGCAGAGCACTCACACTCCAATGTTCAGAGAACGCACAGCGCTCACACTCCCGAGATTGGAGAACTCACAGTGCTCACACTCCCGAGATTAGAGAACGCACAGCGCTAACACTCCCGAGATTGGGGAACGCACAGCGCTCACACTCCCGAGTTCAGAGAATGCACAGTGCTCACACTCCAAAGTTCAGAGAACACACAGCGCTCACACTCCCGAGTTCAGAGAACGCACAGCGCTCACACTCCCGAGTTCAGGGAATGCACAGCGCTCACACTCCCGAGTTCAGAGAATGCACTGCGCTCACACTCCCGAGATCAGAGAATGCACAGCACTCACACTCCCGAGTTCTGGGAACGCACAGCTCTCACACTCCCGAGTTCAGTGAACACACATCGTTCTCGCTCCCAAGTTCAGAGTATGCACGGCGCTCACACTCCCAAGTTCAGGGAATGAACGGCTCTCTCACATCAGAGTTCAGGGAACGCACAGCAGTCACACACCGGAGTTCAGAGAATGCGCAGCGCTGACACTCCCGAGTTCAGAGAACACACAGCTCTCACACTCCCGAGTTCAGAGAGCGCACTGCGATCACACTCCCGAGTTCAGGGAAAGCACAACGCTAACACTGCCGAGTTCAGCTAATGCACAGCACTCACACTCCCGAATTTAAAGAATGCGCAGAGCTCACACTCCCCAATTCAGGGAACACACAGCACTCCCACTCGCGAGTTCAGAGAACGCACAGCGCTCACACTCCCGTGTTCAGAGAATGCACAGCGCTCACACTCCCGAGTTCAGAGAACGCACAGCGCTCACACACCCGAGTTCAGAGAACGCACAGCGCTCACTCTCCCGAGTTCAGGGAACACACAGTGCTCACACACCCGAGTTCAGAGAGTGCACAGCGCTCACACACCCGAGCTCGGAGAAAACACAGCTCTCACACTCCCGAGTTTAAAGAATGTGCAGCGCTCACATTCCCGAATTCAGGGAACGCACATTATTAACTTACCCGAGTTCATTGAAAACACAGCACACATACTCCCGAGATCTGGGAATGCACAGCTCTCACACACCCGAGTTCAGGGAACACACAGCGCTCACACTCCCGAGTTTAAAGAATGTGCAGCGCTCACACTCCCGAGTTCAAGGAACGCACATTATTAACTCACCTGAGTTCATTGAAAACACAGCGCTCACATTCCCGAGTTCGGAGAACACCCAGCGCTCACACTCCCGAATTCAGGGAACACACAACGCACAAACTCCTGAGTTCAGGGAACACACAGCGCACATACTCCCGAGTTCAGAGAATGCATAGCGCACACACTCCCGAATTCAGGGAACACACAGCGCACACACTCCCGAATTCTGTGAAAACACAGCACTCACACTCCCGAGTTCAGAGAACACACAGCGCTCACACTCCCGAGTTCTGCAAATGCACAGCTCTCAAACTCCCGTGTTGAGGGAACGAACACCGGTCACACTCTGGAGTTCAGAGAATGCGCAATGCTCACACACCAGAGTACTGATAAAGAACTGCGCTCCCACTCCAGAATTCAGGGAATGCACAGCTCTCACACTCCTGAGTTTAAAGAATGCACAGCTCACACACTCCCGAGTTCAGTGAACATACAGCGGTCACACTCCTGCGTTCAGAGAATGCACAGCACTCACACTCCCGAGTTCTGAGTACACACAGCGCTCACACTCACGAGTTCAGGGATCACACAACGCTCACATTCCCAAGTTCACAGAACGCACAGCGCTCACACACCCGAGTTCAGGGAACGCACAGCTCTCACACTCCCGAGTTCAGAGAACACACAGCGCTCACACTCCTGAGTTCAGGGAACGCACAGCGCTCACACTCCCGAGTTCAGAGAATGCACAGCGCTCACACACGCGAGTTCAGGGAACGCACAGCGCTCACACACCCGAGTTCAGAGAACACACAGCGCTCACACTCCCGAGTTCAGAGAACGCACAGCGCTCACACTCCCGAGTTCAGTGAATGCACAGCGCTCACACACCCGAGTTCAGAGAACACACAGCGCTCACACTCCCGAGTTCAGAGAACGCACAGCGCTCACACACCCGAGTTCAGAGAACACACAGCGCTCACACACCCGAGTTCAGAGAACACACAGCGCTCACACTCCCGAGTTCAGAGAACGCACAGCGCTCACACTCCCGAGTTCAGGGAACGCACAGCGCTCACACTCCCGAGTTCAGGGAACACACAGTGCTCACACTCCTGAGTTCAGGGAATGCACAACCCTCACACTCCCGAGTTCAGAAAACACACAGCGCGCACAGTCCCGATTTCAGAGAATGCACAGCGCTCACACTCATGAGTTCTGGGAATGCACAGCACTCACACTCCCGAGATCATAGAATGCACAGCGTTCACACTCCCGAGTTCAGAGAACGCACAGCGCTTACACTCCTGAGTTCAGAGAACGCACAGCGCTCACACTCCCGAGTTCAGTGAACGCACAGCCCTCACACTCCCGAGTTCAGAGAACGCACAGCGCTCACAGTCCCGAGTTCAGAGAACGCACAGCGCTCACACTCCCGAGTTTAGAGAACGCACAGCGCTCACACTCCCGAGTTCAGAGAACGCACAGCGCTCACACTCCCGAGTTCAGAGAACGCACAGTGCTCACACTCCCAAGTTCAGAGAACGCACAACGCTCACACTCCCGAGTTCAGAGAACGCACAGCGCTCACACTCCCGAGTTCAGAGAATGCACAGCGCGCACAGTCCCAAGTACAGAGAACACACAGCGCTAACACTCCCGAGTTCAGAGAACGCACAGCGATCACACTCTCGAGTTCAGAGAACGCACAGCGCTCACACTCCCGAGTTCAGAAAACACACAGCGCTCACACTCCCGAGTTCAGGGAACGCACAGCGCTTACACTCCCGAGTTCAGGGAATGCACAGCACTCACACTCCCGAGTTCACAGAATGCACAGCGCTCACACACCCGAGCTCAGAAAACACACAGCGTTCACACTCCCGAGTTCAGAGAACGCACAGCGCTCACACTCCCGAGTTCAGGGAACACACAGCGCTCACACTCCCGAGTTCAGAGAACGCACAGCGCTCCCACTCCCGAGTTCAGAGAACGCAACGCGCTCACACTCCCGAGTTCAGAGAACGCACAACGCTCACACTCCCGAGTACAGAGAACGCACAGTGATCACACTCCCGAGTTCAGAAAACACACAGCGCTCACACTCCCGAGTTCAGGGAATGCACAGCGCTTACACTCCCGAGTTCAGGGAATGCACAGCACTCACACTCCCGAGTTCACAGAATGCACAGCGCTCACACTCCCGAGCTCAGAAAACACACAGCGTTCACACTCCCGAGTTCAGAGAACACACAGCGCTCACACTCCCGAGTTCAGGGAAAGCACAGTGCTCAGACTCCCGAGTTCAGAGAATGCCCAGCGCTCATAAGCCCGAGTTCAGAGAACACACAGCGCTCCCACTCCCGAGTTCAGAGAACGCAACGCGCTCACACACCCGAGTTCAGAGAACGCACAACGCTCACACTCCTGAGTTCAGAGAACGCACAGCCCTCACACTCCCGAGTTTAGAGAATGCATAGCGCTCACACTCCCGAATTCAGAGAACGCACAGCGCTCACACTCCCGCATTCAGAGAACGCACAGCGCTCACACTCCCGAGTTCAGAGAACGCACAGCGCGCACAGTCCCAAGTTCAGAGAACACACAGCGCTAACACTTCCGATTTCAGAGAACGCACAGTGCTCACACTCCCAAGTTCAGGGAACGCACAGCGCTCACACTCCCGAGTTCAGGGAACGCACAGCGCTTACACTCCCGAGTTCAGGGAATGCACAGCACTCACACTCCCGAGCTCAGAAAACACACAGCGCTTACACTCCCGAGTTCAGGGAACGCACAGCGCTTACACTCCCGAGTTCACAGAATGCACAGCGCTCACACACCCGAGCTCAGAAAACACACAGCGTTCACACTCCCGAGTTCAGAGAACGCACAGCGCTCACACTCCCGAGTTCAGGGAACGCACAGTGCTCACACTCCCGCGTTCAGAGAATGCCCAGCGCTCATAAGCCAGAGTTCAGAGAACGCACAGCGCTCAGACTCCCGAGTTCAGAGAACATACAGCATTCACACTCCAGAATTCAGAGAACACACAGTGCTCACACTCCCGAGTTCAGAGAACACACAGCTCTCATACTCCTGAGTTCAGAGAACACACAGCGCTCACACTCCCGAGTTCAGAGAACACACAACTCTCATACTCCTGAGTTCAGAGAACACACAGCGCTCACACTCCCGAGTTCAGAGAACACACAGCTCTCATACTCCTGAGTTCAGAGAACACACAGCGCTCACACTCCCGAGTTCAGAGAACGCACAGCGCTCACACTCCCGAGTTCAGAGAACGCACAACGCTCACACTCCCGAGTTCAGAGAATGCACAGCGCTCACACTCCCGAGTTCAGAGAACGCACAACGCTCACACTCCCCAGTTCAGAGAACGCACAGCGCTAACACTCCCGAGTTCAGAGAATGCACAGCGCGCACAGTCCCAAGTTCAGTGAACACACAGCGCTAACACTCCCGAGTTCAGAGAACGCACAGCGCTAACACTCCCGAGTTCAGGGAATGCACAGCACTCACACTCCCGAGTTCACAGAATGCACAGCGCTCACACACCCGAGCTCAGAAAACACACAGCGCTCACACTCCCGAGTTCAGAGAACATACAGCATTCACACTCCAGAATTCAGAGAACACACAGTGCTCACACTCCCGAGTTCAAAAAACACACAGCGCTCATACTCCCGAGTTCAGAGAACACACAGCGCTCATACTCCTGAGTTCAGAGAACACACAGCGCTCATACTCCCGAGTTCAGAGAATGCACAGCACTCACACTCCAAGTTTAGAGAACACACAGCACTCACACTCCCGAGTTCAGAGAACGCACAGCGCTCACACTCCCGAGTTCAGAGAACATACAGCGTTCACACTCCAGAATTCCGAGAACGCACAGCGCTCACACTCCCGAGTTCAGAGAACGCACAGCGCTCACACTCCCGAATTCATTGAACGCACAGCGCTCACACTTCCGAATTCAGAGAACGCACAGCGCTCACACTCCCGAGTTCAGAGAATGCACAGCGCGCACAGTCCCAAGTTCAGTGAACACACAGCGCTAACACTCCCGAGTTCAGAGAACGCACAGCGCTTACACTCCCGAGTTCAGGGAATGCACAGCACTCACACTCCCGAGTTCACAGAATGCACAGCGCTCACACACCCGAGCTCAGAAAACACACAGCGTTCACACTCTCGTGTTCAGAGAACGCACAGCGCTCACACTCCCGAGTTCAGGGAACGCACAGTGCTCACACTCCCGAGGTCAGAGAATGCACAGCACTCATAAGCTCGAGTTCAGAGAACGCACAGCGCTCACACTCCCGAGTTCAGAGAACATACAGCATTCACACTCCAGAATTCAGAGAACACACAGTGCTCACACTCCCGAGTTCAAAAAACACACAGCGCTCATACTCCCGAGTTCAGAGAACACACAGCGCTCATACTCCTGAGTTCAGAGAACACACAGCGCTCATACTCCCGAGTTCAGAGAATGCACAGCACTCACACTCCAAATTTAGAGAACGCACAGCACTCACACTCCCGAGTTCAGAGAACGCACAGCGCTCACACTCCCGAGTTCAGAGAACATACAGCGTTCACACTCCAGAATTCTGAGAACGCACAGCGCTCACACTCCAGAGTTCTGAGAACAACAGCATTCACACTCCCGAGTTCAGAGAACACACAGCGCTCATACACCCGAGTTCAGAGAACAGACAGCGCTCACACTCCCGAGTTCAGAAAACACACAGCGCTCATACTCCCGAGTTCAGAGAACACACAGCGCTCATACTCCCGAGTTCAGAGAATGCACAGCACTCACACTCCAAGCTCAGAGAATGCACAGCGCTCACACTCCCGAGGTATCTGAATATCTCTGTGTGAATCTGAATATCTTGTGTGTATCTGAATAAATCTGTGTGAATCTGAATATCTCTGTGTGAATTTGAATATCTCTGTGTGAATCTGAATAACTCTGTGTGAATCTGAATGACTGTGTATCTGAATAAATCTGTGTGAATCTGAATATCTCTGTGAGTATCTGAACATCACAGTGTTTATCTGAATATCTCTGTGTGAATCTGAATAAATCTGTGTTTATCTGAATACGTTGTGTGAATCTGAATAAATCTGTGTTTATCTGAATATGTAGTGTGTATCTGAATAAATCTGTGAATCTGAATATCTCCGAGGATCTGAATGTCTCTGTGTTTATCTAAATATCTCTGTGTGAATCTGAATATCGTTGTGTGTATCTGAATATCTCTGTGTGAATCTGAATGTCTCTGTGTGAATCTGAATAACTCTGTGTGAATCTGAATGACACTGTGTGTATCTGAATATCTCTGTGTGTATCTGAATAAATCTGTGTGAATCTGAATATCTCTGTGAGAATCTGAATATCTCTGTGTGTATCTGAATATCTCTGTGTGTATCTGAATATTTCTGTGTTTATCTGAATATCTCTGTGTGAATCCGAATATCGCAGTGAGTATTTGATTATCTTTGTGCGTATCTGAATATGTCTGTGAGGTTCTGAAATTTTTTTAAATATTCATTTATGGGATCTGGGCGTCGCTGACAAGGCCAGCATTTATTGCCCATCCCTAGTTGCCCTTGAGAAGGTGATGGTGATCCGCCTTCTTGAACCGCTGCAGTTCATGTGGTGATGGTACACCGACAGTGGTCTTAGGTAGAGAGTTTTCATTCTTTTTATATTGTTTCATAGCGGTTAGTTAAAACCGAGTGACTAGCTAGGCCATTTCAGTGTGCAGTTAAAAGACAAACACATTGCTGTGGGTCTGGAGTCACATATAAGCCAGACCAGGTAAGGACGGCAGATTTCCTTCCCTAAAGGATATCTCTGTGCATATATGAATATCCGTGCGAGTATCTGAATATCTCTGTGCATGTATGAATATCTCTGAGTGAATCTTAATATCTATCTGTATCTGAATATCTCTGTGAGGATCTGAATATCTCTGTGTGTATATGAATATCTCTGTGTGTATCTGAATATCTCTGTGTGTATCTGAATATCTCTGTGAGGATCTGAATATCTCTGTGTGAATCTGAATAACTCTGTGTGTATCTGAATATCTCTGTGTGAATATGAATATCTCTGTCTGTATCTGAATATCTCTGTGAGGATCTGAATATCGCTGTGTGTATATGAATATTTCTGTCCATATCTGAATATCTATGTGATTTCTGAATATCTGTGTGAGGATCTGAATAACTCTGTGCATATATGAATATCTCTCAGTGAATCTGAATATCTATGTGTGAATCTGAATAGTTCTACGTGAATCTCAATATCTCTGAGTATCTGAATACCTCTGTGAGTATCTGAATATCTCTGTGTGTATCTGAATAAATCTGTGTGTATCTGAATAAATCTGTGTGTATCTGAATATCTCTGTGTGAATCTGAATAACTCTGTGTTAATCTGAATAACTCTGTGTGTATCTGAATATCTCTGTGTGTATCTGGATATCTCTGTGTGAATCTGAATATCTCTGTGTGTATCTGAATATCTTTGTGTGTATCTGAATAAATCTGTGTGTATCTGAATATCTTTGTGTTTATCTGAATATCTCTGTGTGAATCTGAATAGTTCTGTGTGACTCTGAATAACTCTGTGTGAATCCGAATCTCACAGTGAGTATTTGAATATCTTTGTGTGTATCTGAATATGTCTGTGAGGTTCTGAAATTTTTTAAATATTCATTTATGGTATTGGGGCATCGTTGGCAAGGCCAGCATTTATTGCCCATCCCTAGTTGCCCTTGAGAAGGTGGTGGTGAGCCACCTTCTTGAACCTCTGCAGTCCGTGTGGTGATGGTACTCCCACAATGCTCTTAGGTAGAGAGTTTACATTCTTATTGTATTGTTTCATAGAGGTTAGTTAAAACCGAATGAGTTGTTAGGCCATTTCAGTGGGCAGTTAAAAGTCAACCACATTGCTGTGGTCTGGAGTCACAGAAAAGCCAGACCAGGTAAGGCGGGCAGATTTCCTTCCCTAAAATAAATATATGTTAATCTGAATAAATCTGTGTGTATCTGAATATCTGTGTGTATCTGAATATCTCTGTGAATCTGAATATCTCTGAATATGAATAACTCTGTTTGAACCTGAATATCTCTGTGTGTATCTGAATATCTCTGTGTGAATCTGAATATCTCTGTGTGAATCTGAATATCTCTGTGTGAATCTGAATAAATCTGTGTGTATCTGAATATCTCTGTGTGAATCTGAATATCTCTGTTTATTTGAATATCTCTATGTTTATCCGAATATGTCTGTGTGAATCTGAATAGTTCTGTGTGAATCTGAATATCTCTGTGTATCTGAATATCTCTGTGGGTATCTGAATATCTTTATGAGTATCTTAATATCTCTGTGTCTATCTGAATATCTCTGTGTGAATCTGAATATCTCTGTTTATTTGAATATCTCTATGTTTATCCGAATATGTCTGTGTGAATCTGAATATCTCTGTGTGAATCTGAATATCTCTGTGTGTATCTGAATATGTCTGTGTGTATCTGAATATCTGTGTGTGAATTTCAATATCTCTGAGAGTATCTGAATATATCTGTGTGTATCTGAATATCTGTATGAGTATCTGTATATGACTTTGTGTATCTGAATATCTGTATGAGTATCTGAATATATCTGTGTTTATCTGAATAAATGTGTGCTTATCTGAAAATATCTGTGTGAATCAGAAAATATCTGTGAATCTCAATATCTCAGTGTGTATCTTAATAAACCTGTATGAATCTGAATATCTCTGTGTGTATCTGAATAAATCTGTGTGAATCTGAATATCTCTGTGAATCTGAATAACTCCGTTTGTATCTGAATAATTCTGTGTGAATCTGAATAAATCTGTGTGAATCTGAATATCTCTGTTTGAATCTGAATAAATCTGTGTTAATCTGAATAATTCTGTGTGAATCTGAATAAATCTGTGTGAATCTGAATATCTCTGTTTGAATCTGAATACATCTGTGTTAATCTGAATATCTCTGTGTGTATCTGAATACCTCTGTGTGTATCTGAATATCTCTGTGAATCTGAATATCTCTGTGAATCTGAATAACTCTGTTTGAATCTGAATATCTCTGTGTATCTGAATATCTTTGTGTGAATCTGAATATCTCTGTGAATCTGAATAACTCTGTTTGAATCTGAATATATCTGTGTTTATCTGAATAAATATGTGTTTATCTGAAAATATCTGTGTGAATCTGAAAATATCTGTGAATCTGAATATCTCTGTGTGTATCTGAATAAAGCTGTATGAATCTGAATATCTCTGTGTGTATCTGAATAAATCTGTGTGAATCTGAATATCTCTGTGAATCTGAATAACTCCGTTTGTATCTGAATAATTCTGTGTGAATCTGAATATCTCTGTGTGTATCTGAATATCTCTGAGTTTATCTGAATATCTCTGTGTGGATCTGAATAACTCTGTGGGCATCTGAAAAACTGTGTGCATCTAACCTGTGGGTATCTGAATATCTCTGTGTGAATCTGAATAACTCCGTTTGTATCTGAATAATTCCGTGTGAATCTGAATAAATCTGTGTGTATCTGAATAAATCTGTGTGTATCTGAATAAATTTGTGTGAATCTGAATATCTCTGTGTATCTGAATATCTCTGTGTGAATCTGAATAACTCCGTTTGTATCTGAATATCTCCGTGTGTATCTGAATAAATCTGTGTGTATCTGAATATCTATGTGATTTCTGAATATCTGTGCGAGGATCTGAATAACTCTGTGCATATATGAATATCTCTCATTGAATCTGAATATCTATGTGTGTATCTGAAAAAATCTGTGTGAATCTGAATATCTCTGTGTGAATCTGAATAACTCTGTGTTAATCTGAATATCTCTGTGTGTATCTGAATATCTCCGTGTGTATCTGAATAAATCTGTGTGTATCTGAATATCTATGTGATTTCTGAATATCTGTGCGAGGATCTGAATAACTCTGTGCATATATGAATATCTCTCAGTGAATCTGAATATCTATGTGTGTATCTGAAAAAATCTGTGTGAATCTGAATATCTCTGTGTGAATCTGAATAACTCTGTGTTAATCTGAATAACTCTGTGTTAATCTGAATATCTCTGTGTGTATCTGAATATCTCCGTGTGTATCTGAATAAATCTGTGTGTATCTGAATATCTTTGTGTTTATCTGAATATCTCTGTGTGAATCTGAATAGTTCTGTGTGAATCTGAATAACTCTGTGTGAATCCGAATCTCACAGTGAGTATTTGAATACCTTTGTGTGTATCTGAATATGTCTGTGAGGTTCTGAAATTTTTTAAATATTCATTTATGGTATTGGGGCATCGCTGGCAAGGCCAGCATTTATTGCCCATCCCTAGTTGCCGTTGAGAAGGTGGTGGTGAGCCACCTTCTTGAACCGCTGCAGTCCGTGTGGTGATGGTACTCCCACAGTGCTCTTAGGTAGAGAGTTTACATTCTTATTGTATTGTTTCATAGAGGTTAGTTAAAACCGAATGAGTTGTTAGGCCATTTCAGTGGGCAGTTAAAAGTCAAACACATTGCTGTGGTCTGGAGTCACATATAAGCTAGACCAGGTAAGGACGGCAGATTTCCTTCCCTAAAATAAATATCTGTTAATCTGAATAAATCTGTGTGTATCTGAATATCTGTGTGTATCTGAATATCTCTGTGAATCTGAATATCTCTGAATATGAATAACTCTGTTTGAATCTGAATATCTCTGTGTGTATCTGAATATCTCTGTGTGAATCTGAATAAATCTGTGTGAATCTGAATATCTCTGTGTGAATCTGAATAACTCTGTGTGTATCTGAATATCTCTGTGTGAATATGAATATCTCTGTCTGTATCTGAATATCTATGTGATTTCTGAATATCTGTGTGAGGATCTGAATAACTCTGTGCATATATGAATATCTCTCAGTGAATCTGAATATCTATGTGTGAATCTGAATAGTTCTGCGTGAATCTGAATATCTCTGAGTATCTGAATACCTCTGTGAGTATCTGAATATCTCTGTGTTTATCTGAATAAATCTGTGTGAAGGTGAATATCTCTGTGTGAATCTGAATAACTCTGTGTTAATCTGAATAACTCTGTGTGTATCTGAATATCTCTGTGTGTATCTGAATATCTCTGTGTGAATCTGAATATCTCTGTGTGTATCTGAATATCTCTGTGTGTATCTGAATAACTCTGTGTGAATCCGAATCTCACAGTGAGTATTTGAATATCTTTGTGTGTATCTGAATATGTCTGTGAGGTTCTGAAATTTTTTAAATATTCATTTATGGTATTGGGGCATCGTTGGCAAGGCCAGCATTTATTGCCCATCCCTAGTTGCCCTTGAGAAGGTGGTGGTGAGCCACCTTCTTGAACCGCTGCAGTCCGTGTGGTGATGGTACTCCCACAATGCTCTTAGGTAGAGAGTTTACATTCTTATTGTATTGTTTCATAGAGGTTAGTTAAAACCGAGTGAGTTGTTAGGCCATTTCAGTGGGCAGTTAAAAGTCAACCACATTGCTGTGGTCTGGAGTCACATATAAGCCAGACCAGGTAAGGACGGCAGATTTCCTTCCCTAAAATAAATATCTGTTAATCTGAATAAATCTGTGTGTATCTGAATATCTGTGTGTATCTGAATATCTCTGTGAATCTGAATATCTCTGTGTGAATCTGAATATCTCTGTGTGAATCTGAATAAATCTGTGTGTATCTGAATATCTCTGTGTGAATCTGAATATCTCTGTTTATTTGAATATCTCTATGTTTATCCGAATATGTCTGTGTGAATCTGAATAGTTCTGTGTGAATCTGAATATCTCTGTGTATCTGAATATCTCTGTGGGTATCTGAATATCTTTATGAGTATCTTAATATCTCTGTGTCTATCTGAATATCTCTGTGTGAATCTGAATATCTCTGTGTGTATCTGAATATGTCTGTGTGTATCTGAATATCTGTGTGTGAATTTCAATATCTCTGAGAGTATCTGAATATATCTGTGTGTATCTGAATATCTGTATGAGTATCTGTATATGTCTTTGTGTATCTGAATAAATGTGTGCTTATCTGAAAATATCTGTGTGAATCAGAAAATATCTGTGAATCTCAATATCTCAGTGTGTATCTGAATAAACCTGTATGAATCTGAATATCTCTGTGTGTATCTGAATAAATCTGTGTGAATCTGAATATCTCTGTGTGTATCTGAATAAATCTGTGTGAATCTGAATATCTCTGTGAATCTGAATAACTCCGTTGGTATCTGAATAATTCTGTGTGAATCTGAATAAATCTGTGTGAATCTGAATATCTCTGTTTGAATCTGAATAAATCTGTGTTAATCTGAATAATTCTGTGTGAATCTGAATAAATATGTGTGAATCTGAATATCTCTGTTTGAATCTGAATACATCTGTGTTAATCTGAATATCTCTGTGTGTATCTGAATACCTCTGTGTGTATCTGAATATCTCTGTGAATCTGAATATCTCTGTGAATCTGAATAACTCTGTTTGAATCTGAATATCTCTGTGTATCTGAATATCTTTGTGTGAATCTGAATATCTCTGTGAATCTGAATAACTCTGTTTGAATCTGAATATACCTGTGTTTATCTGAATAAATCTGTGTTTATCTGAAAATATCTGTGTGAATCTGAAAATATCTGTGAATCTGAATATCTCTGTGTGTATCTGAATAAAGCTGTATGAATCTGAATATCTCTGTGTGTATCTGAATAAATCTGTGTGAATCTGAATATCTCTATGAATCTGAATAACTCCGTTTGTATCTGAATAATTCTGTGTGAATCTGAATATCTCTGTGTGTATCTGAATATCTCTGAGTTTATCTGAATATCTCTGTGTGGATCTGAATAACTCTGTGGGCATCTGAAAAACTGTGTGTATCTAACCTGTGGGTATCTGAATATCTCTGTGTGAATCTGTATAACTCCGTTTGTATCTGAATAATTCTGTGTGAATCTGAATAAATCTGTGTGTATCTGAATAAATCTGTGTGTATCTGAATAAATTTGTGTGAATCTGAATATCTCTGTGTATCTGAATATCTCTGTGTGAATCTGAATATCTCTGTTTGAATCTGAATAAATCTGTGTTAATCTGAATATCTCTGTGTGTATCTGAATATCTCTGTGTGTATCTGAATATCTCTGTGTGTATCTGAATAAATCTGTGTGTATCTGAATAAATTTGTGTGAATCTGAATATCTCTGTGTATCTGAATAAATCTGTGTGAATCTGAATATCTCTGTGTGTATATGAATATATCTGTCCATATCTGAATATCTATGTGATTTCTGAATATCTGTGCGAGGATCTGAATAACTCTGTGCATATATGAATATCTCTCAGTGAATCTGAATATCTATGAGTGTATCTGAATAAATCTGTGTGAATCTGAATATCTCTGTGTGAGTCTGAATAACTCTGTGTTAATCTGAATAACTCTGTGTTAATCTGAATATCTCTGCGTGTATCTGAATATCTCCGTGTGTATCTGAATAAATCTGTGTGTATCTGAATATTTTTGTGTTTATCTGAATATCTCTGTGTGAATCTGAATAGTTCTGTGTGAATCTGAATAACTCTGTGTGAATCCGAATTTCACAGTGAGTATTTGAATACCTTTGTGTGTATCTGAATATGTCTGTGAGGTTCTGAAATTTTTTAAATATTCATTTATGGTATTGGGGCATCGTTGGCAAGGCCAGCATTTATTGCCCATCCCTAGTTGCCCTTGAGAAGGTGGTGGTGAGCCACCTTCTTGAACCGCTGCAGTCCGTGTGGTGATGGTACTCCCACAGTGCTCTTAGGTAGAGAGTTTACATTCTTATTGTATTGTTTCATAGAGGTTAGTTAAAACCGAGTGAGTTGTTAGTCCATTTCAGTGGGCAGTTAAAAGTCAACCACATTGCTGTGGTCTGGAGTCACATATAAGCCAGACCAGGTAAGGACGGCAGATTTCCTTCCCTAAAATAAATATCTGTTAATCTGAATAAATCTGTGTGTATCTGAATATCTGTGTGTATCTGAATATCTCTGTGAATCTGAATATCTCTGTGTGAATCTGAATATCTCTGTGTGAATCTGAATAAATCTGTGTGTATCTGAATATCTCTGTGTGAATCTGAATATCTCTGTTTATTTGAATATCTCTATGTTTATCCGAATATGTCTGTGTGAATCTGAATAGTTCTGTGTGAATCTGAATATCTCTGTGTATCTGAATATCTCTGTGGGTATCTGAATATCTTTATGAGTATCTTAATATCTCTGTGTCTATCTGAATATCTCTGTGTGAATCTGAATATCTCTGTGTGTATCTGAATATGTCTGTGTGTATCTGAATATCTGTGTGTGAATTTCAATATCTCTGAGAGTATCTGAATATATCTGTGTGTATCTGAATATCTGTATGAGTATCTGTATATGTCTTTGTGTATCTGAATAAATGTGTGCTTATCTGAAAATATCTGTGTGAATCAGAAAATATCTGTGAATCTCAATATCTCAGTGTGTATCTGAATAAACCTGTATGAATCTGAATATCTCTGTGTGTATCTGAATAAATCTGTGTGAATCTGAATATCTCTGTGTGTATCTGAATAAATCTGTGTGAATCTGAATATCTCTGTGAATCTGAATAACTCCGTTGGTATCTGAATAATTCTGTGTGAATCTGAATAAATCTGTGTGAATCTGAATATCTCTGTTTGAATCTGAATAAATCTGTGTTAATCTGAATAATTCTGTGTGAATCTGAATAAATATGTGTGAATCTGAATATCTCTGTTTGAATCTGAATACATCTGTGTTAATCTGAATATCTCTGTGTGTATCTGAATACCTCTGTGTGTATCTGAATATCTCTGTGAATCTGAATATCTCTGTGAATCTGAATAACTCTGTTTGAATCTGAATATCTCTGTGTATCTGAATATCTTTGTGTGAATCTGAATATCTCTGTGAATCTGAATAACTCTGTTTGAATCTGAATATACCTGTGTTTATCTGAATAAATCTGTGTTTATCTGAAAATATCTGTGTGAATCTGAAAATATCTGTGAATCTGAATATCTCTGTGTGTATCTGAATAAAGCTGTATGAATCTGAATATCTCTGTGTGTATCTGAATAAATCTGTGTGAATCTGAATATCTCTATGAATCTGAATAACTCCGTTTGTATCTGAATAATTCTGTGTGAATCTGAATATCTCTGTGTGTATCTGAATATCTCTGAGTTTATCTGAATATCTCTGTGTGGATCTGAATAACTCTGTGGGCATCTGAAAAACTGTGTGTATCTAACCTGTGGGTATCTGAATATCTCTGTGTGAATCTGTATAACTCCGTTTGTATCTGAATAATTCTGTGTGAATCTGAATAAATCTGTGTGTATCTGAATAAATCTGTGTGTATCTGAATAAATTTGTGTGAATCTGAATATCTCTGTGTATCTGAATATCTCTGTGTGAATCTGAATATCTCTGTTTGAATCTGAATAAATCTGTGTTAATCTGAATATCTCTGTGTGTATCTGAATATCTCTGTGTGTATCTGAATATCTCTGTGTGTATCTGAATAAATCTGTGTGTATCTGAATAAATTTGTGTGAATCTGAATATCTCTGTGTATCTGAATAAATCTGTGTGAATCTGAATATCTCTGTGTGTATATGAATATATCTGTCCATATCTGAATATCTATGTGATTTCTGAATATCTGTGCGAGGATCTGAATAACTCTGTGCATATATGAATATCTCTCAGTGAATCTGAATATCTATGAGTGTATCTGAATAAATCTGTGTGAATCTGAATATCTCTGTGTGAATCTGAATAACTCTGTGTTAATCTGAATAACTCTGTGTTAATCTGAATATCTCTGCGTGTATCTGAATATCTCCGTGTGTATCTGAATAAATCTGTGTGTATCTGAATATTTTTGTGTTTATCTGAATATCTCTGTGTGAATCTGAATAGTTCTGTGTGAATCTGAATAACTCTGTGTGAATCCGAATTTCACAGTGAGTATTTGAATACCTTTGTGTGTATCTGAATATGTCTGTGAGGTTCTGAAATTTTTTAAATATTCATTTATGGTATTGGGGCATCGTTGGCAAGGCCAGCATTTATTGCCCATCCCTAGTTGCCCTTGAGAAGGTGGTGGTGAGCCACCTTCTTGAACCGCTGCAGTCCGTGTGGTGATGGTACTCCCACAGTGCTCTTAGGTAGAGAGTTTACATTCTTATTGTATTGTTTCATAGAGGTTAGTTAAAACCGAGTGAGTTGTTAGGCCATTTCAGTGGGCAGTTAAAAGTCAACCACATTGCTGTGGTCTGGAGTCACATATAAGCCAGACCAGGTAAGGACGGCAGATTTCCTTCCCTAAAATAAATATCTGTTAATCTGAATAAATCTGTGTGTATCTGAATATCTGTGTGTATCTGAATATCTCTGTGAATCTGAATATCTCTGTGTGAATCTGAATATCTCTGTGTGAATCTGAATAAATCTGTGTGTATCTGAATATCTCTGTGTGAATCTGAATATCTCTGTTTATTTGAATATCTCTATGTTTATCCGAATATGTCTGTGTGAATCTGAATAGTTCTGTGTGAATCTGAATATCTCTGTGTATCTGAATATCTCTGTGGGTATCTGAATATCTTTATGAGTATCTTAATATCTCTGTGTCTATCTGAATATCTCTGTGTGAATCTGAATATCTCTGTGTGTATCTGAATATGTCTGTGTGTATCTGAATATCTGTGTGTGAATTTCAATATCTCTGAGAGTATCTGAATATATCTGTGTGTATCTGAATATCTGTATGAGTATCTGTATATGTCTTTGTGTATCTGAATAAATGTGTGCTTATCTGAAAATATCTGTGTGAATCAGAAAATATCTGTGAATCTCAATATCTCAGTGTGTATCTGAATAAACCTGTATGAATCTGAATATCTCTGTGTGTATCTGAATAAATCTGTGTGAATCTGAATATCTCTGTGTGTATCTGAATAAATCTGTGTGAATCTGAATATCTCTGTGAATCTGAATAACTCCGTTGGTATCTGAATAATTCTGTGTGAATCTGAATAAATCTGTGTGAATCTGAATATCTCTGTTTGAATCTGAATAAATCTGTGTTAATCTGAATAATTCTGTGTGAATCTGAATAAATATGTGTGAATCTGAATATCTCTGTTTGAATCTGAATACATCTGTGTTAATCTGAATATCTCTGTGTGTATCTGAATACCTCTGTGTGTATCTGAATATCTCTGTGAATCTGAATATCTCTGTGAATCTGAATAACTCTGTTTGAATCTGAATATCTCTGTGTATCTGAATATCTTTGTGTGAATCTGAATATCTCTGTGAATCTGAATAACTCTGTTTGAATCTGAATATACCTGTGTTTATCTGAATAAATCTGTGTTTATCTGAAAATATCTGTGTGAATCTGAAAATATCTGTGAATCTGAATATCTCTGTGTGTATCTGAATAAAGCTGTATGAATCTGAATATCTCTGTGTGTATCTGAATAAATCTGTGTGAATCTGAATATCTCTATGAATCTGAATAACTCCGTTTGTATCTGAATAATTCTGTGTGAATCTGAATATCTCTGTGTGTATCTGAATATCTCTGAGTTTATCTGAATATCTCTGTGTGGATCTGAATAACTCTGTGGGCATCTGAAAAACTGTGTGTATCTAACCTGTGGGTATCTGAATATCTCTGTGTGAATCTGTATAACTCCGTTTGTATCTGAATAATTCTGTGTGAATCTGAATAAATCTGTGTGTATCTGAATAAATCTGTGTGTATCTGAATAAATTTGTGTGAATCTGAATATCTCTGTGTATCTGAATATCTCTGTGTGAATCTGAATATCTCTGTTTGAATCTGAATAAATCTGTGTTAATCTGAATATCTCTGTGTGTATCTGAATATCTCTGTGTGTATCTGAATATCTCTGTGTGTATCTGAATAAATCTGTGTGTATCTGAATAAATTTGTGTGAATCTGAATATCTCTGTGTATCTGAATAAATCTGTGTGAATCTGAATATCTCTGTGTGTATATGAATATATCTGTCCATATCTGAATATCTATGTGATTTCTGAATATCTGTGCGAGGATCTGAATAACTCTGTGCATATATGAATATCTCTCAGTGAATCTGAATATCTATGAGTGTATCTGAATAAATCTGTGTGAATCTGAATATCTCTGTGTGAATCTGAATAACTCTGTGTTAATCTGAATAACTCTGTGTTAATCTGAATATCTCTGCGTGTATCTGAATATCTCCGTGTGTATCTGAATAAATCTGTGTGTATCTGAATATTTTTGTGTTTATCTGAATATCTCTGTGTGAATCTGAATAGTTCTGTGTGAATCTGAATAACTCTGTGTGAATCCGAATTTCACAGTGAGTATTTGAATACCTTTGTGTGTATCTGAATATGTCTGTGAGGTTCTGAAATTTTTTAAATATTCATTTATGGTATTGGGGCATCGTTGGCAAGGCCAGCATTTATTGCCCATCCCTAGTTGCCCTTGAGAAGGTGGTGGTGAGCCACCTTCTTGAACCGCTGCAGTCCGTGTGGTGATGGTACTCCCACAGTGCTCTTAGGTAGAGAGTTTACATTCTTATTGTATTGTTTCATAGAGGTTAGTTAAAACCGAGTGAGTTGTTAGGCCATTTCAGTGGGCAGTTAAAAGTCAACCACATTGCTGTGGTCTGGAGTCACATATAAGCCAGACCAGGTAAGGACGGCAGATTTCCTTCCCTAAAATAAATATCTGTTAATCTGAATAAATCTGTGTGTATCTGAATATCTGTGTGTATCTGAATATCTCTGTGAATCTGAATATCTCTGTGTGAATCTGAATATCTCTGTGTGAATCTGAATAAATCTGTGTGTATCTGAATATCTCTGTGTGAATCTGAATATCTCTGTTTATTTGAATATCTCTATGTTTATCCGAATATGTCTGTGTGAATCTGAATAGTTCTGTGTGAATCTGAATATCTCTGTGTATCTGAATATCTCTGTGGGTATCTGAATATCTTTATGAGTATCTTAATATCTCTGTGTCTATCTGAATATCTCTGTGTGAATCTGAATATCTCTGTGTGTATCTGAATATGTCTGTGTGTATCTGAATATCTGTGTGTGAATTTCAATATCTCTGAGAGTATCTGAATATATCTGTGTGTATCTGAATATCTGTATGAGTATCTGTATATGTCTTTGTGTATCTGAATAAATGTGTGCTTATCTGAAAATATCTGTGTGAATCAGAAAATATCTGTGAATCTCAATATCTCAGTGTGTATCTGAATAAACCTGTATGAATCTGAATATCTCTGTGTGTATCTGAATAAATCTGTGTGAATCTGAATATCTCTGTGTGTATCTGAATAAATCTGTGTGAATCTGAATATCTCTGTGAATCTGAATAACTCCGTTGGTATCTGAATAATTCTGTGTGAATCTGAATAAATCTGTGTGAATCTGAATATCTCTGTTTGAATCTGAATAAATCTGTGTTAATCTGAATAATTCTGTGTGAATCTGAATAAATATTTGTGAATCTGAATATCTCTGTTTGAATCTGAATACATCTGTGTTAATCTGAATATCTCTGTGTGTATCTGAATACCTCTGTGTGTATCTGAATATCTCTGTGAATCTGAATATCTCTGTGAATCTGAATAACTCTGTTTGAATCTGAATATCTCTGTGTATCTGAATATCTTTGTGTGAATCTGAATATCTCTGTGAATCTGAATAACTCTGTTTGAATCTGAATATACCTGTGTTTATCTGAATAAATCTGTGTTTATCTGAAAATATCTGTGTGAATCTGAAAATATCTGTGAATCTGAATATCTCTGTGTGTATCTGAATAAAGCTGTATGAATCTGAATATCTCTGTGTGTATCTGAATAAATCTGTGTGAATCTGAATATCTCTATGAATCTGAATAACTCCGTTTGTATCTGAATAATTCTGTGTGAATCTGAATATCTCTGTGTGTATCTGAATATCTCTGAGTTTATCTGAATATCTCTGTGTGGATCTGAATAACTCTGTGGGCATCTGAAAAACTGTGTGTATCTAACCTGTGGGTATCTGAATATCTCTGTGTGAATCTGTATAACTCCGTTTGTATCTGAATAATTCTGTGTGAATCTGAATAAATCTGTGTGTATCTGAATAAATCTGTGTGTATCTGAATAAATTTGTGTGAATCTGAATATCTCTGTGTATCTGAATATCTCTGTGTGAATCTGAATATCTCTGTTTGAATCTGAATAAATCTGTGTTAATCTGAATATCTCTGTGTGTATCTGAATATCTCTGTGTGTATCTGAATATCTCTGTGTGTATCTGAATAAATCTGTGTGTATCTGAATAAATTTGTGTGAATCTGAATATCTCTGTGTATCTGAATAAATCTGTGTGAATCTGAATATCTCTGTGTGTATATGAATATATCTGTCCATATCTGAATATCTATGTGATTTCTGAATATCTGTGCGAGGATCTGAATAACTCTGTGCATATATGAATATCTCTCAGTGAATCTGAATATCTATGAGTGTATCTGAATAAATCTGTGTGAATCTGAATATCTCTGTGTGAATCTGAATAACTCTGTGTTAATCTGAATAACTCTGTGTTAATCTGAATATCTCTGCGTGTATCTGAATATCTCCGTGTGTATCTGAATAAATCTGTGTGTATCTGAATATCTTTGTGTTTATCTGAATATCTCTGTGTGAATCTGAATAGTTCTGTGTGAATCTGAATAACTCTGTGTGAATCCGAATTTCACAGTGAGTATTTGAATACCTTTGTGTGTATCTGAATATGTCTGTGAGGTTCTGAAATTTTTTAAATATTCATTTATGGTATTGGGGCATCGTTGGCAAGGCCAGCATTTATTGCCCATCCCTAGTTGCCCTTGAGAAGGTGGTGGTGAGCCACCTTCTTGAACCGCTGCAGTCCGTGTGGTGATGGTACTCCCACAGTGCTCTTAGGTAGAGAGTTTACATTCTTATTGTATTGTTTCATAGAGGTTAGTTAAAACCGAGTGAGTTGTTAGGCCATTTCAGTGGGCAGTTAAAAGTCAACCACATTGCTGTGGTCTGGAGTCACATATAAGCTAGACCAGGTAAGGACGGCAGATTTCCTTCCCTAAAATAAATATCTGTTAATCTGAATAAATCTGTGTGTATCTGAATATCTGTGTGTCTCTGAATATCTCTGTGAATCTGAATATCTCTGAATATGAATAACTCTGTTTGAATCTGAATATCTCTGTGTGTATCTGAATATCTCTGTGTGAATCTGAATATCTCTGTGTGAATCTGAATATCTCTGTGTGAATCTGAATAACTCTGTGTGTATCTGAATATCTCTGTGTGAATATGAATATCTCTGTCTGTATCTGAATATCTCTGTGAGGATCTGAATATCGCTGTGTGTATATGAATATTTCTGTCCATATCTGAATATCTATGTGATTTCTGAATATCTGTGTGAGGATCTGAATAACTCTGTGCATATATGAATATCTCTCAGTGAATCTGATTATCTATGTGTGAATCTGAATAGTTCTGCGTGAATCTGAATATCTCTGAGTATCTGAATACCTCTGTGAGTATCTGAATATCTCTGTGTGTATCTGAATAAATCTGTGTGAATCTGAATATCTCTGTGTGAATCTGAATAACTCTGTGTGTATCTGAATATCTCTGTGTGAATCTGAATATCTCTGTGTGAATCTGAATAAATCTGTGTGTATCTGAATATCTCTGTGTGAATCTGAATATCTCTGTTTATTTGAATATCTCTATGTTTATCCGAATATGTCTGTGTGAATCTGAATAGTTCTGTGTGAATCTGAATATCTCTGTGTATCTGAATATCTCTGTGGGTATCTGAATATCTTTATGAGTATCTTAATATCTCTGTGTCTATCTGAATATCTCTGTGTGAATCTGAATATCTCTGTTTATTTGAATATCTCTATGTTTATCCGAATATGTCTGTGTGTATCGGAATATCTGTGTGTGAATTTCAATATCTCTGAGAGTATCTGAATATATCTGTGTGTATCTGAATATCTGTATGAGTATCTGTATATGTCTTTGTGTATCTGAATATCTGTATGAGTATCTGAATATATCTGTGTTTATCTGTATAAATGTGTGCTTATCTGAAAATATCTGTGTGAATCAGAAAATATCTGTGAATCTCAATATCTCAGTGTGTATCTGAATAAACCTGTATGAATCTGAATATCTCTGTGTGTATCTGAATAAATCTGTGTGAATCTGAATATCTCTGTGAATCTGAATAACTCCGTTTGTATCTGAATAATTCTGTGTGAATCTGAATAAATCTGTGTGAATCTGAATATCTCTGTTTGAATCTGAATAAATCTGTGTTAATCTGAATATCTCTGTTTGAATCTGCATACATCTGTGTTAATCTGAATATCTCTGTGTGTATCTGAATACCTCTGTGTGTATCTGAATATCTCTGTGAATCTGAATAACTCTGTTTGAATCTGAATATCTCTGCGCATCTGAATATCTTTGTGTGAATCAGAATATCTCTGTGTGAATCTGAATATCTCTGTGTCTATCTGAATATCTCTGTGTGAATCTGAATATCTCTGTGTGTATCTGAATATCTCTGTGTGTATCTGAATATCTGTGTGCGAATTTCAATATCTCTGAGAGTATCTGAATATAGCTGTTTGTATCTGAATATTTGTAAGAGTATCTGAATATGTCTTTGTGTATCTGAATATCTGTATGAGTATCTGAATATATCTGTGTTTATGTGAACAAATCTGTGTTTATCTGAAAATATCTGTGTGAATCTGAAAATATCTGTGAATCTAAATATCTCTGTGTGTATCTGAATAAACCTGTATGAATCTGAATATATCTGTGTGTATCTGAATAAATCTGTGTGAATCTGAATATCTCTGTGAATCTGAATAACTCCGTTTGTATCTGAATAATTCTGTGTGAATCTGAATAAATCTGTGTTTATCAGAAAATATCTGTGTGAATCTGAATATCTCTGTGTGAATCTGAATATCTCTGTGTGAATCTGAATAGCTCTGTGTGAATCTGCACATCTCTGTGTGTATCTGAATAAATCTGTGTGAATCTGAATATCTCTGTGTGAATCCGAATATCTCTGCGTGTATTTGAATATCTCTGAGCGTATCTGAATAACTCTGTGTGTATCTGAATAACTCTGTGTGAATCTGAAGAAATCTGTGTTTATCTGAATATCTGTGTGAATCTGAATATCTCTATGTTCATCTGAATAAATCTGTGTGAATCTGAATAACTCCGTTTGTATCTGAATAATTCTGCGTGAATCTGAAAAAATCTGTGTGAATCTGAATATCTCTGTTTGAATCTGAATAAATCTGTGTTAATCTGATTATGTCTGTGTGTATCTGAATATCTCTGTGTGTATCTGAATATCTCTGTGAATCTCAATATCTCTGTGAATCTGAATAACTCTGTTTGAATCTGAATATCTCTGTGTATCTGAATATCTCTGTGTGAATCTGAATAACTCAGTTTATCTGAATAAATCTGTGTGTATCTGAATATCTCTGTGTGAATCTTAATAAAGCTGTGTTTATCTGAAAATATCTGTGTGAATCTGAATATCTCTGAATCTGAATAACTATGTTTGAATCTGAATATCTCTTTGTGTATCTGACTATCTCTGTGTGAATCTGAATATCTCTGTGTGAATCTGAATATCTCTGTGTGAATCTGAATAAATCTGTGTGTATCTGAATATCTGTGTGTGAACCTGAATATCTCTGTTTATCTGAATATCTCTGTGTTTATTCGAATATGTCTGTGTGAATCTGAATAGTTCTGTGTGAATCTGAATATCTCTGTGTATCTGAATATCTCTGTGGGTATCTGAATATCTTTATGAAAATCTTAATATCTCTGTGTCTATCTGAATATCTCTGTGGGTATCTGGATATCTTTATGAGTATCTGAATATATCTGTGTGTATCTGAATATCTGTATGAGTATCTGAATATGTCTTTGTGTATCTGAATATCTGTATGAGTATCTGAATATATCTGTGTTTATCTGAATAAATCTGTGCTTATCTGAAAATATCTGTGTGAATCTGAAAATATCTGTGAATCTGAATAAATCTGTTTCAATCTGAATAAATCTGTGTGAATCTGAATATCTCTATGTGTATCTGAATAACTCTGTGTGAATCTGAATAACTCTTTGTGTATCTGAATATATCTGTGTGTATCTCAATAAATCTGTATGAATCTGAATATCGCTGTGTGTATCTGAATAACTCTGTGTGCATCTGAATAAATCTGTGTGTATCTGAATATCTCTGCATGTATTTGAATATCTCTGTGTATCTGAATAAATCTGTGTGAATCTGATTAACTGTGTGAATCTGAATATCTCTGTGTGTATCTGAATATGTTGTGTGTATCTCAATAAATCTGTGTGTATCTGAATATCTCTGTGTAAATCTGCATATCTCTATGTGTATCTGAATAACTCTGTGTGAATCTGAATAACTCTTTGTGTATCTGAATATCTCTGTGTTTATCTCAATAAATCTGTATGAATATGAATAACTCTGTTTGAATCTGAATATCTCTGTGTGTATCTGAATATCTCTGTGTGAATCTGAATATCTCTGTGTGAATCTGAATATCTCTGTGTGAATCTGAATAACTCTGTGTGTATCTGAATATCTCTGTGTGAATATGAATATCTCTGTCTGTATCTGAATATCTCTGTGAGGATCTGAATATCGCTGTGTGTATATGAATATTTCTGTCCATATCTGAATATCTATGTGATTTCTGAATATCTGTGTGAGGATCTGAATAACTCTGTGCATATATGAATATCTCTCAGTGAATCTGAATATCTATGTGTGAATCTGAATAGTTCTGCGTGAATCTGAATATCTCTGAGTATCTGAATACCTCTGTGAGTATCTGAATATCTCTGTGTGTATCTGAATAAATCTGTGTGAATCTGAATATCTCTGTGTGAATCTGAATAACTCTGTGTGTATCTGAATATCTCTGTGTGAATCTGAATATCTCTGTGTGAATCTGAATAAATCTGTGTGTATCTGAATATCTCTGTGTGAATCTGAATATCTCTGTTTATTTGAATATCTCTATGTTTATCCGAATATGTCTGTGTGAATCTGAATAGTTCTGTGTGAATCTGAATATCTCTGTGTATCTGAATATCTCTGTGGGTATCTGAATATCTTTATGAGTATCTTAATATCTCTGTGTCTATCTGAATATCTCTGTGTGAATCTGAATATCTCTGTGTGTATCTGAATATGTCTGTGTGTATCTGAATATCTGTGTGTGAATTTCAATATCTCTGAGAGTATCTGAATATATCTGTGTGTATCTGAATATCTGTATGAGTATCTGTATATGTCTTTGTGTATCTGAATATCTGTATGAGTATCTGAATATATCTGTGTTTATCTGAATAAATGTGTGCTTATCTGAAAATATCTGTGTGAATCAGAAAATATCTGTGAATCTCAATATCTCAGTGTGTATCTGAATAAACCTGTATGAATCTGAATATCTCTGTGTGTATCTGAATAAATCTGTGTGAATCTGAATATCTCTGTGAATCTGAATAACTCCGTTTGTATCTGAATAATTCTGTGTGAATCTGAATAAATATGTGTGAATCTGAATATCTCTGTTTGAATCTGAATACATCTGTGTTAATCTGAATAATTCTGTGTGAATCTGAATAAATATGTGTGAATCTGAATATCTCTGTTTGAATCTGAATACATCTGTGTTAATCTGAATATCTCTGTGTGTATCTGAATACCTCTGTGTGTATCTGAATATCTCTGTGAATCTGAATAACTCTGTTTGAATCTGAATATCTCTGTGTATCTGAATATCTTTCTGTGAATCAGAATATCTCTGTGTGAATCTGAATATCTCTGTGTCTATCTGAATATCTCTGTGTGAATCTGAATATCTCTGTGTGTATCTGAATATCTCTGTGTGTATCTGAATATCTGTGTGCGAATTTCAATATCTCTGAGAGTATCTGAATATAGCTGTTTGTATCTGAATATTTGTAAGAGTATCTGAATATGTCTTTGTGTATCTGAATATCTGTATGAGTATCTGAATATATCTGTGTTTATGTTAACAAATCTGTGTTTATCTGAAAATATCTGTGTGAATCTGAAAATATCTGTGAATCTGAATATCTCTGTGTGTATCTGAATAAACCTGTATGAATCTGAATATCTCTGTGTGTATCTGAATAAATCTGTGTGAATCTGAATATCTCTGTGAATCTGAATAACTCCGTTTGTATCTGAATAATTCTGTGTGAATCTGAATAAATCTGTGTTTATCTGAAAATATCTGTGTGAATCTGAATATCTCTGTGTGAATCTGAATATCTCTGTGTGAATCTGAATATCTCTGTGTGAATCTGAATAAATCTGTGTGTATCTGAATATCTGTGTGTGAACCTGAATATCTCTGTTTATCTGAATATCTCTGTGTTTATTCGAATATGTCTGTGTGAATCTGAATAGTTCTGTGTGAATCTGAATATCTCTGTGTATCTGAATATCTCTGTGGGTATCTGAATATCTTTATGAAAATCTTAATATCTCTGTGTCTATCTGAATATCTCTGTGGGTATCTGGATATCTTTATGAGTATCTGAATATATCTGTGTGTATCTGAATATCTGTATGAGTATCTGAATATGTCTTTGTGTATCTGAATATCTGTATGAGTATCTGAATATATCTGTGTTTATCTGAATAAATCTGTGCTTATCTGAAAATATCTGTGTGAATCTGAAAATATCTGTGAATCTGAATAAATCTGTTTCAATCTGAATAAATCTGTGTGAATCTGAATATCTCTATGTGTATCTGAATAACTCTTTGTGTATCTGAATATATCTGTGTGTATCTCAATAAATCTGTATGAATCTGAATATCGCTGTGTGTATCTGAATAACTCTGTGTGCATCTGAATAAATCTGTGTGTATCTGAATATCTCTGCGTGTATTTGAATATCTCTGTGTATCTGAATAAATCTGTGTGAATCTGATTAACTGTGTGAATCTGAATATCTCTGTGTGTATCTGAATATGTTGTGTGTATCTCAATAAATCTGTGTGTATCTGAATATCTCTGTGTGAATCTGCATATCTCTATGTGTATCTGAATAACTCTGTGTGAATCTGAATAACTCTTTGTGTATCTGAATATCTCTGTGTTTATCTCAATAAATCTGTATGAATATGAATAACTCTGTTTGAATCTGAATATCTCTGTGTGTATCTGAATATCTCTGTGTGAATCTGAATATCTCTGTGTGAATCTGAATATCTCTGTGTGAATCTGAATAACTCTGTGTGTATCTGAATATCTCTGTGTGAATATGAATATCTCTGTCTGTATCTGAATATCTCTGTGAGGATCTGAATATCGCTGTGTGTATATGAATATTTCTGTCCATATCTGAATATCTATGTGATTTCTGAATATCTGTGTGAGGATCTGAATAACTCTGTGCATATATGAATATCTCTCAGTGAATCTGAATATCTATGTGTGAATCTGAATAGTTCTGCGTGAATCTGAATATCTCTGAGTATCTGAATACCTCTGTGAGTATCTGAATATCTCTGTGTGTATCTGAATAAATCTGTGTGAATCTGAATATCTCTGTGTGAATCTGAATAACTCTGTGTGTATCTGAATATCTCTGTGTGAATCTGAATATCTCTGTGTGAATCTGAATAAATCTGTGTGTATCTGAATATCTCTGTGTGAATCTGAATATCTCTGTTTATTTGAATATCTCTATGTTTATCCGAATATGTCTGTGTGAATCTGAATAGTTCTGTGTGAATCTGAATATCTCTGTGTATCTGAATATCTCTGTGGGTATCTGAATATCTTTATGAGTATCTTAATATCTCTGTGTCTATCTGAATATCTCTGTGTGAATCTGAATATCTCTGTGTGTATCTGAATATGTCTGTGTGTATCTGAATATCTGTGTGTGAATTTCAATATCTCTGAGAGTATCTGAATATATCTGTGTGTATCTGAATATCTGTATGAGTATCTGTATATGTCTTTGTGTATCTGAATATCTGTATGAGTATCTGAATATATCTGTGTTTATCTGAATAAATGTGTGCTTATCTGAAAATATCTGTGTGAATCAGAAAATATCTGTGAATCTCAATATCTCAGTGTGTATCTGAATAAACCTGTATGAATCTGAATATCTCTGTGTGTATCTGAATAAATCTGTGTGAATCTGAATATCTCTGTGAATCTGAATAACTCCGTTTGTATCTGAATAATTCTGTGTGAATCTGAATAAATATGTGTGAATCTGAATATCTCTGTTTGAATCTGAATACATCTGTGTTAATCTGAATAATTCTGTGTGAATCTGAATAAATATGTGTGAATCTGAATATCTCTGTTTGAATCTGAATACATCTGTGTTAATCTGAATATCTCTGTGTGTATCTGAATACCTCTGTGTGTATCTGAATATCTCTGTGAATCTGAATAACTCTGTTTGAATCTGAATATCTCTGTGTATCTGAATATCTTTCTGTGAATCAGAATATCTCTGTGTGAATCTGAATATCTCTGTGTCTATCTGAATATCTCTGTGTGAATCTGAATATCTCTGTGTGTATCTGAATATCTCTGTGTGTATCTGAATATCTGTGTGCGAATTTCAATATCTCTGAGAGTATCTGAATATTGCTGTTTGTATCTGAATATTTGTAAGAGTATCTGAATATGTCTTTGTGTATCTGAATATCTGTATGAGTATCTGAATATATCTGTGTTTATGTTAACAAATCTGTGTTTATCTGAAAATATCTGTGTGAATCTGAAAATATCTGTGAATCTGAATATCTCTGTGTGTATCTGAATAAACCTGTATGAATCTGAATATCTCTGTGTGTATCTGAATAAATCTGTGTGAATCTGAATATCTCTGTGAATCTGAATAACTCCGTTTGTATCTGAATAATTCTGTGTGAATCTGAATAAATCTGTGTTTATCTGAAAATATCTGTGTGAATCTGAATATCTCTGTGTGAATCTGAATATCTCTGTGTGAATCTGAATAGCTCTGTGTGAATCTGCACATCTCTGTGTGTATCTGAATAAATCTGTGTGAATCTGAATATCTCTGTGTGAATCTGAATAACTCCGTTTGTATCTGAATAATTCTGTGTGAATCTGAAAAAATCTGTGTGAATCTGAATATCTCTGTTTGAATCTGAATAAATCTGTGTTAATCTGATTATGTCTGTGTGTATCTGAATATCTCTGTGTGTATCTGAATATCTCTGTGAATCTGAATATCTCTGTGAATCTGAAAAACTCTGTTTGAATCTGAATATCTCTGTGTATCTGAATATCTCTGTGTGAATCTGAAAATCTCTTTGTGAATCTGAATATCTCTGTGTCTGTATCTGAATAAATCTGTGTCTATCTGAATATCTCTGTGTGAATCTGAATAACTCAGTTTATCTGAATAAATCTGTGTGTATCTGAATATCTCTGTGTGAATCTTAATAAATCTGTGTTTATCTGAAAATATCTGTGTGAATCTGAATAAATCTGTGTGAATCTGAATATCTCTGTTTGAATCTGAATAAATATGTGTTAATCTGAATAAATCTGTGTGTATCTGAATATCTGTGTGAATCTGAATATCTCTGTGAATCTGAATATCTCTGAATCTGAATAACTATGTTTGAATCTGAATATCTCTGTGTGTATCTGAATATCTCTGTGTGAATCTGAATATCTCTGTGTGAATCTGAATATCTCTGTGTGAATCTGAATAAATCTGTGTGTATCTGAATATCTCTGTGTGAACCTGAATATCTCTGTTTATCTGAATATCTCTGTGTTTATTCGAATATGTCTGTGTGAATCTGAATAGCTCTGTGTGAATCTGAATATCTCTGTGTATCTGAATATCTCTGTGGGTATCTGAATATCTTTATGAAAATCTTAATATCTCTGTGTCTATCTGAATATCTCTGTGGGTATCTGGATATCTTTATGAGTATCTGAATATATCTGTGTGTATCTGAATATCTGTATGAGTATCTGAATATGTCTTTGTGTATCTGAATATCTGTATGAGTATCTGAATATATCTGTGTTTATCTGAATAAATCTGTGCTTATCTGAAAATATCTGTGTGAATCTGAAAATATCTGTGAATCTGAATAAATCTGTTTCAATCTGAATAAATCTGTGTGAATCTGAATATCTCTATGTGTATCTGAATAACTCTGTGTGAATCTGAATAACTCTTTGTGTATCTGAATATATCTGTGTGTATCTCAATAAATCTGTATGAATCTGAATATCGCTGTGTGTATCTGAATAACTCTGTGTGCATCTGAATAAATCTGTGTGTATCTGAATATCTCTGCATGTATTTGAATATCTCTGTGTATCTGAATAAATCTGTGTGAATCTGATTAACTGTGTGAATCTGAATATGTTGTGTGTATCTCAATAAATCTGTGTGTATCTGAATATCTCTGTGTGAATCTGAATATCTCTATGTGTATCTGAATAACTCTGTGTGAATCTGAATAACTCTTTGTGTATCTGAATATCTCTGTGTTTATCTCAATAAATCTGTATGAATCTGAATATCGCTGTCTGTATCTGAATAACTCTGTGTGTATCTGAATAAATCTGTGTGTATCTGAATAAATTTGTGTGAATCTGAATATATCTGTGTGTATCTGAATATCTCTGTGTATCTCAATATCGCTGTGTGAATCTGAATAACTGTGCGAATCTGAATATCTCTGTGTGTATCTGAATAAATCTGGGTGAATCTGAATAACTCTGTGTGTATCTGAATATCTCTGTGTATCTGAATAAATCTGTGTGAATCTGAATAACTGTGTGAATCTCAATATCTCTGTGTGTATCTGAATAACTCTGTGTGTATCTGAATAACTCTGTGTGAATCTGAAGAAATCTGTGTTTATCTGAATATCTCTGTGAATCTGAATAACTCTGTGTGAATCTGAATAAATCTGTGTGCATCTGAATAAATCTGTGTGCATCTGAATAAATCTGTGTGAATCTGAATAACTCTGTGTGTATCTGAATAAATCTCTGTGAATCTGAATATCTCTGTGTGAATCTGAATAACACTGTGAATCTGAATAAATCTGTGTTTATCTGAATATCTGTGTGAATCTGAATATCTCTATGTTAATCTGAATAAATCTGTGTGTATCTGAATAAAACTGTGTGTATCTGTATAAATCTGTGTGTATCTGAATAAATTTGTGTGAATCTGAATATCTCTGCGTGTATTTGAATATCTCTGTGAATCTGAATAACTCTGTGTGAATCTGAATAAATCTGTGTGCATCGGAATAAATCTGCGTGCATCTGAATAAATCTGTGTGAATCTGAATAACTCTGTGTGTATCTGAATAAATCTCTGTGAATTTGAATATCTCTGTGTGAATCTGAATAACTGTGTGAATCTGAATAAATCTGTGTTTATCTAAATATCTGTGTGAATCTGAATATCTCTATGTTAATCTGAATAAATCTGTGTGTATCTGAATAACTCTGTGTATCTGAATAAATCTGTGTGTATCTGAATAAATTTGTGTGAATCTGAATATCTCTGCGTGTATTTGAATATCTCTGTGTATCTGAATAAATCTGTGTGAATCTGATTAACTGTGTGAATCTGAATATCTCTGTGTATCTGAATATGTTGTGTGTATCTCAATAAAGCTGTGTGTATCTGATTATCTCTGTGTGAATCTGAATATCTCTAATGTATCTGAATATCTCTATGTGTATCTGAATAACTCTGTGTGAATCTGAATAACTCTTTGTGTATCTGAATATCTCTGTGTGTATCTCAATAAATCTGTGTGAATCTGAATATCGCTGTATGTATCTTAATAAATCTGTCTGTATCTGAATAAATTTGTGTGAATCTGAATATCTCTGTGTGTATCTGAATATCTCTGTGTATCTCAATAGCTCTGTGTGAATCTGAATAACACTGTGAGAATCTGAATAAATCTGTGTGCATCTGAATAAATCTGTGTGAATCTGAATAAATCGGTGTGCATTTGAATAAATCTGTGTGTATCTGAATATATCTGTGTGAATCTGAATAACACTGTGTGTATCTGAATAAATCTCTGTGAATCTGAATATCTCTGTGTGAATCTGAATAACTGTGTGAATCTGAATAAATCTGTGTTTATCTGAATATCAGTGTGAATCTGAATAAAACTGAGTGAATCTGAATAAATCTGTGTGTATCTGAATATCTCTATGTTAATCTGAATAAATCTGTGTGTATCTGAATCTCTCTGTGTGTATCTGAATAACTCTGTGTGTATCTAAATAAATCTGTGTATCTGAATATCTCCCAGTGAATCTGAATATCTCTGTGTCTATCTGAATATCTCTGTGTCTATCTGAATATCTCAGTGTGAATCTGAATATCTCTGTGTGTATCTGAATATCTCTGTGTGTATCTGAATAAATCTGTGTGTATCTGAATAAATCTGTGTGTATCTGAATAAATTTATGTGAATCCGAATATCTCTGCATGTATTTGAATATCTCTGAGCGTATCTGAATAAATCTGTGTGAATCTGAATAATTGTGTGAATCTGAATATTTCCGTGTGTATCTGAATATGTTGCGTGTATATCAAAAATCTGTGTGTATCTGAATAGCTCTGTGAATCTGAATATCTCTGTGTGTATCTGAATAACTGTGCGAATCTGAATTACTCTGTGTGTATCTGAATATCTCTATGTTAATCTGAATAAACCTGTGTGTATCTGAATCTCTCTGTGTGTATCTGAATAACTCTGTGTTTATCTGAATAAATCTGTGTATCTGAATATCTCCGAGTGAATCTGAATATCTGTGTGTCTATCTGAATATCTCTGTGTCTATCTCAATATCTCAGTGTGAATCTGACTATCTCTGTGTGTATCTGAATATCTCTGTGTGTATCTGAATATGTCTATGTGAATCTGAATATCTCTGAGAGATGCTGAATATATCTGTGTGTATCTGAATATCTCTGTGTGAATCTGAATATCTCTGCGTGTATTTGATTATCTCTGTGTGTATCTCAATAACTCAGTGCGAATCTGAATAACTCTGTGTGTATCTGAATATCTCTGTGTATCACAATAAATCTGTGTGTATCTGAATATCTCTGTGTGTATCTCATTAAATGTCTGAGTATCTGAATATCTCTGTGAATCTGAATAACTGTGCGAATCTGAATATCTGTGTGTATCTGAATATGTTGTGTGTATCTCAATAAATCTGTGTGTATCTGAATATCTCTGTGTGAATCTGAATATCTCTGTGTGCATCTGAATATCTCTGTGTGAATCTGAATAAATCTGTATTATTCTGAATATATCTGTGTGTATCTGAATATGTCTGTGTGTATCTGTATATCTTTGAGAATCTGCATATCTCTGTGTGAATCTGAATATCTCTGTGTGAATCTGAATAAATCTGTATTAATCGAATATATCTGTGTGTATCTGAATATCTCTGTGTGAATCTGAATATGTCTGTGTGTATATGTATAGCTTTGAGAATCTGCATATCTCTGTGTGAATCTGAATAACTCTGTGCGAATCTGAATAACTCTGTGTGTATCTGAATATCTCTGTGTATCACAATAAATTTGTGTGAATCCGAATATCTCTGCGTGTATTTGAATATCTCTGAGCGTAGCTGAATAAATCTGTGTGAATCTGAATAATTGTGTGAATCTGAATATTTCTGTGTGTATCTGAATATGTTGTGTGTATCTCAATAAATCTGTGTGTATCTCAATATCTCTGTGAATCTGAATATCTCTGTGTGTATCTGAATAACTGTGCGAATCTGAATTACTCCGTTTGTATCTGAATATAACTGTGTGAATATGAATAAATCTGTGTTTATCTGAATATCCGTGTGAATCTGAATAAATCTGAGTGAATCTGAATAAATCTGTGTGTATCTGAATATCTCTATGTTAATCTGAATAAATCTGTGTGTATCTGAATATCTTTGTGCGCATCTCAATAAATCCGTGTTTATCTGAATAAATCTATGTGAATCTGAATATCTCTGTGTGAATCTAAATAACTGTGAATCTGAATAAATCTGTGTTTATCTGAATATCTGTGTGAATCTGAATAAATCTGTGTGAATCTGAATAAACTGTGTGTATCTGAATATCTCTATGTTAATCTGAATAAATCTGTGTGTATCTGAATATCTCTGTGTCTATCTGAATATCTCTGTGTGAATCTGAATATCTCTGTGTTTATCTGAATATCTCTGTGTGAATCTGAATAAATCTGTGTGAATCTGAATATCTCTATGTGAATCTGAATAAATCTGTATTAATCTGAATAAATCTGTGCGTATCTGAATATCTCTGTGTATCTGAATATCTCTGTGTGTATCTGAATAAACCTGTGTGTTTCTGAATAAATTTGTGTGAATCTGAATATCTCTGTGTATTTGAATATCTCTGTGTATCTGAATAAATCTGTGTGAATCTGAATAACACTGTGTGTATCTGAATAAATCTCTGTGAATCTGAATATCTCTGTGTGACTTTGAATAACTGTGTGAATCTGAATAAATCTGTGTTTATCTGAATATCAGTGTGAATCTGAATAAATCTGAGTGAATCTGAATAAATCTGTGTGTATCTGAATATCTCTATGTTAATCAGAATAAATCTGTGTGAATCTGATTAACTGTGTGAATCTGAATATCTCTGTGTATCTGACTATGTTGTGTGTATCTCAATAAATCTGTGTGTATCTGAATATCTCTGTGTGAATCTGAATATCTCTATGTGTATCTGAATAACTATTTGTGTATCTGAATATCTCTGTGTGTATCTCAATAAATCTGTATGAATCTGAATATCGCTGTGTGTATCTTAATAACTCTGTGTGTTTCTGAATAAATTTGTGTGAATCTGAATATCTCTGTGTATTTGAATATCTCTGTGTATCTGAATAAATCTGTGTGAATCTGATTGTGTGAATCTGAATATCTCTGTGTGTATCTGAATATGTTGTGTGTATCTCAATAAATCTGTGTGTATCTGAATATCTCTATGTGAATCTGAATATCTCTATGTGTATCTGAATAACTCTGTGTGAATCTGAATAACTCTTTGTATATCTGAATACATCTGTGTGTATCTCAATAAATCTGTATGAATCTGAATATCGCTGTGTGTATCTGAATAACTCTGTGTGTATCTGAATAAATTTGTGTGAATCTGAATATATCTGTGTGTATCGAAATATCGCTGTGTGAATCTGAATAACTGTGCGAATCTGAATATCTCTGTGTGTATCTGAATAAATCTGTGTGAATCTGAATAACTCTGTGTGTATCTGAATATCTCTGTGTATCTGAATAACTCTGTGTGAATCTGAATAACTGTGTTAATCTCGATATCTCTGTGTGTATCTGAATAACTCTGTGTGTATCTGAATAACTCTGTGTGAATCTGAAGAAATCTGTGTTTATCTGAATATCTGTGTGAATCTGAATATCTCTATGTTCATCTGAATAAATCTTTGTGTATCTGAATAACTCTGTGTGTATCTGAATAAATCTGTGTGTATCTGAATAAATTTGTGTGAATCTGAATATCTCTGCGTGTATTTGAATATCTCTGTGTGTTTGAATAAATCTGTGTGAATCTGATTAACTGTGTGAATCTGAATATCTCTGTGTATCTGAATATGTTGTGTGTATCTCAATAAAGCTGTGTGTATCTGAATATCTCTGTGTGAATCTGAATATCTCTATGTGTATCTGAATAACTCTGTGTGAATCTGAATAACTCTTTGTATATCTGAATACATCTGTGTGTATCTCAATAAATCTGTATGAATCTGAATATCGCTGTGTGTATCTGAATAACTCTGTGTGTATCTGAATAAATTTGTGTGAATCTGAATATATCTGTGTGTATCGAAATATCGCTGTGTGAATCTGAATAACTGTGCGAATCTGAATATCTCTGTGTGTATCTGAATAAATCTGTGTGAATCTGAATAACTCTGTGTGTATCTGAATATCTCTGTGTATCTGAATAAATCTGTGTGAATCTGAATAACTGTGTTAATCTCGATATCTCTGTGTGTATCTGAATAACTCTGTGTGTATCTGAATAACTCTGTGTGAATCTGAAGAAATCTGTGTTTATCTGAATATCTGTGTGAATCTGAATATCTCTATGTTCATCTGAATAAATCTTTGTGTATCTGAATAACTCTGTGTGTATCTGAATAAATCTGTGTGTATCTGAATAAATTTGTGTGAATCTGAATATCTCTGCGTGTATTTGAATATCTCTGTGTGTTTGAATAAATCTGTGTGAATCTGATTAACTGTGTGAATCTGAATATCTCTGTGTATCTGAATATGTTGTGTGTATCTCAATAAAGCTGTGTGTATCTGAATATCTCTGTGTGAATCTGAATATCTCTATGTGTATCTGAATAACTCTGTGTGAATCTGAATAACTCTGTGTGTATCTGAATAAATCTGTGTGTATCTGAATAAATTTGTGTGAATCTGAATATCTCTGCGTGTATTTGAATATCTCTGTGTATCTGAATAAATTTGTGTGAATCTGATTAACTGTGTGAATCTGAATATATCTGTGTATCTGAATATGTTGTGTGTATCTCAATAAATCTGTGTGTATCTGAATATCTCTGTGTGAATCTGAATATCTCTATGTATCTGAATAACTCTGTGTGAATCTGAATAACGCTTTGTGTATCTGAATATCTCTGTGTGTATCGCAATAAATCTGTATGAATCTGAATATCGCTGTGTGTATCTTAATAACTCTGTGTGTATCTGAATAAATCTGTGTGTATCTGAATAAATTTGTGTGAATCTGAATATCTCTGTGTGTATCTGAATATCTCTGTGTATCTCAATATCTCTGTGTGAATCCGAATAACTGTGCGAATCTGAATATCTCTGTGTGTATCTGAATAAATCTGTGTGAATCTGAATAACTCTGTGTGTATCTGAATATCTCTGTGTATCTGAATAAATCTGTGTGAATCTGAATAAATTTGTGTGAATCTGAATATATCTGTGTGTATCTAAATATCGCTGTGTGAATCTGAATAACTGTGCGAATCTGAATATCTCTGTGTGTATCTGAATAAATCTGTGTGAATCTGAATAACTCTGTGTGTATCTGAATATCTCTGTGTATCTGAATAAATCTGTGTGAATCTGAATAACTGTGTTAATCTCGATATCTCTGTGTGTATCTGAATAACTCTGTGTGTATCTGAATAACTCTGTGTGAATCTGAAGAAATCTGTGTTTATCTGAATATCTGTGTGAATCTGAATATCTCTATGTTCATCTGAATAAATCTTTGTGTATCTGAATAACTCTGTGTGTATCTGAATAAATCTGTGTGTATCTGAATAAATTTGTGTGAATCTGAATATCTCTGCGTGTATTTGAATATCTCTGTGTGTCTGAATAAATCTGTGTGAATCTGATTAACTGTGTGAATCTGAATATCTCTGTGTATCTGAATATGTTGTGTGTATCTCAATAAAGCTGTGTGTATCTGAATATCTCTGTGTGAATCTGAATATCTCTATGTGTATCTGAATAACTCTGTGTGAATCTGAATAACGCTTTGTGTATCTGAATATCTCTGTGTGTATCGCAATAAATCTGTATGAATCTGAATATCGCTGTGTGTATCTTAATAACTCTGTGTGTATCTGAATAAATCTGTGTGTATCTGAATAAATCTGTGTGAATCTGAATAACTCTGTGTGTATCTGAATATCTCTGTGTATCTGAATAAATCTGTGTGAATCTGAATAACTGTGTGAATCTCAGTATCTCTGTGTGTGTCTGAATAACTCTGTGTGAATCTGAATAAATCTGTGTGTATCTGAATATATCTGTGTGAATCTGAATAACACTGTGTGTATCTGAATAAATCTCTGTGAATCTGAATATCTCTGTGTGAATCTGAATAACTGTGTGAATCTGAATAAATCTGTGTTTATCTGAATATCAGTGTGAATCTGAATAAATCTGAGTGAATCTGAATAAATCTGGGTGTATCTGAATATCTCTATGTTAATCTGAATAAATCTGTGTTTATCTGAATCTCTCTGTGTGTATCTGAATAACTCTGTGCCTATCTGAATAAATCTGTGTATCTGAATATCTCCCAGTGAATCTAAATATCTCTGTGTCTATCTGAATATCTCTGTGACTATCTGAATATCTCAGTGTGAATCTGAATATCTCTGTGTGTATCTGAATATCTCTGTGTGTATCTGAATAAATCTGTGTGTGTCTGAATAAATCTGTGTGTATCTGAATAAATTTGTGTGAATCCGAATATCTCTGTGTGCATTTGAATATCTCTGAGCGTATCTGAATAAATCTGTGTGAATCTGAATAATTGTGTGAATCTGAATATTTCTGTGTGTATCTGAATATGTTGCGTGTATCTCAATAAATCTGTGTGTATCTGAATATCTCTGTGTTTATCTGAATATCTCTGTGTGAATCTGAATAAATCTGTGTGAATCTGAATATCTCTATGTGAATCTGAATAAATCTGTATTAATCTGAATAAATCTGTGCGTATCTGAATATCTCTGTGTATCTGAATATCTCTGTGTGTATCTGAATAAACCTGTGTGTTTCTGAATAAATTTGTGTGAATCTGAATATCTCTGTGTATTTGAATATCTCTGTGTATCTGAATAAATCTGTGTGAATCTGAATAACACTGTGTGTATCTGAATAAATCTCTGTGAATCTGAATATCTCTGTGTGACTTTGAATAACTGTGTGAATCTGAATAAATCTGTGTTTATCTGAATATCAGTGTGAATCTGAATAAATCTGAGTGAATCTGAATAAATCTGTGTGTATCTGAATATCTCTATGTTAATCAGAATAAATCTGTGTGAATCTGATTAACTGTGTGAATCTGAATATCTCTGTGTATCTGACTATGTTGTGTGTATCTCAATAAATCTGTGTGTATCTGAATATCTCTGTGTGAATCTGAATATCTCTATGTGTATCTGAATAACTATTTGTGTATCTGAATATCTCTGTGTGTATCTCAATAAATCTGTATGAATCTGAATATCGCTGTGTGTATCTTAATAACTCTGTGTGTTTCTGAATAAATTTGTGTGAATCTGAATATCTCTGTGTATTTGAATATCTCTGTGTATCTGAATAAATCTGTGTGAATCTGATTGTGTGAATCTGAATATCTCTGTGTGTATCTGAATATGTTGTGTGTATCTCAATAAATCTGTGTGTATCTGAATATCTCTATGTGAATCTGAATATCTCTATGTGTATCTGAATAACTCTGTGTGAATCTGAATAACTCTTTGTATATCTGAATACATCTGTGTGTATCTCAATAAATCTGTATGAATCTGAATATCGCTGTGTGTATCTGAATAACTCTGTGTGTATCTGAATAAATTTGTGTGAATCTGAATATATCTGTGTGTATCGAAATATCGCTGTGTGAATCTGAATAACTGTGCGAATCTGAATATCTCTGTGTGTATCTGAATAAATCTGTGTGAATCTGAATAACTCTGTGTGTATCTGAATATCTCTGTGTATCTGAATAAATCTGTGTGAATCTGAATAACTGTGTTAATCTCGATATCTCTGTGTGTATCTGAATAACTCTGTGTGTATCTGAATAACTCTGTGTGAATCTGAAGAAATCTGTGTTTATCTGAATATCTGTGTGAATCTGAATATCTCTATGTTCATCTGAATAAATCTTTGTGTATCTGAATAACTCTGTGTGTATCTGAATAAATCTGTGTGTATCTGAATAAATTTGTGTGAATCTGAATATCTCTGCGTGTATTTGAATATCTCTGTGTGTTTGAATAAATCTGTGTGAATCTGATTAACTGTGTGAATCTGAATATCTCTGTGTATCTGAATATGTTGTGTGTATCTCAATAAAGCTGTGTGTATCTGAATATCTCTGTGTGAATCTGAATATCTCTATGTGTATCTGAATAACTCTGTGTGAATCTGAATAACTCTGTGTGTATCTGAATAAATCTGTGTGTATCTGAATAAATTTGTGTGAATCTGAATATCTCTGCGTGTATTTGAATATCTCTGTGTATCTGAATAAATTTGTGTGAATCTGATTAACTGTGTGAATCTGAATATATCTGTGTATCTGAATATGTTGTGTGTATCTCAATAAATCTGTGTGTATCTGAATATCTCTGTGTGAATCTGAATATCTCTATGTATCTGAATAACTCTGTGTGAATCTGAATAACGCTTTGTGTATCTGAATATCTCTGTGTGTATCGCAATAAATCTGTATGAATCTGAATATCGCTGTGTGTATCTTAATAACTCTGTGTGTATCTGAATAAATCTGTGTGTATCTGAATAAATTTGTGTGAATCTGAATATCTCTGTGTGTATCTGAATATCTCTGTGTATCTCAATATCTCTGTGTGAATCCGAATAACTGTGCGAATCTGAATATCTCTGTGTGTATCTGAATAAATCTGTGTGAATCTGAATAACTCTGTGTGTATCTGAATATCTCTGTGTATCTGAATAAATCTGTGTGAATCTGAATAAATTTGTGTGAATCTGAATATATCTGTGTGTATCTAAATATCGCTGTGTGAATCTGAATAACTGTGCGAATCTGAATATCTCTGTGTGTATCTGAATAAATCTGTGTGAATCTGAATAACTCTGTGTGTATCTGAATATCTCTGTGTATCTGAATAAATCTGTGTGAATCTGAATAACTGTGTTAATCTCGATATCTCTGTGTGTATCTGAATAACTCTGTGTGTATCTGAATAACTCTGTGTGAATCTGAAGAAATCTGTGTTTATCTGAATATCTGTGTGAATCTGAATATCTCTATGTTCATCTGAATAAATCTTTGTGTATCTGAATAACTCTGTGTGTATCTGAATAAATCTGTGTGTATCTGAATAAATTTGTGTGAATCTGAATATCTCTGCGTGTATTTGAATATCTCTGTGTGTCTGAATAAATCTGTGTGAATCTGATTAACTGTGTGAATCTGAATATCTCTGTGTATCTGAATATGTTGTGTGTATCTCAATAAAGCTGTGTGTATCTGAATATCTCTGTGTGAATCTGAATATCTCTATGTGTATCTGAATAACTCTGTGTGAATCTGAATAACGCTTTGTGTATCTGAATATCTCTGTGTGTATCGCAATAAATCTGTATGAATCTGAATATCGCTGTGTGTATCTTAATAACTCTGTGTGTATCTGAATAAATCTGTGTGTATCTGAATAAATCTGTGTGAATCTGAATAACTCTGTGTGTATCTGAATATCTCTGTGTATCTGAATAAATCTGTGTGAATCTGAATAACTGTGTGAATCTCAGTATCTCTGTGTGTGTCTGAATAACTCTGTGTGAATCTGAATAAATCTGTGTGTATCTGAATATATCTGTGTGAATCTGAATAACACTGTGTGTATCTGAATAAATCTCTGTGAATCTGAATATCTCTGTGTGAATCTGAATAACTGTGTGAATCTGAATAAATCTGTGTTTATCTGAATATCAGTGTGAATCTGAATAAATCTGAGTGAATCTGAATAAATCTGGGTGTATCTGAATATCTCTATGTTAATCTGAATAAATCTGTGTTTATCTGAATCTCTCTGTGTGTATCTGAATAACTCTGTGCCTATCTGAATAAATCTGTGTATCTGAATATCTCCCAGTGAATCTAAATATCTCTGTGTCTATCTGAATATCTCTGTGACTATCTGAATATCTCAGTGTGAATCTGAATATCTCTGTGTGTATCTGAATATCTCTGTGTGTATCTGAATAAATCTGTGTGTGTCTGAATAAATCTGTGTGTATCTGAATAAATTTGTGTGAATCCGAATATCTCTGTGTGCATTTGAATATCTCTGAGCGTATCTGAATAAATCTGTGTGAATCTGAATAATTGTGTGAATCTGAATATTTCTGTGTGTATCTGAATATGTTGCGTGTATCTCAATAAATCTGTGTGTATCTGAATATCTCTGTGTGAATCTGACTATCTCTATGTTCATCTGAATAAATCTTTGTGTATCTGAATAACTCTGTGTGTATCTGAATAAATCTGTGTGTATCTGAATAAATTTGTGTGAATCTGAATATCTCTGCGTGTATTTGAATATCTCTGTGTGTTTGAATAAATCTGTGTGAATCTGATTAACTGTGTGAATCTGAATATCTCTGTGTATCTGAATATGTTGTGTGTATCTCAATAAAGCTGTGTGTATCTGAATATCTCTGTGTGAATCTGAATATCTCTATGTGTATCTGAATAACTCTGTGTGAATCTGAATAACTCTGTGTGTATCTGAATAAATCTGTGTGTATCTGAATAAATTTGTGTGAATCTGAATATCTCTGCGTGTATTTGAATATCTCTGTGTATCTGAATAAATTTGTGTGAATCTGATTAACTGTGTGAATCTGAATATATCTGTGTATCTGAATATGTTGTGTGTATCTCAATAAATCTGTGTGTATCTGAATATCTCTGTGTGAATCTGAATATCTCTATGTATCTGAATAACTCTGTGTGAATCTGAATAACGCTTTGTGTATCTGAATATCTCTGTGTGTATCGCAATAAATCTGTATGAATCTGAATATCGCTGTGTGTATCTTAATAACTCTGTGTGTATCTGAATAAATCTGTGTGTATCTGAATAAATTTGTGTGAATCTGAATATCTCTGTGTGTATCTGAATATCTCTGTGTATCTCAATATCTCTGTGTGAATCCGAATAACTGTGCGAATCTGAATATCTCTGTGTGTATCTGAATAAATCTGTGTGAATCTGAATAACTCTGTGTGTATCTGAATATCTCTGTGTATCTGAATAAATCTGTGTGAATCTGAATAAATTTGTGTGAATCTGAATATATCTGTGTGTATCTAAATATCGCTGTGTGAATCTGAATAACTGTGCGAATCTGAATATCTCTGTGTGTATCTGAATAAATCTGTGTGAATCTGAATAACTCTGTGTGTATCTGAATATCTCTGTGTATCTGAATAAATCTGTGTGAATCTGAATAACTGTGTTAATCTCGATATCTCTGTGTGTATCTGAATAACTCTGTGTGTATCTGAATAACTCTGTGTGAATCTGAAGAAATCTGTGTTTATCTGAATATCTGTGTGAATCTGAATATCTCTATGTTCATCTGAATAAATCTTTGTGTATCTGAATAACTCTGTGTGTATCTGAATAAATCTGTGTGTATCTGAATAAATTTGTGTGAATCTGAATATCTCTGCGTGTATTTGATTATCTCTGTGTGTCTGAATAAATCTGTGTGAATCTGATTAACTGTGTGAATCTGAATATCTCTGTGTATCTGAATATGTTGTGTGTATCTCAATAAAGCTGTGTGTATCTGAATATCTCTGTGTGAATCTGAATATCTCTATGTGTATCTGAATAACTCTGTGTGAATCTGAATAACGCTTTGTGTATCTGAATATCTCTGTGTGTATCGCAATAAATCTGTATGAATCTGAATATCGCTGTGTGTATCTTAATAACTCTGTGTGTATCTGAATAAATCTGTGTGTATCTGAATAAATCTGTGTGAATCTGAATAACTCTGTGTGTATCTGAATATCTCTGTGTATCTGAATAAATCTGTGTGAATCTGAATAACTGTGTGAATCTCAGTATCTCTGTGTGTGTCTGAATAACTCTGTGTGAATCTGAATAAATCTGTGTGTATCTGAATATATCTGTGTGAATCTGAATAACACTGTGTGTATCTGAATAAATCTCTGTGAATCTGAATATCTCTGTGTGAATCTGAATAACTGTGTGAATCTGAATAAATCTGTGTTTATCTGAATATCAGTGTGAATCTGAATAAATCTGAGTGAATCTGAATAAATCTGTGTGTATCTGAATATCTCTATGTTAATCAGAATAAATCTGTGTGAATCTGATTAACTGTGTGAATCTGAATATCTCTGTGTATCTGACTATGTTGTGTGTATCTCAATAAATCTGTGTGTATCTGAATATCTCTGTGTGAATCTGAATATCTCTATGTGTATCTGAATAACTATTTGTGTATCTGAATATCTCTGTGTGTATCTCAATAAATCTGTATGAATCTGAATATCGCTGTGTGTATCTTAATAACTCTGTGTGTTTCTGAATAAATTTGTGTGAATCTGAATATCTCTGTGTATTTGAATATCTCTGTGTATCTGAATAAATCTGTGTGAATCTGATTGTGTGAATCTGAATATCTCTGTGTGTATCTGAATATGTTGTGTGTATCTCAATAAATCTGTGTGTATCTGAATATCTCTATGTGAATCTGAATATCTCTATGTGTATCTGAATAACTCTGTGTGAATCTGAATAACTCTTTGTATATCTGAATACATCTGTGTGTATCTCAATAAATCTGTATGAATCTGAATATCGCTGTGTGTATCTGAATAACTCTGTGTGTATCTGAATAAATTTGTGTGAATCTGAATATATCTGTGTGTATCGAAATATCGCTGTGTGAATCTGAATAACTGTGCGAATCTGAATATCTCTGTGTGTATCTGAATAAATCTGTGTGAATCTGAATAACTCTGTGTGTATCTGAATATCTCTGTGTATCTGAATAAATCTGTGTGAATCTGAATAACTGTGTTAATCTCGATATCTCTGTGTGTATCTGAATAACTCTGTGTGTATCTGAATAACTCTGTGTGAATCTGAAGAAATCTGTGTTTATCTGAATATCTGTGTGAATCTGAATATCTCTATGTTCATCTGAATAAATCTTTGTGTATCTGAATAACTCTGTGTGTATCTGAATAAATCTGTGTGTATCTGAATAAATTTGTGTGAATCTGAATATCTCTGCGTGTATTTGAATATCTCTGTGTGTTTGAATAAATCTGTGTGAATCTGATTAACTGTGTGAATCTGAATATCTCTGTGTATCTGAATATGTTGTGTGTATCTCAATAAAGCTGTGTGTATCTGAATATCTCTGTGTGAATCTGAATATCTCTATGTGTATCTGAATAACTCTGTGTGAATCTGAATAACTCTGTGTGTATCTGAATAAATCTGTGTGTATCTGAATAAATTTGTGTGAATCTGAATATCTCTGCGTGTATTTGAATATCTCTGTGTATCTGAATAAATTTGTGTGAATCTGATTAACTGTGTGAATCTGAATATATCTGTGTATCTGAATATGTTGTGTGTATCTCAATAAATCTGTGTGTATCTGAATATCTCTGTGTGAATCTGAATATCTCTATGTATCTGAATAACTCTGTGTGAATCTGAATAACGCTTTGTGTATCTGAATATCTCTGTGTGTATCGCAATAAATCTGTATGAATCTGAATATCGCTGTGTGTATCTTAATAACTCTGTGTGTATCTGAATAAATCTGTGTGTATCTGAATAAATTTGTGTGAATCTGAATATCTCTGTGTGTATCTGAATATCTCTGTGTATCTCAATATCTCTGTGTGAATCCGAATAACTGTGCGAATCTGAATATCTCTGTGTGTATCTGAATAAATCTGTGTGAATCTGAATAACTCTGTGTGTATCTGAATATCTCTGTGTATCTGAATAAATCTGTGTGAATCTGAATAAATTTGTGTGAATCTGAATATATCTGTGTGTATCTAAATATCGCTGTGTGAATCTGAATAACTGTGCGAATCTGAATATCTCTGTGTGTATCTGAATAAATCTGTGTGAATCTGAATAACTCTGTGTGTATCTGAATATCTCTGTGTATCTGAATAAATCTGTGTGAATCTGAATAACTGTGTTAATCTCGATATCTCTGTGTGTATCTGAATAACTCTGTGTGTATCTGAATAACTCTGTGTGAATCTGAAGAAATCTGTGTTTATCTGAATATCTGTGTGAATCTGAATATCTCTATGTTCATCTGAATAAATCTTTGTGTATCTGAATAACTCTGTGTGTATCTGAATAAATCTGTGTGTATCTGAATAAATTTGTGTGAATCTGAATATCTCTGCGTGTATTTGAATATCTCTGTGTGTCTGAATAAATCTGTGTGAATCTGATTAACTGTGTGAATCTGAATATCTCTGTGTATCTGAATATGTTGTGTGTATCTCAATAAAGCTGTGTGTATCTGAATATCTCTGTGTGAATCTGAATATCTCTATGTGTATCTGAATAACTCTGTGTGAATCTGAATAACGCTTTGTGTATCTGAATATCTCTGTGTGTATCGCAATAAATCTGTATGAATCTGAATATCGCTGTGTGTATCTTAATAACTCTGTGTGTATCTGAATAAATCTGTGTGTATCTGAATAAATCTGTGTGAATCTGAATAACTCTGTGTGTATCTGAATATCTCTGTGTATCTGAATAAATCTGTGTGAATCTGAATAACTGTGTGAATCTCAGTATCTCTGTGTGTGTCTGAATAACTCTGTGTGAATCTGAATAAATCTGTGTGTATCTGAATATATCTGTGTGAATCTGAATAACACTGTGTGTATCTGAATAAATCTCTGTGAATCTGAATATCTCTGTGTGAATCTGAATAACTGTGTGAATCTGAATAAATCTGTGTTTATCTGAATATCAGTGTGAATCTGAATAAATCTGAGTGAATCTGAATAAATCTGGGTGTATCTGAATATCTCTATGTTAATCTGAATAAATCTGTGTTTATCTGAATCTCTCTGTGTGTATCTGAATAACTCTGTGCGTATCTGAATAAATCTGTGTATCTGAATATCTCCCAGTGAATCTAAATATCTCTGTGTCTATCTGAATATCTCTGTGACTATCTGAATATCTCAGTGTGAATCTGAATATCTCTGTGTGTATCTGAATATCTCTGTGTGTATCTGAATAAATCTGTGTGTGTCTGAATAAATCTGTGTGTATCTGAATAAATTTGTGTGAATCCGAATATCTCTGTGTGTATTTGAATATCTCTGAGCGTATCTGAATAAATCTGTGTGAATCTGAATAATTGTGTGAATCTGAATATTTCTGTGTGTATCTGAATATGTTGCGTGTATCTCAATAAATCTGTGTGTATCTGAATATCTCTGTGTGAATCTGAATATCTCTATGTGTATCTGAATAACTCTGTGTGAATCTGAATAACTCTGTGTGTATCTGAATAAATCTGTGTGTATCTGAATAAATTTGTGTGAATCTGAATATCTCTGCGTGTATTTGAATATCTCTGTGTATCTGAATAAATCTGTGTGAATCTGATTAACTGTGTGAATCTGAATATCTCTGTGTATCTGAATATGTTGTGTGTATCTCAATAAATCTGTGTGTATCTGAATATCTCTGTGTGAATCTGAATATCTCTGTGTTATCTGAATATCTCTGTGAATCTGAATAACTCTGTGTGAATCTGAATAAATCTGTGTGCATCTGAATAAATCTGTGTGAATCTGAATAACTCTGTGTGCATCTGAATAAATCTGTCTGTATCTGAATATATCTGTGTGAATCTGAACAAGACTGTGTGTATCTGAATAAATCTCTGTGAATCTGAATATCTCTGTGTGAATTTGAATAACTGTGTGAATCTGAATAAATCTGTGTTTATCTGAATATCAGTGTGAATCTAAATAAATCTGAGTGAATCTGAATAAATCTGTGTGTATCTGATTATCTCTATGTTAATCTGAATAAATCTGTGTGTATTTGAATCTCTCTGTGTGTAGCTGAATAACTCTGTGTGTATCTGAATAACTCTGTGTGTATCTGAATAAATCTGTGTATCTGAATATCTCCCAGTGAATCTGAATATCTCAGTGTGAATCTGAATATCTCTGTGTGAATCTGAATATCTCTATGTGTATCTGAATATCTCTATGTGTATCTGAATAACTCTTTGTGTATCTGAATATCTCTGTGTGTATCTCAATAAATCTGTATGAATCTGAATATCGCTGTGTGTATCTTAATAACTCTGTGTATCTGAATGAATCTGTATGTATCTGAATAAATTTGTGTGAATCTGAATATCTCTGTGTGTATCTGAATATCTCTGTGTATCTCAATATCTCTGTGTGAATCTGAATATCTCTATGTTAATCTGAATAAATCTGTGTGTATCTGAATAACTCTGTGTGAATCTGAAGAAATCTGTGTTTATCTGAATATCTCTGTGAATCTGAATAACTCTGTGTGAATCTGAATAAATCTGTGCGCATCTGAATAAATCTGTGTGAATCTGAATAAATCTGTGTGCATCTGAATAAATCTGTGTGTATCTGAACATATCTGTGTGAATCTGAATAACACTGTGTGTATCTGAATAACTCTGTGTTTATCTAAATAAATCTGTGTATCTGAATATCTCCCAGTGAATCTGAATATCTCTGTGTCTATCTGAATATCTCTGTGTCTATCTGAATATCTCAGTGTGAATCTGAATAACTCTGTGTGTATCTGAATAAATCTCTGTGAATCTGAATATCTCTGTGTGAATCTGAATAACTCTGTGAATCTGAATAAATCTGTGTTTATCTGAATATCTGTGTGAATCTGAATATCTCTGTGTTAATCTGAATAAATCTGCGTGTATCTGAATAAAACTGTGTGTATCTGAATAAATCTGTGTGTATCTGAATAAATTTGTGTGAATCTGAATATCTCTGCGTGTATTTGAATATCTCTGTGAATCTGAATAACTCTGTGTGAATCTGAATAAATCTGTGTGCATCTGAATAACTCTGTGTGTATCTGAATAAATCTCTGTGAATCTGAATATCTCTGTGTGAATCTGAATAACTGTGTGAATCTGAATAAATCTGTGTGTATCTGAGTAAATTTGTGTGAATCTGAATATCTCTGCGTGTATTTGAATATCTCTGTGTACCTGAATAAATCTGTGTGAATCTGATTAACTGTGTGAATCTGAATATCTCTGTGTATCTGCATATGTTGTGTGTATCTCAATAAAGCTGTGTGTATCTGAATATCTCTGTGTGAATCTGAATATCTCTATGTGTATCTGAATAACTATCTGTGAATCTGAATAACTCTGTGTATATCTGAATAAATCTGTGTGTATCTGAATAAATTTGTGTGAATCTGAATATCTCTGTGTGTATTTGAATATCTCTGTGTATCTGAATAAATCTGTGTGAATCTGATTAACTGTGTGAATCTGAATAACTCTGTGTATCTGAATATGTTGTGTGTATCTGAATAAATCTGTGTGTATCTGAATATCTCTGTGTGAATCTGAATAACTCTGTGTGTATCTGAATAACTCTGTGTGTATCTGAATAAATCTGTGTATCTGAATATCTCTGTGTGAATCTGAATATCTCTGTGTGTATCTGAATATCTCTGTGTGTATCTGAATATCTCTGTGTGAATCTGAATATCTCTGTGTGTATCTGAATATCTCTGTGTGTATCTGAATAAATCTGTGTGTATCTGAATAAATCTGTGTGTATCTGAATAAATTTGTGTGAATCTGAATATCTCTGTGTGTATTTGAATATCTCTGTGTGTATCTGAATAAATCTGTGTGAATCTGAATAATTGTGTGAATCTGAATATTTCTGTGTGTATCTGAATATGTTGTGTGTATCTCAATAAATCTGTGTGTATCTGAATATCTCTGTGTGAATCTGAATATCTCTGTGTGTATCTGAATATCTCTGTGTGAATCTGAATAAATCTGTATTATTCTGAATATATCTGTGTGTATCTGAATATGTCTGTGTGTATCTGAATATCTTTGAGAATCTGCATATCTCTGTGTGAATCTGAATATCTCTGTGTGAATCTGAATAAATCTGTATTAATCTGAATATATCTGTGTGTATCTGAATATCTCTGTGTGTATCTGAATAAATCTGTGTGTATCTGAATAAATCTGTGTGTATCTGAATATCTTTGAGAATCTGCATATCTCTGTGTGAATCTGAATATCTCTGTGTGAATCTGAATAAATCTGTATTAATCTGAATATATCTGTGTGTATCTGAATATCTCTGTGTGTATTTGAATAAATCTGTGTGTATCTGAATAAATCTGTGTGTATCTGAATAAATCTGTGTGAATCTGAATAACTCTGCGTGTATTTGAATATCTCTGAGCGTAGCTGAATAAATCTGTGTGAATCTGAATAATTGTGTGAATCTGAATATTTCTGTGTGTATCTGAATATGTTGTGTGTATCTCAATAAATCTGTGTGTATCTGAATATCTCTGTGAATCTGAATATCTCTGTGTGTATCTGAATAACTGTGCGAATCTGAATTACTCCGTTTGTATCTGAATATAACTGTGTGAATATGAATAAATCTGTGTTTATCTGAATATCAGTGTGAATCTGAATAAATCTGAGTGAATCTGAATAAATCTGTGTGTATCTGAATATCTCTATGTTAATCTGAATAAATCTGTGTGTATCTGAATATCTTTGTGCGCATCTCAATAAATCCGTGTTTATCTGAATAAATCTCTGTGAATCTGAATATCTCTGTGTGAATCTAAATAACTGTGAATCTGAATAAATCTGTGTTTATCTGAATATCTGTGTGAATCTGAATAAATCTGTTTGAATCTGAATAAACTGTGTGTATCTGAATATCTCTATGTTAATCTGAATAAATCTGTGTGTATCTGAATATCTCTGTGTCTATCTGAATATCTCTGCGTGAATCTGAATATCTCTGTGTTTATCTGAATATCTCTGTGTGAATCTGAATAAATCTGTGTGAATCTGAATATCTCTATGTGAATCTGAATAAAACTGTATTAATCTGAATAAATCTGTGCGTATCTGAATATTTCTGTGTATCTGAATATCTCTGTGTGTATCTGAATAAATCTGTGTGTTTCTGAATAAATTTGTGTGAATCTGAATATCTCTGTGTATTTGAATATCTCTGTGTATCTGAATAAATCTGTGTGAATCTGAATAACACTGTGTGTATCTGAATAAATCTCTGTGAATCTGAATATCTCTGTGTGACTTTGAATAACTGTGTGAATCTGAATAAATCTGTGTTTATCTGAATATCAGTGTGAATCTGAATAAATCTTAGTGAATCTGAATAAATCTGTGTGTATCTGAATATCTCTATGTTAATCTGAATAAATCTGTGTGAATCTGATTAACTGTGTGAATCTGAATATCTCTGTGTATCTGACTATGTTGTGTGTATCTCAATAAATCTGTGTGTATCTGAATATCTCTGTGTGAATCTGAATATCTCTATGTGTATCTGAATATCTCTGTGTGTATCTGAATAAATCTGTGTGTGTCTGAATAAATCTGTGTGTATCTGAATAAATTTGTGTGAATCCGAATATCTCTGTGTGCATTTGAATATCTCTGAGCGTATCTGAATAAATCTGTGTGAATCTGAATAATTGTGTGAATCTGAATATTTCTGTGTGTATCTGAATATGTTGCGTGTATCTCAATAAATCTGTGTGTATCTGAATATCTCTGTGTTTATCTGAATATCTCTGTGTGAATCTGAATAAATCTGTGTGAATCTGAATATCTCTATGTGAATCTCAATAAATCTGTATTAATCTGAATAAATCTGTGCGTATCTGAATATCTCTGTGTATCTGAATATCTCTGTGTGTATCTGAATAAACCTGTGTGTTTCTGAATAAATTTGTGTGAATCTGAATATCTCTGTGTATTTGAATATCTCTGTGTATCTGAATAAATCTGTGTGAATCTGAATAACACTGTGTGTATCTGAATAAATCTCTGTGAATCTGAATATCTCTGTGTGACTTTGAATAACTGTGTGAATCTGAATAAATCTGTGTTTATCTGAATATCAGTGTGAATCTGAATAAATCTGAGTGAATCTGAATAAATCTGTGTGTATCTGAATATCTCTATGTTAATCAGAATAAATCTGTGTGAATCTGATTAACTGTGTGAATCTGAATATCTCTGTGTATCTGACTATGTTGTGTGTATCTCAATAAATCTGTGTGTATCTGAATATCTCTGTGTGAATCTGAATATCTCTATGTGTATCTGAATAACTATTTGTGTATCTGAATATCTCTGTGTGTATCTCAATAAATCTGTATGAATCTGAATATCGCTGTGTGTATCTTAATAACTCTGTGTGTTTCTGAATAAATTTGTGTGAATCTGAATATCTCTGTGTATTTGAATAACTCTGTGTATCTGAATAAATCTGTGTGAATCTGATTGTGTGAATCTGAATATCTCTGTGTGTATCTGAATATGTTGTGTGTATCTCAATAAATCTGTGTGTATCTGAATATCTCTATGTGAATCTGAATATCTCTATGTGTATCTGAATAACTCTGTGTGAATCTGAATAACTCTTTGTATATCTGAATACATCTGTGTGTATCTCAATAAATCTGTATGAATCTGAATATCGCTGTGTGTATCTGAATAACTCTGTGTGTATCTGAATAAATTTGTGTGAATCTGAATATATCTGTGTGTATCGAAATATCGCTGTGTGAATCTGAATAACTGTGCGAATCTGAATATCTCTGTGTGTATCTGAATAAATCTGTGTGAATCTGAATAACTCTGTGTGTATCTGAATATCTCTGTGTATCTGAATAAATCTGTGTGAATCTGAATAACTGTGTTAATCTCGATATCTCTGTGTGTATCTGAATAACTCTGTGTGTATCTGAATAACTCTGTGTGAATCTGAAGAAATCTGTGTTTATCTGAATATCTGTGTGAATCTGAATATCTCTATGTTCATCTGAATAAATCTTTGTGTATCTGAATAACTCTGTGTGTATCTGAATAAATCTGTGTGTATCTGAATAAATTTGTGTGAATCTGAATATCTCTGCGTGTATTTGAATATCTCTGTGTGTTTGAATAAATCTGTGTGAATCTGATTAACTGTGTGAATCTGAATATCTCTGTGTATCTGAATATGTTGTGTGTATCTCAATAAAGCTGTGTGTATCTGAATATCTCTGTGTGAATCTGAATATCTCTATGTGTATCTGAATAACTCTGTGTGAATCTGAATAACTCTGTGTGTATCTGAATAAATCTGTGTGTATCTGAATAAATTTGTGTGAATCTGAATATCTCTGCGTGTATTTGAATATCTCTGTGTATCTGAATAAATTTGTGTGAATCTGATTAACTGTGTGAATCTGAATATATCTGTGTATCTGAATATGTTGTGTGTATCTCAATAAATCTGTGTGTATCTGAATATCTCTGTGTGAATCTGAATATCTCTATGTATCTGAATAACTCTGTGTGAATCTGAATAACGCTTTGTGTATCTGAATATCTCTGTGTGTATCGCAATAAATCTGTATGAATCTGAATATCGCTGTGTGTATCTTAATAACTCTGTGTGTATCTGAATAAATCTGTGTGTATCTGAATAAATTTGTGTGAATCTGAATATCTCTGTGTGTATCTGAATATCTCTGTGTATCTCAATATCTCTGTGTGAATCCGAATAACTGTGCGAATCTGAATATCTCTGTGTGTATCTGAATAAATCTGTGTGAATCTGAATAACTCTGTGTGTATCTGAATATCTCTGTGTATCTGAATAAATCTGTGTGAATCTGAATAACTGTGTTAATCTCGATATCTCTGTGTGTATCTGAATAACTCTGTGTGTATCTGAATAACTCTGTGTGAATCTGAAGAAATCTGTGTTTATCTGAATATCTGTGTGAATCTGAATATCTCTATGTTCATCTGAATAAATCTTTGTGTATCTGAATAACTCTGTGTGTATCTGAATAAATCTGTGTGTATCTGAATAAATTTGTGTGAATCTGAATATCTCTGCGTGTATTTGATTATCTCTGTGTGTCTGAATAAATCTGTGTGAATCTGATTAACTGTGTGAATCTGAATATCTCTGTGTATCTGAATATGTTGTGTGTATCTCAATAAAGCTGTGTGAATCTGAATATTTCTGTGTGTATCTGAATATGTTGCGTGTATCTCAATAAATCTGTGTGTATCTGAATATCTCTGTGTGAATCTGACTATCTCTATGTTCATCTGAATAAATCTTTGTGTATCTGAATAACTCTGTGTGTATCTGAATAAATCTGTGTGTATCTGAATAAATTTGTGTGAATCTGAATATCTCTGCGTGTATTTGAATATCTCTGTGTGTTTGAATAAATCTGTGTGAATCTGATTAACTGTGTGAATCTGAATATCTCTGTGTATCTGAATATGTTGTGTGTATCTCAATAAAGCTGTGTGTATCTGAATATCTCTGTGTGAATCTGAATATCTCTATGTGTATCTGAATAACTCTGTGTGAATCTGAATAACTCTGTGTGTATCTGAATAAATCTGTGTGTATCTGAATAAATTTGTGTGAATCTGAATATCTCTGCGTGTATTTGAATATCTCTGTGTATCTGAATAAATTTGTGTGAATCTGATTAACTGTGTGAATCTGAATATATCTGTGTATCTGAATATGTTGTGTGTATCTCAATAAATCTGTGTGTATCTGAATATCTCTGTGTGAATCTGAATATCTCTATGTATCTGAATAACTCTGTGTGAATCTGAATAACGCTTTGTGTATCTGAATATCTCTGTGTGTATCGCAATAAATCTGTATGAATCTGAATATCGCTGTGTGTATCTTAATAACTCTGTGTGTATCTGAATAAATCTGTGTGTATCTGAATAAATTTGTGTGAATCTGAATATCTCTGTGTGTATCTGAATATCTCTGTGTATCTCAATATCTCTGTGTGAATCCGAATAACTGTGCGAATCTGAATATCTCTGTGTGTATCTGAATAAATCTGTGTGAATCTGAATAACTCTGTGTGTATCTGAATATCTCTGTGTATCTGAATAAATCTGTGTGAATCTGAATAAATTTGTGTGAATCTGAATATATCTGTGTGTATCTAAATATCGCTGTGTGAATCTGAATAACTGTGCGAATCTGAATATCTCTGTGTGTATCTGAATAAATCTGTGTGAATCTGAATAACTCTGTGTGTATCTGAATATCTCTGTGTATCTGAATAAATCTGTGTGAATCTGAATAACTGTGTTAATCTCGATATCTCTGTGTGTATCTGAATAACTCTGTGTGTATCTGAATAACTCTGTGTGAATCTGAAGAAATCTGTGTTTATCTGAATATCTGTGTGAATCTGAATATCTCTATGTTCATCTGAATAAATCTTTGTGTATCTGAATAACTCTGTGTGTATCTGAATAAATCTGTGTGTATCTGAATAAATTTGTGTGAATCTGAATATCTCTGCGTGTATTTGATTATCTCTGTGTGTCTGAATAAATCTGTGTGAATCTGATTAACTGTGTGAATCTGAATATCTCTGTGTATCTGAATATGTTGTGTGTATCTCAATAAAGCTGTGTGTATCTGAATATCTCTGTGTGAATCTGAATATCTCTATGTGTATCTGAATAACTCTGTGTGAATCTGAATAACGCTTTGTGTATCTGAATATCTCTGTGTGTATCGCAATAAATCTGTATGAATCTGAATATCGCTGTGTGTATCTTAATAACTCTGTGTGTATCTGAATAAATCTGTGTGTATCTGAATAAATCTGTGTGAATCTGAATAACTCTGTGTGTATCTGAATATCTCTGTGTATCTGAATAAATCTGTGTGAATCTGAATAGCTGTGTGAATCTCAGTATCTCTGTGTGTGTCTGAATAACTCTGTGTGAATCTGAATAAATCTGTGTGTATCTGAATATATCTGTGTGAATCTGAATAACACTGTGTGTATCTGAATAAATCTCTGTGAATCTGAATATCTCTGTGTGAATCTGAATAACTGTGTGAATCTGAATAAATCTGTGTTTATCTGAATATCAGTGTGAATCTGAATAAATCTGAGTGAATCTGAATAAATCTGGGTGTATCTGAATATCTCTATGTTAATCTGAATAAATCTGTGTTTATCTGAATCTCTCTGTGTGTATCTGAATAACTCTGTGCGTATCTGAATAAATCTGTGTATCTGAATATCTCCCAGTGAATCTAAATATCTCTGTGTCTATCTGAATATCTCTGTGACTATCTGAATATCTCAGTGTGAATCTGAATATCTCTGTGTGTATCTGAATATCTCTGTGTGTATCTGAATAAATCTGTGTGTGTCTGAATAAATCTGTGTGTATCTGAATAAATTTGTGTGAATCCGAATATCTCTGTGTGTATTTGAATATCTCTGAGCGTATCTGAATAAATCTGTGTGAATCTGAATAATTGTGTGAATCTGAATATTTCTGTGTGTATCTGAATATGTTGCGTGTATCTCAATAAATCTGTGTGTATCTGAATATCTCTGTGTGAATCTGAATATCTCTATGTGTATCTGAATAACTCTGTGTGAATCTGAATAACTCTGTGTGTATCTGAATAAATCTGTGTGTATCTGAATAAATTTGTGTGAATCTGAATATCTCTGCGTGTATTTGAATATCTCTGTGTATCTGAATAAATCTGTGTGAATCTGATTAACTGTGTGAATCTGAATATCTCTGTGTATCTGAATATGTTGTGTGTATCTCAATAAATCTGTGTGTATCTGAATATCTCTGTGTGAATCTGAATAACTCTGTGTGTATCTGAATATCTCTGTGTGAATCTGAATAACTCTGTGTGTATCTGAATAAATCTGTGTGTATCTGAATAAATCTGTGTGAATCTGAATAAATCTGTGTGCATCTGAATAAATCTGTCTGTATCTGAATATATCTGTGTGAATCTGAACAAGACTGTGTGTATCTGAATAAATCTCTGTGAATCTGAATATCTCTGTGTGAATTTGAATAACTGTGTGAATCTGAATAAATCTGTGTTTATCTGAATATCAGTGTGAATCTAAATAAATCTGAGTGAATCTGAATAAATCTGTGTGTATCTGATTATCTCTATGTTAATCTGAATAAATCTGTGTGTATCTGAATCTCGCTGTGTGTATCTGAATAACTCTGTGTGTATCTGAATAACTCTGTGTGTATCTGAATAAATCTGTGTATCTGAATATCTCCCAGTGAATCTGAATATCTCAGTGTGAATCTGAATATCTCTGTGTGAATCTGAATATCTCTATGTGTATCTGAATATCTCTATGTGTATCTGAATAACTCTTTGTGTATCTGAATATCTCTGTGTGTATCTCAATAAATCTGTATGAATCTGAATATCGCTGTGTGTATCTTAATAACTCTGTGTATCTGAATGAATCTGTATGTATCTGAATAAATTTGTGTGAATCTGAATATCTCTGTGTGTATCTGAATATCTCTGTGTATCTCAATATCTCTGTGTGAATCTGAATATCTCTATGTTAATCTGAATAAATCTGTGTGTATCTGAATAACTCTGTGTGAATCTGAAGAAATCTGTGTTTATCTGAATATCTCTGTGAATCTGAATAACTCTGTGTGAATCTGAATAAATCTGTGCGCATCTGAATAAATCTGTGTGAATCTGAATAAATCTGTGTGCATCTGAATAAATCTGTGTGTATCTGAACATATCTGTGTGAATCTGAATAACACTGTGTGTATCTGAATAACTCTGTGTTTATCTAAATAAATCTGTGTATCTGAATATCTCCCAGTGAATCTGAATATCTCTGTGTCTATCTGAATATCTCTGTGTCTATCTGAATATCTCAGTGTGAATCTGAATAACTCTGTGTGTATCTGAATAAATCTCTGTGAATCTGAATATCTCTGTGTGAATCTGAATAACTCTGTGAATCTGAATAAATCTGTGTTTATCTGAATATCTGTGTGAATCTGAATATCTCTGTGTTAATCTGAATAAATCTGCGTGTATCTGAATAAAACTGTGTGTATCTGAATAAATCTGTGTGTATCTGAATAAATTTGTGTGAATCTGAATATCTCTGCGTGTATTTGAATATCTCTGTGAATCTGAATAACTCTGTGTGAATCTGAATAAATCTGTGTGCATCTGAATAACTCTGTGTGTATCTGAATAAATCTCTGTGAATCTGAATATCTCTGTGTGAATCTGAATAACTGTGTGAATCTGAATAAATCTGTGTGTATCTGAGTAAATTTGTGTGAATCTGAATATCTCTGCGTGTATTTGAATATCTCTGTGTACCTGAATAAATCTGTGTGAATCTGATTAACTGTGTGAATCTGAATATCTCTGTGTATCTGCATATGTTGTGTGTATCTCAATAAAGCTGTGTGTATCTGAATATCTCTGTGTGAATCTGAATATCTCTATGTGTATCTGAATAACTATCTGTGAATCTGAATAACTCTGTGTATATCTGAATAAATCTGTGTGTATCTGAATAAATTTGTGTGAATCTGAATATCTCTGTGTGTATTTGAATATCTCTGTGTATCTGAATAAATCTGTGTGAATCTGATTAACTGTGTGAATCTGAATATCTCTGTGTATCTGAATATGTTGTGTGTATCTCAATAAATCTGTGTGTATCTGAATATCTCTGTGTGAATCTGAATAACACTGTGTGTATCTGAATAACTCTGTGTTTATCTAAATAAATCTGTGTATCTGAATATCTCCCAGTGAATCTGAATATCTCTGTGTCTATCTGAATATCTCTGTGTCTTTCTGAATATCTCAGTGTGAATCTGAATATCTCTGTGTGTATCTGAATATCTCTGTGTGTATCTGAATAAATCTGTGTGTATCTGAATAAATCTGTGTGTATCTGAATAAATTTGTGTGAATCCGAATATCTCTGCGTGTATTTGAATATCTCTGAGCGTATCTGAATAAATCTGTGGGAATCTGAATAATTGTGTGCATCTGAATATTTCTGTGTGCATCTGAATATGTGGCGTGTATCTCAATAAATCTGTGTGTATCTGAATATCTCTGTGTGAATCTGAATAAATCTGTGCGCATCTGAATAAATCTGTGTGAATCTGAATAAATCTGTGTGCATCTGAATAAATCTGTGTGTATCTGAACATATCTGTGTGAATCTGAATAACACTGTGTGTATCTGAATAACTCTGTGTTTATCTAAATAAATCTGTGTATCTGAATATCTCCCAGTGAATCTGAATATCTCTGTGTCTATCTGAATATCTCTGTGTCTATCTGAATATCTCAGTGTGAATCTGAATAACTCTGTGTGTATCTGAATAAATCTCTGTGAATCTGAATATCTCTGTGTGAATCTGAATAACTCTGTGAATCTGAATAAATCTGTGTTTATCTGAATATCTGTGTGAATCTGAATATCTCTGTGTTAATCTGAATAAATCTGCGTGTATCTGAATAAAACTGTGTGTATCTGAATAAATCTGTGTGTATCTGAATAAATTTGTGTGAATCTGAATATCTCTGCGTGTATTTGAATATCTCTGTGAATCTGAATAACTCTGTGTGAATCTGAATAAATCTGTGTGCATCTGAATAACTCTGTGTGTATCTGAATAAATCTCTGTGAATCTGAATATCTCTGTGTGAATCTGAATAACTGTGTGAATCTGAATAAATCTGTGTGTATCTGAGTAAATTTGTGTGAATCTGAATATCTCTGCGTGTATTTGAATATCTCTGTGTACCTGAATAAATCTGTGTGAATCTGATTAACTGTGTGAATCTGAATATCTCTGTGTATCTGCATATGTTGTGTGTATCTCAATAAAGCTGTGTGTATCTGAATATCTCTGTGTGAATCTGAATATCTCTATGTGTATCTGAATAACTATCTGTGAATCTGAATAACTCTGTGTATATCTGAATAAATCTGTGTGTATCTGAATAAATTTGTGTGAATCTGAATATCTCTGTGTGTATTTGAATATCTCTGTGTATCTGAATAAATCTGTGTGAATCTGATTAACTGTGTGAATCTGAATAACTCTGTATATCTGAATATGTTGTGTGTATCTCAATAAATCTGTGTGTATCTGAATATCTCTGTGTGAATCTGAATAACACTGTGTGTATCTGAATAACTCTGTGTTTATCTAAATAAATCTGTGTATCTGAATATCTCCCAGTGAATCTGAATATCTCTGTGTCTATCTGAATATCTCTGTGTCTTTCTGAATATCTCAGTGTGAATCTGAATATCTCTGTGTGTATCTGAATATCTCTGTGTGTATCTGAATAAATCTGTGTGTATCTGAATAAATCTGTGTGTATCTGAATAAATTTGTGTGAATCCGAATATCTCTGCGTGTATTTGAATATCTCTGAGCGTATCTGAATAAATCTGTGGGAATCTGAATAATTGTGTGCATCTGAATATTTCTGTGTGCATCTGAATATGTGGCGTGTATCTCAATAAATCTGTGTGTATCTGAATATCTCTGTGTGAATCTGAATATCTCTATGTGTATCTGAATATCTCTGTGTGAATCTGAATAAATCTGTATTATTCTGAATATATCTGTGTGTATCTGAATATGTCTGTGTGTATCTGAATATCTTTGAGAATCTGCATATCTCTGTGTGAATCTGAATATCTCTGTGTGAATCTGAATAACTCTGTATTAATCTGAATATATCTGTGTGTATCTGAATATCTATGTGTGTATCTGAATAAATCTGTGTGTATCTGAATAAATCTGTGTGTATCTGAATATCTTTGAGAATCTGCATATCTCTGTGTGAATCTGAATATCTCTGTGTGAATCTGAATAACTCTGTATTAATCTGAATATATCTGTGTGTATCTGAATATCTATGTGTGTATCTGAATAAATCTGTGTGTATCTGAATAAATCTGTGTGTATCTGAATAAATTTGTGTGAATCCGAATATCTCTGCGTGTATTTGAATATCTCTGAGCGTAGCTGAATAAATCTGTGTGAATCTGAATAATTGTGTGAATCTGAATATTTCTGTGTGTATCTGAATATGTTGTGTGTATCTCAATAAATCTGTGTGTATCTGAATATCTCTGTGAATCTGAATATCTCTGTGTGTATCTGAATAACTGTGCGAATCTGAATTACTCCGTTTGTATCTGAATATAACTGTGTGAATATGAATAAATCTGTGTTTATCTGAATATCAGTGTGAATCTGAATAAATCTGAGTGAATCTGAATAAATCTGTGTGTATCTGAATATCTCTATGTTAATCTGAATAAATCTGTGTGTATCTGAATATCTTTGTGCGTATCTCAATAAATCTGTGTTTATCTGAATAAATCTCTGTGAATCTGAATATCTCTGTGTGAATCTAAATAACTGTGAATCTGAATAAATCTGTGTTTATCTGAATATCTGTGTGAATCTGAATAAATCTGTTTGAATCTGAATAAACTGTGTGTATCTGAATATCTCTATGTTAATCTGAATAAATCTGTGTGTATCTGAATATCTCTGTGTCTATCTGAATATCTCTGCGTGAATCTGAATATCTCTGTGTTTATCTGAATATCTCTGTGTGAATCTGAATAAATCTGTGTGAATCTGAATATCTCTATGTGAATCTGAATAAAACTGTATTAATCTGAATAAATCTGTGCGTATCTGAATATTTCTGTGTATCTGAATATCTCTGTGTGTATCTGAATAAATCTGTGTGTTTCTGAATAAATTTGTGTGAATCTGAATATCTCTGTGTATTTGAATATCTCTGTGTATCTGAATAAATCTGTGTGAATCTGAATAACACTGTGTGTATCTGAATAAATCTCTGTGAATCTGAATATCTCTGTGTGACTTTGAATAACTGTGTGAATCTGAATAAATCTGTGTTTATCTGAATATCAGTGTGAATCTGAATAAATCTTAGTGAATCTGAATAAATCTGTGTGTATCTGAATATCTCTATGTTAATCTGAATAAATCTGTGTGAATCTGATTAACTGTGAGAATCTGAATATCTCTGTGTATCTGACTATGTTGTGTGTATCTCAATAAATCTGTGTGTATCTGAATATCTCTGTGTGAATCTGAATATCTCTATGTGTATCTGAATATCTCTGTGTGTATCTGAATAAATCTGTGTGTGTCTGAATAAATCTGTGTGTATCTGAATAAATTTGTGTGAATCCGAATATCTCTGTGTGCATTTGAATATCTCTGAGCGTATCTGAATAAATCTGTGTGAATCTGAATAATTGTGTGAATCTGAATATTTCTGTGTGTATCTGAATATGTTGCGTGTATCTCAATAAATCTGTGTGTATCTGAATATCTCTGTGTTTATCTGAATATCTCTGTGTGAATCTGAATAAATCTGTGTGAATCTGAATATCTCTATGTGAATCTCAATAAATCTGTATTAATCTGAATAAATCTGTGCGTATCTGAATATCTCTGTGTATCTGAATATCTCTGTGTGTATCTGAATAAACCTGTGTGTTTCTGAATAAATTTGTGTGAATCTGAATATCTCTGTGTATTTGAATATCTCTGTGTATCTGAATAAATCTGTGTGAATCTGAATAACACTGTGTGTATCTGAATAAATCTCTGTGAATCTGAATATCTCTGTGTGACTTTGAATAACTGTGTGAATCTGAATAAATCTGTGTTTATCTGAATATCAGTGTGAATCTGAATAAATCTGAGTGAATCTGAATAAATCTGTGTGTATCTGAATATCTCTATGTTAATCAGAATAAATCTGTGTGAATCTGATTAACTGTGTGAATCTGAATATCTCTGTGTATCTGACTATGTTGTGTGTATCTCAATAAATCTGTGTGTATCTGAATATCTCTGTGTGAATCTGAATATCTCTATGTGTATCTGAATAACTATTTGTGTATCTGAATATCTCTGTGTGTATCTCAATAAATCTGTATGAATCTGAATATCGCTGTGTGTATCTTAATAACTCTGTGTGTTTCTGAATAAATTTGTGTGAATCTGAATATCTCTGTGTATTTGAATAACTCTGTGTATCTGAATAAATCTGTGTGAATCTGATTGTGTGAATCTGAATATCTCTGTGTGTATCTGAATATGTTGTGTGTATCTCAATAAATCTGTGTGTATCTGAATATCTCTATGTGAATCTGAATATCTCTATGTGTATCTGAATAACTCTGTGTGAATCTGAATAACTCTTTGTATATCTGAATACATCTGTGTGTATCTCAATAAATCTGTATGAATCTGAATATCGCTGTGTGTATCTGAATAACTCTGTGTGTATCTGAATAAATTTGTGTGAATCTGAATATATCTGTGTGTATCGAAATATCGCTGTGTGAATCTGAATAACTGTGCGAATCTGAATATCTCTGTGTGTATCTGAATAAATCTGTGTGAATCTGAATAACTCTGTGTGTATCTGAATATCTCTGTGTATCTGAATAAATCTGTGTGAATCTGAATAACTGTGTTAATCTCGATATCTCTGTGTGTATCTGAATAACTCTGTGTGTATCTGAATAACTCTGTGTGAATCTGAAGAAATCTGTGTTTATCTGAATATCTGTGTGAATCTGAATATCTCTATGTTCATCTGAATAAATCTTTGTGTATCTGAATAACTCTGTGTGTATCTGAATAAATCTGTGTGTATCTGAATAAATTTGTGTGAATCTGAATATCTCTGCGTGTATTTGAATATCTCTGTGTGTTTGAATAAATCTGTGTGAATCTGATTAACTGTGTGAATCTGAATATCTCTGTGTATCTGAATATGTTGTGTGTATCTCAATAAAGCTGTGTGTATCTGAATATCTCTGTGTGAATCTGAATATCTCTATGTGTATCTGAATAACTCTGTGTGAATCTGAATAACTCTGTGTGTATCTGAATAAATCTGTGTGTATCTGAATAAATTTGTGTGAATCTGAATATCTCTGCGTGTATTTGAATATCTCTGTGTATCTGAATAAATTTGTGTGAATCTGATTAACTGTGTGAATCTGAATATATCTGTGTATCTGAATATGTTGTGTGTATCTCAATAAATCTGTGTGTATCTGAATATCTCTGTGTGAATCTGAATATCTCTATGTATCTGAATAACTCTGTGTGAATCTGAATAACGCTTTGTGTATCTGAATATCTCTGTGTGTATCGCAATAAATCTGTATGAATCTGAATATCGCTGTGTGTATCTTAATAACTCTGTGTGTATCTGAATAAATCTGTGTGTATCTGAATAAATTTGTGTGAATCTGAATATCTCTGTGTGTATCTGAATATCTCTGTGTATCTCAATATCTCTGTGTGAATCCGAATAACTGTGCGAATCTGAATATCTCTGTGTGTATCTGAATAAATCTGTGTGAATCTGAATAACTCTGTGTGTATCTGAATATCTCTGTGTATCTGAATAAATCTGTGTGAATCTGAATAAATTTGTGTGAATCTGAATATATCTGTGTGTATCTAAATATCGCTGTGTGAATCTGAATAACTGTGCGAATCTGAATATCTCTGTGTGTATCTGAATAAATCTGTGTGAATCTGAATAACTCTGTGTGTATCTGAATATCTCTGTGTATCTGAATAAATCTGTGTGAATCTGAATAACTGTGTTAATCTCGATATCTCTGTGTGTATCTGAATAACTCTGTGTGTATCTGAATAACTCTGTGTGAATCTGAAGAAATCTGTGTTTATCTGAATATCTGTGTGAATCTGAATATCTCTATGTTCATCTGAATAAATCTTTGTGTATCTGAATAACTCTGTGTGTATCTGAATAAATCTGTGTGTATCTGAATAAATTTGTGTGAATCTGAATATCTCTGCGTGTATTTGAATATCTCTGTGTGTCTGAATAAATCTGTGTGAATCTGATTAACTGTGTGAATCTGAATATCTCTGTGTATCTGAATATGTTGTGTGTATCTCAATAAAGCTGTGTGTATCTGAATATCTCTGTGTGAATCTGAATATCTCTATGTGTATCTGAATAACTCTGTGTGAATCTGAATAACGCTTTGTGTATCTGAATATCTCTGTGTGTATCGCAATAAATCTGTATGAATCTGAATATCGCTGTGTGTATCTTAATAACTCTGTGTGTATCTGAATAAATCTGTGTGTATCTGAATAAATCTGTGTGAATCTGAATAACTCTGTGTGTATCTGAATATCTCTGTGTATCTGAATAAATCTGTGTGAATCTGAATAACTGTGTGAATCTCAGTATCTCTGTGTGTGTCTGAATAACTCTGTGTGAATCTGAATAAATCTGTGTGTATCTGAATATATCTGTGTGAATCTGAATAACACTGTGTGTATCTGAATAAATCTCTGTGAATCTGAATATCTCTGTGTGAATCTGAATAACTGTGTGAATCTGAATAAATCTGTGTTTATCTGAATATCAGTGTGAATCTGAATAAATCTGAGTGAATCTGAATAAATCTGGGTGTATCTGAATATCTCTATGTTAATCTGAATAAATCTGTGTTTATCTGAATCTCTCTGTGTGTATCTGAATAACTCTGTGCCTATCTGAATAAATCTGTGTATCTGAATATCTCCCAGTGAATCTAAATATCTCTGTGTCTATCTGAATATCTCTGTGACTATCTGAATATCTCAGTGTGAATCTGAATATCTCTGTGTGTATCTGAATATCTCTGTGTGTATCTGAATAAATCTGTGTGTGTCTGAATAAATCTGTGTGTATCTGAATAAATTTGTGTGAATCCGAATATCTCTGTGTGCATTTGAATATCTCTGAGCGTATCTGAATAAATCTGTGTGAATCTGAATAATTGTGTGAATCTGAATATTTCTGTGTGTATCTGAATATGTTGCGTGTATCTCAATAAATCTGTGTGTATCTGAATATCTCTGTGTGAATCTGACTATCTCTATGTTCATCTGAATAAATCTTTGTGTATCTGAATAACTCTGTGTGTATCTGAATAAATCTGTGTGTATCTGAATAAATTTGTGTGAATCTGAATATCTCTGCGTGTATTTGAATATCTCTGTGTGTTTGAATAAATCTGTGTGAATCTGATTAACTGTGTGAATCTGAATATCTCTGTGTATCTGAATATGTTGTGTGTATCTCAATAAAGCTGTGTGTATCTGAATATCTCTGTGTGAATCTGAATATCTCTATGTGTATCTGAATAACTCTGTGTGAATCTGAATAACTCTGTGTGTATCTGAATAAATCTGTGTGTATCTGAATAAATTTGTGTGAATCTGAATATCTCTGCGTGTATTTGAATATCTCTGTGTATCTGAATAAATTTGTGTGAATCTGATTAACTGTGTGAATCTGAATATATCTGTGTATCTGAATATGTTGTGTGTATCTCAATAAATCTGTGTGTATCTGAATATCTCTGTGTGAATCTGAATATCTCTATGTATCTGAATAACTCTGTGTGAATCTGAATAACGCTTTGTGTATCTGAATATCTCTGTGTGTATCGCAATAAATCTGTATGAATCTGAATATCGCTGTGTGTATCTTAATAACTCTGTGTGTATCTGAATAAATCTGTGTGTATCTGAATAAATTTGTGTGAATCTGAATATCTCTGTGTGTATCTGAATATCTCTGTGTATCTCAATATCTCTGTGTGAATCCGAATAACTGTGCGAATCTGAATATCTCTGTGTGTATCTGAATAAATCTGTGTGAATCTGAATAACTCTGTGTGTATCTGAATATCTCTGTGTATCTGAATAAATCTGTGTGAATCTGAATAAATTTGTGTGAATCTGAATATATCTGTGTGTATCTAAATATCGCTGTGTGAATCTGAATAACTGTGCGAATCTGAATATCTCTGTGTGTATCTGAATAAATCTGTGTGAATCTGAATAACTCTGTGTGTATCTGAATATCTCTGTGTATCTGAATAAATCTGTGTGAATCTGAATAACTGTGTTAATCTCGATATCTCTGTGTGTATCTGAATAACTCTGTGTGTATCTGAATAACTCTGTGTGAATCTGAAGAAATCTGTGTTTATCTGAATATCTGTGTGAATCTGAATATCTCTATGTTCATCTGAATAAATCTTTGTGTATCTGAATAACTCTGTGTGTATCTGAATAAATCTGTGTGTATCTGAATAAATTTGTGTGAATCTGAATATCTCTGCGTGTATTTGATTATCTCTGTGTGTCTGAATAAATCTGTGTGAATCTGATTAACTGTGTGAATCTGAATATCTCTGTGTATCTGAATATGTTGTGTGTATCTCAATAAAGCTGTGTGTATCTGAATATCTCTGTGTGAATCTGAATATCTCTATGTGTATCTGAATAACTCTGTGTGAATCTGAATAACGCTTTGTGTATCTGAATATCTCTGTGTGTATCGCAATAAATCTGTATGAATCTGAATATCGCTGTGTGTATCTTAATAACTCTGTGTGTATCTGAATAAATCTGTGTGTATCTGAATAAATCTGTGTGAATCTGAATAACTCTGTGTGTATCTGAATATCTCTGTGTATCTGAATAAATCTGTGTGAATCTGAATAACTGTGTGAATCTCAGTATCTCTGTGTGTGTCTGAATAACTCTGTGTGAATCTGAATAAATCTGTGTGTATCTGAATATATCTGTGTGAATCTGAATAACACTGTGTGTATCTGAATAAATCTCTGTGAATCTGAATATCTCTGTGTGAATCTGAATAACTGTGTGAATCTGAATAAATCTGTGTTTATCTGAATATCAGTGTGAATCTGAATAAATCTGAGTGAATCTGAATAAATCTGGGTGTATCTGAATATCTCTATGTTAATCTGAATAAATCTGTGTGTATCTGAATCTCTCTGTGTGTATCTGAATAACTCTGTGCGTATCTGAATAAATCTGTGTATCTGAATATCTCCCAGTGAATCTAATATCTCTGTGTCTATCTGAATATCTCTGTGTCTATCTGAATATCTCAGTGTGAATCTGAATATCTCTGTGTGTATCTGAATATCTCTGTGTGTATCTGAATAAATCTGTGTGTGTCTGAATAAATCTGTGTGTATCTGAATAAATTTGTGTGAATCCGAATATCTCTGCGTGTATTTGAATATCTCTGAGCGTATCTGAATAAATCTGTGTGAATCTGAATAATTGTGTGAATCTGAATATTTCTGTGTGTATCTGAATATGTTGCGTGTATCTCAATAAATCTGTGTGTATCTGAATATCTCTGTGTGAATCTGAATATCTCTATGTGTATCTGAATAACTCTGTGTGAATCTGAATAACTCTGTGTGTATCTGAATAAATCTGTGTGTATCTGAATAAATTTGTGTGAATCTGAATATCTCTGCGTGTATTTGAATATCTCTGTGTATCTGAATAAATCTGTGTGAATCTGATTAACTGTGTGAATCTGAATATCTCTGTGTATCTGAATATGTTGTGTGTATCTCAATAAATCTGTGTGTATCTGAATATCTCTGTGTGAATCTGAATATCTCTATGTGTATCTGAATAACTCTGTGTGAATCTGAATAACTCTTTGTGTATCTGAATATCTCTGTGTGTATCTCAATAAATCTGTATGAATCTGAATATCGCTGTGTGTATCTTAATAACTCTGTGTGTATCTGAATAAATCTGTGTGTATCTGAATAAATCTGTGTGAATCTGAATAACTCTGTGTGTATCTGAATATCTCTGTGTATCTGAATAAATCTGTGTGAATCTGAATAACTGTGTGAATCTCAGTATCTCTGTGTGTGTCTGAATAACTCTGTGTGAATCTGAATAAATCTGTGTGTATCTGAATATATCTGTGTGAATCTGAATAACACTGTGTGTATCTGAATAAATCTCTGTGAATCTGAATATCTCTGTGTGAATCTGAATAAATCTGTGTTTATCTGAATATCAGTGTGAATCTGAATAAATCTGAGTGAATCTGAATAAATCTGTGTGTATCTGAATATCTCTATGTTAATCTGAATAAATCTGTGTATATCTGAATCTCTCTGTGTGTATCTGAATAACTCTGTGCGTATCTGAATAAATCTGTGTATCTGAATATCTCCCAGTGAATCTAAATATCTCTGTGTCTATCTGAATATCTCTGTGACTATCTGAATATCTCAGTGTGAATCTGAATATCTCTGTGTGTATCTGAATATCTCTGTGTGTATCTGAATAAATCTGTGTGTGTCTGAATAAATCTGTGTGTATCTGAATAAATTTGTGTGAATCCGAATATCTCTGTGTGCATTTGAATATCTCTGAGCGTATCTGAATAAATCTGTGTGAATCTGAATAATTGTGTGAATCTGAATATTTCTGTGTGTATCTGAATATGTTGCGTGTATCTCAATAAATCTGTGTGTATCTGAATATCTCTGTGTGAATCTGAATATCTCTATGTGTATCTGAATAACTCTGTGTGAATCTGAATAACTCTGTGTGTATCTGAATAAATCTGTGTGTATCTGAATAAATTTGTGTGAATCTGAATATCTCTGCGTGTATTTGAATATCTCTGTGTATCTGAATAAATCTGTGTGAATCTGATTAACTGTGTGAATCTGAATATCTCTGTGTATCTGAATATGTTGTGTGTATCTCAATAAATCTGTGTGTATCTGAATATCTCTGTGTGAATCTGAATAAATCTGTGTTTATCTGAATATCTCTGTGAATCTGAATAACTCTGTGTGAATCTGAATAAATCTGTGTGCATCTGAATAAATCTGTGTGAATCTGAATAAATCTGTGTGCATCTGAATAAATCTGTCTGTATCTGAATATATCTGTGTGAATCTGAACAAGACTGTGTGTATCTGAATAAATCTCTGTGAATCTGAATATCTCTGTGTGAATTTGAATAACTGTGTGAATCTGAATAAATCTGTGTTTATCTGAATATCAGTGTGAATCTAAATAAATCTGAGTGAATCTGAATAAATCTGTGTGTATCTGATTATCTCTATGTTAATCTGAATAAATCTGTGTGTATTTGAATCTCTCTGTGTGTAGCTGAATAACTCTGTGTGTATCTGAATAACTCTGTGTGTATCTGAATAAATCTGTGTATCTGAATATCTCCCAGTGAATCTGAATATCTCAGTGTGAATCTGAATATCTCTGTGTGAATCTGAATATCTCTATGTGTATCTGAATATCTCTATGTGTATCTGAATAACTCTTTGTGTATCTGAATATCTCTGTGTGTATCTCAATAAATCTGTATGAATCTGAATATCGCTGTGTGTATCTTAATAACTCTGTGTATCTGAATGAATCTGTATGTATCTGAATAAATTTGTGTGAATCTGAATATCTCTGTGTGTATCTGAATATCTCTGTGTATCTCAATATCTCTGTGTGAATCTGAATATCTCTATGTTAATCTGAATAAATCTGTGTGTATCTGAATAACTCTGTGTGAATCTGAAGAAATCTGTGTTTATCTGAATATCTCTGTGAATCTGAATAACTCTGTGTGAATCTGAATAAATCTGTGCGCATCTGAATAAATCTGTGTGAATCTGAATAAATCTGTGTGCATCTGAATAAATCTGTGTGTATCTGAACATATCTGTGTGAATCTGAATAACACTGTGTGTATCTGAATAACTCTGTGTTTATCTAAATAAATCTGTGTATCTGAATATCTCCCAGTGAATCTGAATATCTCTGTGTCTATCTGAATATCTCTGTGTCTATCTGAATATCTCAGTGTGAATCTGAATAACTCTGTGTGTATCTGAATAAATCTCTGTGAATCTGAATATCTCTGTGTGAATCTGAATAACTCTGTGAATCTGAATAAATCTGTGTTTATCTGAATATCTGTGTGAATCTGAATATCTCTGTGTTAATCTGAATAAATCTGCGTGTATCTGAATAAAACTGTGTGTATCTGAATAAATCTGTGTGTATCTGAATAAATTTGTGTGAATCTGAATATCTCTGCGTGTATTTGAATATCTCTGTGAATCTGAATAACTCTGTGTGAATCTGAATAAATCTGTGTGCATCTGAATAACTCTGTGTGTATCTGAATAAATCTCTGTGAATCTGAATATCTCTGTGTGAATCTGAATAACTGTGTGAATCTGAATAAATCTGTGTGTATCTGAGTAAATTTGTGTGAATCTGAATATCTCTGCGTGTATTTGAATATCTCTGTGTACCTGAATAAATCTGTGTGAATCTGATTAACTGTGTGAATCTGAATATCTCTGTGTATCTGCATATGTTGTGTGTATCTCAATAAAGCTGTGTGTATCTGAATATCTCTGTGTGAATCTGAATATCTCTATGTGTATCTGAATAACTATCTGTGAATCTGAATAACTCTGTGTATATCTGAATAAATCTGTGTGTATCTGAATAAATTTGTGTGAATCTGAATATCTCTGTGTGTATTTGAATATCTCTGTGTATCTGAATAAATCTGTGTGAATCTGATTAACTGTGTGAATCTGAATAACTCTGTATATCTGAATATGTTGTGTGTATCTCAATAAATCTGTGTGTATCTGAATATCTCTGTGTGAATCTGAATAACACTGTGTGTATCTGAATAACTCTGTGTTTATCTAAATAAATCTGTGTATCTGAATATCTCCCAGTGAATCTGAATATCTCTGTGTCTATCTGAATATCTCTGTGTCTTTCTGAATATCTCAGTGTGAATCTGAATATCTCTGTGTGTATCTGAATATCTCTGTGTGTATCTGAATAAATCTGTGTGTATCTGAATAAATCTGTGTGTATCTGAATAAATTTGTGTGAATCCGAATATCTCTGCGTGTATTTGAATATCTCTGAGCGTATCTGAATAAATCTGTGGGAATCTGAATAATTGTGTGCATCTGAATATTTCTGTGTGCATCTGAATATGTGGCGTGTATCTCAATAAATCTGTGTGTATCTGAATATCTCTGTGTGAATCTGAATATCTCTATGTGTATCTGAATATCTCTGTGTGAATCTGAATAAATCTGTATTATTCTGAATATATCTGTGTGTATCTGAATATGTCTGTGTGTATCTGAATATCTTTGAGAATCTGCATATCTCTGTGTGAATCTGAATATCTCTGTGTGAATCTGAATAACTCTGTATTAATCTGAATATATCTGTGTGTATCTGAATATCTATGTGTGTATCTGAATAAATCTGTGTGTATCTGAATAAATCTGTGTGTATCTGAATATCTTTGAGAATCTGCATATCTCTGTGTGAATCTGAATATCTCTGTGTGAATCTGAATAACTCTGTATTAATCTGAATATATCTGTGTGTATCTGAATATCTATGTGTGTATCTGAATAAATCTGTGTGTATCTGAATAAATCTGTGTGTATCTGAATAAATTTGTGTGAATCCGAATATCTCTGCGTGTATTTGAATATCTCTGAGCGTAGCTGAATAAATCTGTGTGAATCTGAATAATTGTGTGAATCTGAATATTTCTGTGTGTATCTGAATATGTTGTGTGTATCTCAATAAATCTGTGTGTATCTGAATATCTCTGTGAATCTGAATATCTCTGTGTGTATCTGAATAACTGTGCGAATCTGAATTACTCCGTTTGTATCTGAATATAACTGTGTGAATATGAATAAATCTGTGTTTATCTGAATATCAGTGTGAATCTGAATAAATCTGAGTGAATCTGAATAAATCTGTGTGTATCTGAATATCTCTATGTTAATCTGAATAAATCTGTGTGTATCTGAATATCTTTGTGCGCATCTCAATAAATCCGTGTTTATCTGAATAAATCTCTGTGAATCTGAATATCTCTGTTTGAATCTAAATAACTGTGAATCTGAATAAATCTGTGTTTATCTGAATATCTGTGTGAATCTGAATAAATCTGTTTGAATCTGAATAAACTGTGTGTATCTGAATATCTCTATGTTAATCTGAATAAATCTGTGTGTATCTGAATATCTCTGTGTCTATCTGAATATCTCTGCGTGAATCTGAATATCTCTGTGTTTATCTGAATATCTCTGTGTGAATCTGAATAAATCTGTGTGAATCTGAATATCTCTATGTGAATCTGAATAAAACTGTATTAATCTGAATAAATCTGTGCGTATCTGAATATTTCTGTGTATCTGAATATCTCTGTGTGTATCTGAATAAATCTGTGTGTTTCTGAATAAATTTGTGTGAATCTGAATATCTCTGTGTATTTGAATATCTCTGTGTATCTGAATAAATCTGTGTGAATCTGAATAACACTGTGTGTATCTGAATAAATCTCTGTGAATCTGAATATCTCTGTGTGACTTTGAATAACTGTGTGAATCTGAATAAATCTGTGTTTATCTGAATATCAGTGTGAATCTGAATAAATCTTAGTGAATCTGAATAAATCTGTGTGTATCTGAATATCTCTATGTTAATCTGAATAAATCTGTGTGAATCTGATTAACTGTGTGAATCTGAATATCTCTGTGTATCTGACTATGTTGTGTGTATCTCAATAAATCTGTGTGTATCTGAATATCTCTGTGTGAATCTGAATATCTCTATGTGTATCTGAATAACTATTTGTGTATCTGAATATCTCTGTGTGTATCTCAATAAATCTGTATGAATCTGAATATCGCTGTGTGTATCTTAATAACTCTGTGTGTTTCTGAATAAATTTGTGAGAATCTGAATATCTCTGTGTATTTGAATATCTCTGTGTATCTGAATAAATCTGTGTGAATCTGATTGTGTGAATCTGAATATCTCTGTGTGTATCTGAATATGTTGTGTGTATCTCAATAAATCTGTGTGTATCTGAATATCTCTGTGTGAATCTGAATATCTCTATGTGTATCTGAATAACTCTGTGTGAATCTGAATAACTCTTTGTGTATCTGAATATATCTGTGTGTGTCTCAATAAATCTGTATGAATCTGAATATCGCTGTGTGTATCTGAATAACTCTGTGTGTTTCTGAATAAATTTGTGTGAATCTGAATATCTCTGTGTATTTGAATATCTCTGTGTATCTGAATAAATCTGTGTGAATCTGATTGTGTGAATCTGAATATCTCTGCGTGTATCTGAATATGTTGTGTGTATCTCAATAAATCTGTGTGTATCTGAATATCTCTGTGTGAATCTGAATATCTCTATGTGTATCTGAATAACTCTGTGTGAATCTGAATAACTCTTTGTGTATCTGAATATATCTGTGTGTATCTCAATAAATCTGTATGAATCTGAATATCGCTGTGTGTATCTGAATAACTCTGTGTGTATCTGAATAAATTTGTGTGAATCTGAATATATCTGTGTGTATCTGAATATCTCTGTGTATCTAAATATAGCTGTGTGAATCTGAATAACTGTGCGAATCTGAATATCTCTGTGTGTATCTGAATAAATCTGTGTGAATCTGAATAACTCTGTGTGTATCTGAATATCTCTGTGTATCTGGATAAATCTGTGTGAATCTGAATAACTGTGTTAATCTCGATATCTCTGTGTGTATCTGAATAACTCTGTGTGTATCTGAATAACTCTGTGTGAATCTGAAGAAATCTGTGTTTATCTGAATATCTGTGTGAATCTGAATATCTCTATGTTCATCTGAATAAATCTGTGTGTATCTGAATAACTCTGTGTGTATCTGAATAAATCTGTGTGTATCTGAATAAATTTGTGTGAATCTGAATATCTCTGCGTGTATTTGAATATCTCTGTGTGTCTGAATAAATGTGTGAATCTGATTAACTGTGTGAATCTGAATATCTCTGTGTATCTGAATATGTTGTGTGTATCTCAATAAAGCTGTGTGTATCTGAATATCTCTGTGTGAATCTGAATATCTCTATGTGTATCTGAATAACTATGTGTGAATCTGAATAACTCTGTGTGTATCTGAATAAATCTGTGTGTATCTGAATAAATTTGTGTGAATCTGAATATCTCTGCGTGTATTTGAATATCTCTGTGTATCTGAATAAATTTGTGTGAATCTGATTAACTGTGTGAATCTGAATATATCTGTGTATCTGAATATGTTGTGTGTATCTCAATAAATCTGTGTGTATCTGAATATCTCTGTGTGAATCTGAATATCTCTGTGTATCTGAATAACTCTGTGTGAATCTGAATAACTCTTTGTGTATCTGAATATCTCTGTGTGTATCTCAATAAATCTGTATGAATCTGAATATCGCTGTGTGTATCTTAATAACTCTGTGTGTATCTGAATAAATCTGTGTGTATCTGAATAAATTTGTGTGAATCTGAATATCTCTGTGTGTATCTGAATATCTCTGTGTATCTCAATATCTCTGTGTGAATCTGAATAACTGTGCGAATCTGAATATCTCTGTGTGTATCTGAATAAATCTGTGTGAATCTGAATAACTCTGTGTGTATCTGAATATCTCTGTGTGAATCTGAATATCTCTATGTGTATCTGAATAACTCTGTGTGAATCTGAATAACTCTTTGTGTATCTGAATATCTCTGTGTGTATCTCAATAAATCTGTATGAATCTGAATATCGCTGTGTGCATCTTAATAAATCTGTGTGTATCTGAATAAATTTGTGTGAATCTGAATATCTCTGTGTGTATCTGAATATCTCGGTGTATCTCAATAGCTCTGTGTGAATCTGAATAACTGTGCGAATCTGTATATCTCTGTGTGTATCTGAATAAATCTGTGTGAATCTGAATAACTCTGTGTGTATCTGAATATCTCTGTGTATCTGAATAAATCTGTGTGAATCTGAATAACTGTGTGAATCTCAGTATCTCTGTGTGTGTCTGAATAAATCTGTGTGTATCTGAACATATCTGTGTGAATCTGAATAACACTGTGTGTATCTGAATAACTCTGTGTTTATCTAAATAAATCTGTGTATCTGAATATCTCCCAGTGAATCTGAATATCTCTGTGTCTATCTGAATATCTCTGTGTCTTTCTGAATATCGCAGTGTGAATCTGAATATCTCTGTGTGTATCTGAATATCTCTGTGTGTATCTGAATAAATCTGTGTGTATCTGAATAAATCTGTGTGAATCCGAATATCTCTGCGTGTATTTGAATATCTCTGAGCGTATCTGAATAAATCTGTGGGAATCTGAATAATTGTGTGCATCTGAATATTTCTGTGTGCATCTGAATATGTGGCGTGTATCTCAATAAATCTGTGTGTATCTGAATATCTCTGTGTGAATCTGAATATCTCTATGTGTATCTGAATATCTCTGTGTGAATCTGAATAAATCTGTATTATTCTGAATATATCTGTGTGTATCTGAATATGTCTGTGTGTATCTGAATATCTTTGAGAATCTGCATATCTCTGTGTGAATCTGAATAACTCTGTATTAATCTGAATATATCTGTGTGTATCTGAATATCTATGTGTGTATCTGAATAAATCTGTGTGTATCTGAATAAATCTGTGTGTATCTGAATAAATTTGTGTGAATCCGAATATCTCTGCGTGTATTTGAATATCTCTGAGCATAGCTGAATAAATCTGTGTGAATCTGAATAATTGTGTGAATCTGAATATTTCTGTGTGTATCTGAATATGTTGTGTGTATCTCAATAAATCTGTGTGTATCTGAATATCTCTGTGAATCTGAATATCTCTGTGTGTATCTGAATAACTGTGCGAATCTGAATTACTCCGTTTGTATCTGAATATAACTGTGTGAATATGAATAAATCTGTGTTTATCTGAATATCAGTGTGAATCTGAATAAATCTGAGTGAATCTGAATAAATCTGTGTGTATCTGAATATCTCTATGTTAATCTGAATAAATCTGTGTGTATCTGAAAATCTTTGTGCGCATCTCAATAAATCCGTGTTTATCTGAATAAATCTCTGTGAATCTGAATATCTCTGTGTGAATCTAAATAACTGTGAATCTGAATAAATCTGTGTTTATCTGAATATCTGTGTGAATCTGAATAAATCTGTGTGAATCTGAATAAACTGTGTGTATCTGAATATCTCTATGTTAATCTGAATAAATCTGTGTGTATCTGAATATCTCTGTGTCTATCTGAATATCTCTGCGTGAATCTGAATATCTCTGTGTTTATCTGAATATCTCTGTGTGAATCTGAATAAATCTGTGTGAATCTGAATATCTCTATGTGAATCTGAATAAATCTGTATTAATCTGAATAAATCTGTGCGTATCTGAATATCTCTGTGTATCTGAATATCTCTGTGTGTATCTGAATAAATCTGTGTGTTTCTGAATAAATTTGTGTGAATCTGAATATCTCTGTGTATTTGAATATCTCTGTGTATCTGAATAAATCTGTGTGAATCTGAATAACACTGTGTGTATCTGAATAAATCTCTGTGAATCAGAATATCTCTGTGTGACTTTGAATAACTGTGTGAATCTGAATAAATCTGTGTTTATCTGAATATCAGTGTGAATCTGAATAAATCTGAGTGAATCTGAATAAATCTGTGTGTATCTGAATATCTCTATGTTAATCTGAATAAATCTGTGTGAATCTGATTAACTGTGTGAATCTGAATATCTCTGTGTATCTGACTATGTTGTGTGTGTCTCAATAAATCTGTGTGTATCTGAATATCTCTGTGTGAATCTGAATATCTCTATGTGTATCTGAATAACTATTTGTGTATCTGAATATCTCTGTGTGTATCTCAATAAATCTGTATAAACCTGAATATCGCTGTGTGTATCTTAATAACTCTGTGTGTTTCTGAATAAATTTGTGTGAATCTGAATATCTCTGTGTATTTGAATATCTCTGTGTATCTGAATAAATCTGTGTGAATCTGATTGTGTGAATCTGAATATCTCTGTGTGTATCTGAATATGTTGTGTGTATCTCAATAAATCTGTGTGTATCTGAATATCTCTGTGTGAATCTGAATATCTCTATGTGTATCTGAATAACTCTGTGTGAATCTGAATAACTCTTTGTGTATCTGAATATATCTGTGTGTATCTCAATAAATCTGTATGAATCTGAATATCGCTGTGTGTATCTGAATAACTCTGTGTGTATCTGAATAAATTTGTGTGAATCTGAATATATATGTGTGTATCTGAATATCTCTGTGTATCTAAATATCGCTGTGTGAATCTGAATAACTGTGCGAATCTGAATATCTCTGAGTGTATCTGAATAACTCTGTGTGAATCTGAATAACTCTGTGTGTATCTGAATATCTCTGTGTATCTGAATAAATCTGTGTGAATCTGAATAACTGTGTTAATCTCGATATCTCTGTGTGTATCTGAATAACTCTGTGTGTATCTGAATAACTCTGTGTGAATCTGAAGAAATCTGTGTTTATCTGAATATCTGTGTGAATCTGAATATCTCTATGTTCATCTGAATACATCTGTGTGTATCTGAATAACTCTGTGTGTATCTGAATAAATCTGTGTGTATCTGAATAAATTTGTGTGAATCTGAATATCTCTGCATGTATTTGAATATCTCTGTGTATCTGAATAAATTTGTGTGAATCTGATTAACTGTGTGAATCTGAATATATCTGTGTATCTGAATATGTTGTGTGTATCTCAATAAATCTGTGTGAATCTGAATAACTCTTTGTGTATCTGAATATCTCTGTGTGTATCGCAATAAATCTGTATGAATCTGAATATCGCTGTGTGTATCTTAATAACTCTGTGTGTATCTGAATAAATCTGTGTGTATCTGAATAAATTTGTGTGAATCTGAATATCTCTGTGTGTATCTGAATATCTCTGTGTATCTCAATATCTCTGTGTGAATCTGAATAACTGTGCGAATCTGAATATCTCTGTGTGTATCTGAATAAATCTGTGTGAATCTGAATAACTCTGTGTGTATCTGAATATCTCTGTGTATCTGAATAAATCTGTGTGAATCTGAATAACTGTGTGAATCTCAGTATCTCTGTGTGTGTCTGAATAACTCTGTGTGAATCTGAATAAATCTGTGTGTATCTGAATATATCTGTGTGAATCTGAATAACACTGTGTGTATCTGAATAAATCTCTGTGAATCTGAATATCTCTGTGTGAATCTGAATAACTGTGTGAATCTGAAGAAATCTGTGTTTATCTGAATATCTGTGTGAATCTGAATATCTCTATGTTCATCTGAATAAATCTGTGTATATCTGAATAACTCTGTGTGTATCTGAATAAATCTGTGTGTATCTGAATAAATTTGTGTGAATCTGAATATCTCTGCGTGTATTTGAATATCTCTGTGTGTCTGAATAAATGTGTGAATCTGATTAACTGTGTGAATCTGAATATCTCTGTGTATCTGAATATGTTGTGTGTATCTCAATAAAGCTGTGTGTATCTGAATATCTCTGTGTGAATCTGAATATCTCTATGTGTATCTGAATAACTATGTGTGAATCTGAATAACTCTGTGTGTATCTGAATAAATCTGTGTGTATCTGAATAAATTTGTGTGAATCTGAATATCTCTGCGTGTATTTGAATATCTCTGTGTATCTGAATAAATTTGTGTGAATCTGATTAACTGTGTGAATCTGAATATATCTGTGTATCTGAATATGTTGTGTGTATCTCAATAAATCTGTGTGTATCTGAATATCTCTGTGTGAATCTGAATATCTCTGTGTATCTGAATAACTCTGTGTGAATCTGAATAACTCTTTGTGTATCTGAATATCTCTGTGTGTATCGCAATAAATCTGTATGAATCTGAATATCGCTGTGTGTATCTTAATAACTCTGTGTGTATCTGAATAAATCTGTGTGTATCTGAATAAATTTGTGTGAATCTGAATATCTCTGTGTGTATCTGAATATCTCTGTGTATCTCAATATCTCTGTGTGAATCTGAATAACTCTTTGTGTATCTGAATATCTCTGTGTGTATCTCAATAAATCTGTATGAATCTGAATATCGCTGTGTGCATCTTAATAACTCTGTGTGTATCTGAATAAATTTGTGTGAATCTGAATATCTCTGTGTGTATCTGAATATCTCGGTGTATCTCAATAGCTCTGTGTGAATCTGAATAACTGTGCGAATCTGTATATCTCTGTGTGTATCTGAGTAAATCTATGTGAATCTGAATAACTCTGTGTGTATCTGAATATCTCTGTGTATCTGAATAAATCTGTGTGAATCTGAATAACTGTGTGAATCTCAGTATCTCTGTGTGTGTCTGAATAAATCTGTGTGTATCTGAACATATCTGTGTGAATCTGAATAACACTGTGTGTATCTGAATAACTCTGTGTTTATCTAAATAAATCTGTGTATCTGAATATCTCCCAGTGAATCTGAATATCTCTGTGTCTATCTGAATATCTCTGTGTCTTTCTGAATATCTCAGTGTGAATCTGAATATCTCTGTGTGTATCTGAATATCTCTGTGTGTATCTGAATAAATCTGTGTGTATCTGAATAAATCTGTGTGAATCCGAATATCTCTGCGTGTATTTGAATATCTCTGAGCGTATCTGAATAAATCTGTGGGAATCTGAATAATTGTGTGCATCTGAATATTTCTGTGTGCATCTGAATATGTGGCGTGTATCTCAATAAATCTGTGTGTATCTGAATATCTCTGTGTGAATCTGAATATCTCTATGTGTATCTGAATATCTCTGTGTGAATCTGAATAAATCTGTATTATTCTGAATATATCTGTGTGTATCTGAATATGTCTGTGTGTATCTGAATATCTTTGAGAATCTGCATATCTCTGTGTGAATCTGAATATCTCTGTGTGAATCTGAATAACTCTGTATTAATCTGAATATATCTGTGTGTATCTGAATATCTATGTGTGTATCTGAATAAATCTGTGTGTATCTGAATAAATCTGTGTGTATCTGAATAAATTTGTGTGAATCCGAATATCTCTGCGTGTATTTGAATATCTCTGAGCGTAGCTGAATAAATCTGTGTGAATCTGAATAATTGTGTGAATCTGAATATTTCTGTGTGTATCTGAATATGTTGTGTGTATCTCAATAAATCTGTGTGTATCTGAATATCTCTGTGAATCTGAATATCTCTGTGTGTATCTGAATAACTGTGCGAATCTGAATTACTCCGTTTGTATCTGAATATAACTGTGTGAATATGAATAAATCTGTGTTTATCTGAATATCAGTGTGAATCTGAATAAATCTGAGTGAATCTGAATAAATCTGTGTGTATCTGAATATCTCTATGTTAATCTGAATAAATCTGTGTGTATCTGAAAATCTTTGTGCGCATCTCAATAAATCCGTGTTTATCTGAATAAATCTCTGTGAATCTGAATATCTCTGTGTGAATCTAAATAACTGTGAATCTGAATAAATCTGTGTTTATCTGAATATCTGTGTGAATCTGAATAAATCTGTGTGAATCTGAATAAACTGTGTGTATCTGAATATCTCTATGTTAATCTGAATAAATCTGTGTGTATCTGAATATCTCTGTGTCTATCTGAATATCTCTGCGTGAATCTGAATATCTCTGTGTTTATCTGAATATCTCTGTGTGAATCTGAATAAATCTGTGTGAATCTGAATATCTCTATGTGAATCTGAATAAATCTGTATTAATCTGAATAAATCTGTGCGTATCTGAATATCTCTGTGTATCTGAATATCTCTGTGTGTATCTGAATAAATCTGTGTGTTTCTGAATAAATTTGTGTGAATCTGAATATCTCTGTGTATTTGAATATCTCTGTGTATCTGAATAAATCTGTGTGAATCTGAATAACACTGTGTGTATCTGAATAAATCTCTGTGAATCAGAATATCTCTGTGTGACTTTGAATAACTGTGTGAATCTGAATAAATCTGTGTTTATCTGAATATCAGTGTGAATCTGAATAAATCTGAGTGAATCTGAATAAATCTGTGTGTATCTGAATATCTCTATGTTAATCTGAATAAATCTGTGTGAATCTGATTAACTGTGTGAATCTGAATATCTCTGTGTATCTGACTATGTTGTGTGTATCTCAATAAATCTGTGTGTATCTGAATATCTCTGTGTGAATCTGAATATCTCTATGTGTATCTGAATAACTATTTGTGTATCTGAATATCTCTGTGTGTATCTCAATAAATCTGTATGAACCTGAATATCGCTGTGTGTATCTTAATAACTCTGTGTGTTTCTGAATAAATTTGTGTGAATCTGAATATCTCTGTGTATTTGAATATCTCTGTGTATCTGAATAAATCTGTGTGAATCTGATTGTGTGAATCTGAATATCTCTGTGTGTATCTGAATATGTTGTGTGTATCTCAATAAATCTGTGTGTATCTGAATATCTCTGTGTGAATCTGAATATCTCTATGTGTATCTGAATAACTCTGTGTGAATCTGAATAACTCTTTGTGTATCTGAATATATCTGTGTGTATCTCAATAAATCTGTATGAATCTGAATATCGCTGTGTGTATCTGAATAACTCTGTGTGTATCTGAATAAATTTGTGTGAATCTGAATATATCTGTGTGTATCTGAATATCTCTGTGTATCTAAATATCGCTGTGTGAATCTGAATAACTGTGCGAATCTGAATATCTCTGAGTGTATCTGAATAAATCTGTGTGAATCTGAATAACTCTGTGTGTATCTGAATATCTCTGTGTATCTGAATAAATCTGTGTGAATCTGAATAACTGTGTTAATCTCGATATCTCTGTGTGTATCTGAATAACTCTGTGTGTATCTGAATAACTCTGTGTGAATCTGAAGAAATCTGTGTTTATCTGAATATCTGTGTGAATCTGAATATCTCTATGTTCATCTGAATACATCTGTGTGTATCTGAATAACTCTGTGTGTATCTGAATAAATCTGTGTGTATCTGAATAAATTTGTGTGAATCTGAATATCTCTGCATGTATTTGAATATCTCTGTGTATCTGAATAAATTTGTGTGAATCTGATTAACTGTGTGAATCTGAATATATCTGTGTATCTGAATATGTTGTGTGTATCTCAATAAATCTGTGTGAATCTGAATAACTCTTTGTGTATCTGAATATCTCTGTGTGTATCGCAATAAATCTGTATGAATCTGAATATCGCTGTGTGTATCTTAATAACTCTGTGTGTATCTGAATAAATCTGTGTGTATCTGAATAAATTTGTGTGAATCTGAATATCTCTGTGTGTATCTGAATATCTCTGTGTATCTCAATATCTCTGTGTGAATCTGAATAACTGTGCGAATCTGAATATCTCTGTGTGTATCTGAATAAATCTGTGTGAATCTGAATAACTCTGTGTGTATCTGAATATCTCTGTGTATCTGAATAAATCTGTGTGTATCTGAATAAATTTGTGTGAATCTGAATATCTCTGTGTGTATCTGAATATCTCTGTGTATCTGAATATCTCTGTGTGAATCTGAATAACTGTGCGAATCTGAATATCTCTGTGTGTATCTGAATAAATCTGTGTGAATCTGAATAACTCTGTGTGTATCTGAATATCTCTGTGTGAATCTGAATATCTCTGTGTGTATCTGAATAACTCTGTGTGAATCTGAATAACTCTGTGTGTATCTGAATATCTCTGTGTGTATCTGAATAAATCTGT
>JASTWF010000118.1:184727-240192 GCA_030390025.1 Squalus acanthias
CTGTGTGTATCTGAATAAATCTGTGTGTATCTGAATACATTTGTGTGAATCCGAATATCTCTGCCTGTATTTGAATATCTCTGAGCGTAGCTGAATAAATCTGTGTGAATCTGAATAATTGTGTGAATCTGAATATTTCTGTGTGTATCTGAATATGTTGTGTGTATCTCAATAAATCTGTGTTTATCTTAATATCTCTGTGTGAATCTGAATATCTCTGTGTGAATCTGAATAACTCTGTGTGTATCTGAATATCTGTGTGTATCCAAATAACTCTGTGTTTATCTGAATAAATCTGTGTGTATCTGAATATAGCTGTGTGAATCTGAATATCTCTGCGTGAATCTTAATAACGCTGTGAATCTGAATAACTCTGTGTGAATCTGAATAACTCTGTGTGAATCTGAATAACTCTGTGTGTATCTGAATATCTCTGTGTATCTGAATATCTCTGTGTGTATCTGAATAAATCTGTGTGTATCTGAATAAATCTGTGTGTATCTGAATACATTTGTGTGAATCCGAATATCTCTGCCTGTATTTGAATATCTCTGAGCGTAGCTGAATAAATCTGTGTGAATCTGAATAATTGTGTGAATCTGAATATTTCTGTGTGTATCTGAATATGTTGTGTGTATCTCAATAAATCTGTGTGTATCTGAATATAGCTGCGTGAATCTGAATATCTCTGTGTGTATCTTAATAACGCTGTGAATCTGAAAAGCTCTGTGTGAATCTGAATAACTCTGTGTGAATCTGAATAACTATGTGTGTATCTGAATATCTCTGTGTATGTGAATATCTCTGTGTGTATCTGAATAAATATGTGTGAATCTGAATAACTGTGCGAATCTGAATATCTGTGTGTATCTGAATATGTTTTGTGTATCTCAATAAATCTGTGTGTATCTGAATATCTCTGTGTGAATCTGAATATCTCTGTGTGAATCTGAATAAATCTGTATTATTCTGAATATATCTGTGTCTATCTGAATATGTCTGTGTGTATCTGAATATCTTTATGAGAATCTGAATATCTCTGTGTGAATCTGAATATCTCTGTGAATCTGAATAAATCTGTATTAATCTGAATATATCTGTGTGTATCTGAATATCTCTGTGTGTATCTGAATAAATCTGTGTGTATCTGAATAAATCTGTGTGTATCTGAATAAATTTGTGTGAATCCGAATATCTCTGCGTGTATTTGAATATCTCTGAGCGTAGCTGAATAAATCTGTGTGAATCTGAATAATTGTGTGAATCTGAATATTTCTGTGTGTATCTGAATATGTTGCATGTATCTCAAAAATCTGTGTGTATCTGAATATCTCTGTGAATCTGAATATCTCTGTGTGTATCTGAATAACTGTGCGAATCTGAATAACTCTGTGTGTATCTGAATATCTCTGTGCGTATCTCAATAAATCTGTGTTTATCTGAATATGTGTGTGAATCTGAATATCTCTGTGTGAATCTGAATATATCTGTGTGTATCTGAATATCTCTATGTTAATCTGAATAAATCTGTGTGTTTCTGAATCTCTCTGTGTGTATCTGAATAACTCTGTGTGTATCTGAATAAATCTGTGTATCTGAATATCTCCCAGTAAATCTGAATATCTCTGTGTCTATCTGAATATCTCTGTGTCTATCTGAATATCTCAGTGTGAATCTGAATATCTCTGTGTGTATCTGAATATCTCTGTGTGTATCTGAATAAATCTGTGTGTATCTGAATAAATCTGTGTGTATCTGAATAAATTTGTGTGAATCCGAATATCTCTGCATGTATTTGAATATCTCTGAGCGTATCTTAATAAATCTGTGTGAATCTGAATAATTGTGTGAATCTGAATATTTCTGTGTGTATCTGAATATGTTGTGTGAATCTGAATATCTCTGTGTGTATCTGAATACCTCTGTGTATCTCAATATCTCTGTGTGAATCTGAATAACTGTGCGAATCTGAATATCTCTGTGTGTATCTGAATAAATCTGTGTGAATCTGAATAGCTCTGTGTGTATCTGAATATCTCTGTGTATCTGAATAAATCTGTGTGAATCTGAATAACTGTGTGAATCTCAATATCTCTGTGTGTGTCTGAATAACTCTGTGTGAATCTGAAGAAATCTGTGTATATCTGAATATCTCTGTGAATCTGAATAAATCTGTGTGCATCTGAATATCTCTGTGTGAATCTGAATAAATCTGTATTATTCTGAATATATCTGTGTGTATCTGAATATGTCTGTGTGTATCTGAATATCTTTGAGAATCTGCATATCTCTGTGTGAATCTGAATATCTCTGTGTGAATCTGAATAAATCTGTATTAATCTGAATATATCTGTGTGTATCTGAATATCTCTGTGTGTATCTGAATAAATCTGTGTGTATCTGAATAAATTTGTGTGAATCCGAATATCTCTGCATGTATTTGAATATCTCTGAGCGTAGCTGAATAAATCTGTGTGAATCTGAATAATTGTGTGAATCTGAATATTTCTGTGTGTATCTGAATATGTTGTGTGTATCTCAATAAATCTGTGTGTATCTGAATATCTCTGTGAATCTGAATATCTCTGTGTGTATCTGAATAACTGTGTGAATCTGAATTACTCTGTGTGCATCTGAATATCTCTGTGTGAATCTGAATAAATCTGTATTATTCTGAATATATCTGTGTGTATCTGAATATGTCTGTGTGTATCTGAATATCTTTGAGAATCTGCATATCTCTGTGTTTATCTGAATAAATCTGTGTGTATCTGAATATAGCTGTGTGAATCTGAATATCTCTGCGTGAATCTTAATAACGCTGTGAATCTGAATAACTCTGTGTGAATCTGAATAACTCTGTGTGAATCTGAATAACTCTGTGTGTATCTGAATATCTCTGTGTATCTGAATATCTCTGTGTGTATCTGAATAAATCTGTGTGTATCTGAATAAATCTGTGTGTATCTGAATACATTTGTGTGAATCCGAATATCTCTGCCTGTATTTGAATATCTCTGAGCGTAGCTGAATAAATCTGTGTGAATCTGAATAATTGTGTGAATCTGAATATTTCTGTGTGTATCTGAATATGTTGTGTGTATCTCAATAAATCTGTGTTTATCTTAATATCTCTGTGTGAATCTGAATATCTCTGTGTGAATCTGAATAACTCTGTGTGTATCTGAATATCTGTGTGTATCCAAATAACTCTGTGTTTATCTGAATAAATCTGTGTGTATCTGAATATAGCTGTGTGAATCTGAATATCTCTGCGTGAATCTTAATAACGCTGTGAATCTGAATAACTCTGTGTGAATCTGAATAACTCTGTGTGAATCTGAATAACTCTGTGTGTATCTGAATATCTCTGTGTATCTGAATATCTCTGTGTGTATCTGAATAAATCTGTGTGTATCTGAATAAATCTGTGTGTATCTGAATACATTTGTGTGAATCCGAATATCTCTGCCTGTATTTGAATATCTCTGAGCGTAGCTGAATAAATCTGTGTGAATCTGAATAATTGTGTGAATCTGAATATTTCTGTGTGTATCTGAATATGTTGTGTGTATCTCAATAAATCTGTGTGTATCTGAATATAGCTGCGTGAATCTGAATATCTCTGTGTGTATCTTAATAACGCTGTGAATCTGAAAAGCTCTGTGTGAATCTGAATAACTATGTGTGTATCTGAATATCTCTGCGTATGTGAATATCTCTGTGTGTATCTGAATAAATATGTGTGAATCTGAATAACTGTGCGAATCTGAATATCTGTGTGTATCTGAATATGTTGTGTGTATCTCAATAAATCTGTGTGTATCTGAATATCTCTGTGTGAATCTGAATATCTCTGTGTGTATCTGAATATCTCTGTGTGAATCTGAATAAATCTGTATTATTCTGAATATATCTGTGTCTATCTGAATATGTCTGTGTGTATCTGAATATCTTTATGAGAATCTGAATATCTCTGTGTGAATCTGAATATCTCTGTGAATCTGAATAAATCTGTATTAATCTGAATATATCTGTGTGTATCTGAATATCTCTGTGTGTATCTGAATAAATCTGTGTGTATCTGAATAAATCTGTGTGTATCTGAATAAATTTGTGTGAATCCGAATATCTCTGCGTGTATTTGAATATCTCTGAGCGTAGCTGAATAAATCTGTGTGAATCTGAATAATTGTGTGAATCTGAATATTTCTGTGTGTATCTGAATATGTTGTGTGAATCTGAATATCTCTGTGTGTATCTGAATATCTCTGTGTATCTCAATATCTCTGTGTGAATCTGAATAACTGTGCGAATCTGAATATCTCTGTGTGTATCTGAATAAATCTGTGTGAATCTGAATAACTCTGTGTGTATCTGAATATCTCTGTGTATCTGAATAAATCTGTGTGAATCTGAATAACTGTGTGAATCTCAATATCTCTGTGTGTGTCTGAATAACTCTGTGTGAATCTGAAGAAATCTGTGTTTATCTGAATATCTCTGTGAATCTGAATAAATCTGTGTGAATCTGAATAAATCTGTATGCATCTGAATAAATCTGTGTGTATCTGAATATCTCTGTGTGAATTTGAATAACTGTGTGAAGCGGAATAAATCTGTGTTTATCTGAATATCAGTGTGAATCTGAATAAATCTGAGTGAATCTGAATAAATCTGTGTGTATCTGAATATCTCTATGTTAATCTGAATAAATCTGTGTGTATCTGAATCTCTCTGTGTGTATCTGAATAACTCTGTGTGTATCTGAATAAATCTGTGTATCTGAATATCTCCCAGTGAATCTGAATATCTCTGTGTCTATCTGAATATCTCTGTGTCTATCTGAATATCTCAGTGTGAATCTGAATATCTCTGTGTGTATCTGAATATCTCTGTGTGTATCTGAATAAATCTGTGTGTATCTGAATAAATCTGTGTGTATCTGAATAAATTTGTGTGAAACCGAATATCTCTGCATGTATTTGAATATCTCTGAGCATATCTGAATAAATCTGTGTGAATCTGAATAATTGTGTGAATCTGAATATTTCTGTGTGTATCTGAATATGTTGCGTGTATCTCAAAAATCTGTGTGTATCTGAATATCTCTGTGAATCTGAATATCTCTGTGTGTATCTGAATAACTGTGCGAATCTGAATTACTCTGTGTGTATCTGAATATCTCTGTGCGTATCTCAATAAATCTGTGTTTATCTGAATATCTGTGTGTATCTGAATATCTCTATGTTAATCTGAATAAATCTGTGTGTTTCTGAATCTCTCTGTGTGTATCTGAATAACTCTGTGTGTATCTGAATAAATCTGTGTATCTGAATATCTCCGAGTGAATCTGAATATCTCTGTGTCTATCTGAATATCTCTGTGTCTATCTCAATATCTCAGTGTGAATCTGAATATCTCTGTGTGTATCTGAATATCTCTGTGTGTATCTGAATATCTCTATGTGAATCTGAATATCTCTGAGAATTGTTGAATATATCTGCGTGTATCTGAATATCTCTGTGTGAATCTGAATATCTCTGCGTGTATTTGAATATCTCTGTGTGTATCTCAATAAATCTGTGGGTATCTGAATATTTTTGTGTGAATCTGAATATCTCTGTGTGTATTTGAATAACTCTGTGCGAATCGGAATAACTCTGTGTGTATCTGAATATCTCTGTGTATCACAATAAATCTGTGTGTATCTGAATATCTCTGTGTGTATCTCATTAAATCTGAGTATCTGAATATCTCTGTGAATCTGAATAACTGTGCGAATCTGAATATCTGTGTATATCTGAATATGTTGTGTGTATCTCAATAAATCTGTGTGTATCTGAATATCTCTGTGTGAATCTGAATATCTCTGTGTGTATCTGAATATCTCTGTGTGAATCTGAATAAATCTGTATTATTCTGAATATATCTGTGTGTATCTGAATATGTCTGTGTGTATCTGAATAAATCTGTGTGTATCTGAATAAATCTGTGTGTATCTGAATACATTTGTGTGAATCCGAATATCTCTGCGTGTATTTGAATATCTCTGAGCGTAGCTGAATAAATCTGTGTGAATCTGAATTGTGTGAATCTGAATATTTCTGTGTGTATCTGAATATGTTGTGTGTAGCTCAATAAATCTGTGTGTATCTGAATATAGCTGCGTGAATCTGAATATCTCTGTGTGTATCTTAATAACGCTGTGAATCTGAAAAGCTCTGTGTGAATCTGAATAACTCTGTGTGAATCTGAATAACTATGTGTGTATCTGAATATCTCTGCGTATGTGAATATCTCTGTGTGTATCTGAATAAATATGTGTGAATCTGAATAACTGTGCGAATCTGAATATCTGTGTGTATCTGAATATGTTGTGTGTATCTCAATAAATCTGTGTATCTGAATATCTCTGTGTGAATCTGAATATCTCTGTGTGTATCTGAATATCTCTGTGTGAATCTGAATAAATCTGTATTATTCTGAATATATCTGTGTCTATCTGAATATGTATGTGTGTATCTGAATATCTTTATGAGAATCTGAATATCTCTGTGTGAATCTGAAGATCTCTGTGAATCTGAATAAATCTGTATTAATCTGAATATATCTATGTGTATCTGAATATCTCTGTGTGTATCTGAATAAATCTGTGTGTATCTGAATAAATTTGTGTGAATCCGAATATCTCTGCGTGTATTTGAATATCTCTGAGCGTAGCTGAATAAATCTGTGTGAATCTGAATAATTGTGTGAATCTGAATATTTCTGTGTGTATCTGAATATGTTGTGTGTATCTCAATAAATGTGTGTATCTGAATATCTCTGTGAATCTGAATATCTCTGTGTGTATCTGAATAACTTTGCGAATCTGAATTACTCCGTTTGTATCTGAATATCTCTGTGCGTATCTCAATAAATCTGTGTTTATCTTAATATCTCTGTGTGAATCTGAATATCTCTGTGAATCTGAATAACTCTGTGTGTATCTGAATATCTGTGTGTATCCAAATAACTCTGTGTTTATCTGAATAAATCTGTGTGTATCTGAATATAGCTGTGTGAATCTGAATATCTCTGTGTGAATCTTAATAACGCTGTGAATCTGAATAACTCTGTGTGAATCTGAATAACTCTGTGTGAATCTGAATAACTCTGTGTGTATCTGAATATCTCTGTGTATCTGAATGTCTCTGTGTGTATCTGAATATCTCTGTGTGTATCTGAATAAATCTGTGTGAATCTGAATAACTGTGTGAATCTGAATATCTGTGTGTATCTGAATAAATCTGTGTGAATCTGAATATCTCTGTGTGAATCTGAATAACTGTGCGAATCTGAATATCTGTGTGTATCTGAATATCTCTGTGCGAATCTGAATAACTGTGCGAATCTGAATATCTCTCTGTGTATCTGAATAAAGTGTTTTTACCTGGGTTTCTTAAAGTTTTTAAGTTTATTCCAGCTAGTTTAGTAAATTAGAGGTTAATTAGAGGTATGGCAGGGCAGCTCACACCCGTGGAATGCACATCCTGTGCCATGTAGGAAGTCCTGGACACCTCCCGTGGTCTGGACGACCACATATGCGGGAAGTGTCGCCGGCTACAGCAGCTCCAGCACCGGGTTACGGAGCTTGAGTGGCAGCTGCAGTCACTGCTGTGCATCCGCGAGGCTGAGAGCTACGTGGATAGCACATTTCAGGAGGAGGTCACCCCACAGCTTAAGAGTGTGCAGGCAGAGAGGGAATAGAAACATAGAAACATAGAAGATAGGAGCAGGAGTAGGCCATTCGGCCCCTCGAGCCTACTCCGCCATTCGATGAGATCATGGCTGATCATCCAAACTCAGTACCCTGTCCCTGCCTTCTCCCCATATACCTTGATACCTTTAGCCTTAAGAAATATATCTAGCTCCTTCTTGAATATATTTACTGACTTGGCCTCAACTGCCTTCTGTGGTAGAGAATTCCACAGGTTCACCACTCTCTGGGTGAAGAAATTCCTCCTCATCTCTGTCCTAAATGGCTTACCCCTTATCTTTAGACTGTGACCTCTTGTTCTGGACTCACCCGTCATCGGCAACATCCTTCCTGCATCCAGTCTGTCTAGCCCTGTTAGAATTTTATAAGTTTCAATGAGATCTCCTCTCATTCTTCTAAACTCCAGCGAGTATAAGCCCAATCGACCCAATCTCTCCTCGTACGTCATTCCTGCCATCCCAGGTATCAGTCTGGTGAATCTTCGCTGCACACCCTCCATGGCAAGAACATCCTTCCTCAGATAAGGTGACCAAAACTGCACACAATACTCAAGGTGTGGTCTCACCAAGACCCTGTACAGCTGCAGCAAGACATCCTTGTTCCTGTACTCAATCCCTCTCGCTACGAAGGCCAACATACCATTTGCCTTCTTAACCGCCTGCTGTACCTGCATGCTTACCTTCAGTGACTGGTGCACAAGGCCATCCAGGTCTCGCTGCACTTCCCCTTCTCACAGTCTATTGCCGTTCAGATAATAATCTGCCTTTCTGTTTTTGCCACCAAAGTGGATAACCTCGCATGTATCCACATTATACTGCATCTGCCATGCTTCTGCCCAATAACCCAACCTGTCCAAATCATACTGGAGTTTCTCGGCATCCTCCTCACAGCACACACGCCCACCCAGCTTTGTGTCATCTGCAAACTTGGAGATATTACATCTAGTTGCCTCGTCCAGATCATTAATATATATAATGATTAGCTGGGGTCCTGGGACCGATCCCTGCGGAACCCCACTAGTCACTGCCTGCCACTCGGAAAAAGACCCGTTTGTTCCAACTCTTTGCTTCTTGTCTGCCAACCAGTTCTCTATCCAAGTCAGTACTTTGCCCCCAATCCCATGTGCCTTAACTTTACACGCTAATCTCTTATGCGGGACCTTATCGAAAGCCTTCTGAAAGTCCAAATACACCACATCCCTTATCTATTCTATCAGTTACATCCTCAAAAAATTCCAGTAGATTAGTCAAGCATGATTTACCTTTTGTAAATCCATGTTGACTTTGTCCAATCCTGTCACTGTTTTCCAAGTGCTCTGCTATTACATCTTTTTCATGGACTCTAGCATTTTCCCACAACCGATGTCAGGCTTACCGGTGTATAATTCCCCGTTTTTTCTTTACCACCTTTTTTGAACAGAGGGGTAACATTAGCTACCCTCCAATCCATGGGTACTGTTCCAGAGTCTATAGAATTTTGGAAGATGACCAGCAATGCATCTACTATTTCTAGGGCCACTTCCTTAAGTACCCTAGGATGTAGATTATCAGGCCCTGGGGATTTATCGGCCTTTAATGTCGTCAATTTCCCTAACACCATTTCCCTACAAATACTGATTTCATTCAGTTCCTCCCTCTCATTGGACCCTATGTTCCCCGACATCTCTGGGAGGTTATTTGTGTTCTCCTTTGTGAAGACAGAGCCAAAGTATGTATTTAATTGGACTGCCATTTCTTTGTTCCCCATTATAAATTCCCCTGATTCTGACTGCAAGGGACCTATGCTTGACTTCACCAATCTTTTTCTGTTCACATATTTATAAAAGCTTTTACAGTCAGTTTTTATGTTCCCTGCAAGCTTACGCTCGTACTCTATTTTCTCCCTCTTAATTAATCCCTTTGTCCTCCTTTGCTGAATCCTAAACTGCTCCCAATCCTCAGGTTTGCTGCTTTTTCTGGCCAATTTATATGTCCTCTCCTTGGATCTTATGCTATCCCTGATTTCCCTTGTCAGCCATGGTTGAGTCACCTTTTTTGTTTTATTTTGATGCCAGACAGGGATGAACAAATTCTGTAGTTCATCCATGCGATCTTTGAATGTTTGCCATTGCCTATCCACCGTCAACCCTTTGAGTAACATTCCCCAATCTATCCTACCCAACTCGCGCCTCATACCATCGTAGTTTCCTTTATTTAAATTCAGGACCCTAGTCTCTGAGTCAACTATTTCATTCTCCATCTTAATGAAGAATTCTATCATATTATGATCGCTCCACCCCAAGGGGCCCCACACAACAAGATTGCTAATTAATCCTTTCTCGTTACATAATACCCAGTCTAAGATGGCCTGATCTCTAGTTGGTTCCTCGACATATTGGTCCAGGAAACCATCCCGTATACACTCCAGGAATTCCTCCTCCACAGTATTGTTACTAATTTGGTTAACCCAATCTATATGTAGATTAAAGTCACCCATGATAACTGCTGTGCCCTTATTGTACGCTTCTCTAATTTCCTGTTTAATGCCATCCCCAACCTCTGCATTACTGTTTGGGGGTCTGTATACCACTCCCACTAACGATTTCTGCCCCTTGGTATTTCTCAGTTCTACCCATACGGATTCCACATCATCAGAGCTAATATCTTTGCTTACAATTGTGTTAATCCCCTCTTTAACCAGCAATGCTACCCCACCTCCTTTTCCTTTTTGCCTGTCTTTCCTGAATATCGAATACCCCTGGATGTTGAATTCCCAGCCTTGGTCACCCTGGAGCCATGTCTCCGTAATCCCAATCATATCATATTCGTTTACCTCTATTAGCGCAGCTAATTCATCCACCTTATTACGAATGCTCCTCGCATTAAGAAATAAAGCCTTCAGGCTTTTTTTTTAACACTCTTAGATCTTTTAGAATTATTATTTACTGTGGCCATGTTTGATTTAAACTCTTGATTTCTCTGACTGTCACCTTTGCTTTTCTTCTTCCTGTCTTTTGCTTCTATCCTTGTTTCCCTTTCCTCTGTCTCCCTGCTCAGGTTCCCAACTCCCTGCCATTTTAGTTTAAACCCTCCCCCAGAGCACTAGCAAACACTCCCCCTAGGACATCGGTCCCGGCCCTGCCCAGGTGCAAACCGTCCAGTTTGTACTGGCCCCACCTCCCCCAGAACCGGTTCCAATGTCCCAGGAATTTGAATCCCTCCCCCTTGCACCATTCCTCTCGCCACGTATTCATTTGAAATATCCTTCTATTTCTACTCTGACTAGCACGTGGCACTGGTAGCAATCCTGAGATTACTACCTTTGAGGTCCTATTTTTTAATTTACCTCCTAACTCCCTAGATTCTGCTTGGGTGACCGTCAGACAGAAGAGGAGGACCAGGCAGGTAGAGCAGGAGTCCCCTGAGCCCAACTTGCTCACCAACCAGAATTCGGTGCTCAGTACTGGTGAGGGCAATGGTTCCTCTGGGGAGTGCAGCCAGAGCCAAGTCCACAGCACCATGGAAGACTCAGCTGCACAGGTGCGGGGTGGGGTGGGGGGGGGGGGTGTGAGAGGGAGAGCAATAGTGATAGGAGATTCAATAGTATGGGGAGCAGACAGGCGTTTCTGCAGCCGCAGACGTGACTCCAGGATAGTATGTTGCCTCCCTGGTTCCAGGGTCAAGGATGTCACTGAACGGCTGCATGGCATTCTGAGGGGGGAGGGTGAACAGCCAGAGGTCGTGGTCCATATCGGTACCAACGACATAGGTAGGAAGAGGGATGATGTCCTGCAGGCAGAGTTTAGGGAGCTAGGAAAGAGGTTAAAAAGCAGTAACTCAAACGTAGTAATTACCAGTGCTACGTGCTAGTGAGTTCAGAAATAGGAAGATAGAGCAGATGGCTGGAGAGTTGGTGTAGGAGGGAGGGCTTTAGATTCCTGAGGAATTGGAACCGTTTCTGGGGGAGGTGGGACCTCTACAAGCCAGACGGGTTGCACCTCAACGGGAACGGGACCAATATCCTCGCGGGAGGGTTTGCTAGTGTTGTTGGGGAGGGTTTAAACTAGCTTGGCAGGGGGATGGGTGCCTAAGTAGAGTCAATAGGGAGGGAAGAAAAACTGGAATTGGAAAACAAAAACGTAGAAAGTAAATTGGAAGGACATAGGAATTAAGGGCTAGATAGTAGTCAACAAGGAGGTTTGCATGCACTAAATGGTATATACTTCAATGCAAGGAGTATAGCGAACAAGGCAGATGAGCTGAGGGCACAGGTAGATACTTGGGACTATGATATTATAGCTATTACAGAGACGTGGCTGAAAGAGGGGCAGCTATGGCAGTTCAACATTCCTGGTAACAGGATTTTCAGACGGGATAGAGAGGGAGGTAAAATGGGAGGGGGGGGGGTGGTCACGGTATTGATTAAAGAAACTATTACAGCTGTGAGGAGGGATGATATGTTGGAGGGATCATCAAACGAGGCCATATGGATTGAATGGAAAAACAAAAAAGGGGCGATCATACTGCTGGGAGTGTACTATAGACCCCCAAAAAGCGAGAGGGAGATAGAAGAACAAATATGTAGACAAATTTCTGAGAAGTGCAAAAAGTATAGGGCAGTAATATTAGGGGATTTCAACTACCCCAATATTAACTGGGATAAAATTAGTGTGAAGGGTATAGAGGGTGGGGAATTCCTAAAATGCATCCAGGAGAACTTTTTTAGCCAGTATGTAGCAAGCCCAACAAGGGAGGGGACGGTTCTGGACTTAGTTTTAGGGAATGAAGCTGGGCAGGTAGAAGGCGTATCAGTGGGGGAGCATTTTGGTGCTAGTGACCATAATTCTGTTAGATTCAAGGTAGTTATGGAAAAGCAAAAGGATAGACCAGGAATAAAAATTCTAAATTGGGGAAAAGCAAATTTTGCTTAGCTCAGAGGGGATTTAGCCATAGTGGACTGGAAACAGCTACTTGAAGGTAAAACAGTGTCAGAGCAGTGGGAGGCATTCAAGGAGGAGATCCGGAGGGTTCAGACCAAATATGTGCCCTTAAAGAAAAAAGGTGGGACTAAGAAATCTAGAGCCCCCTGGATGTCTAGAGACATACAGGGTAGGATAAAGAAAAAAAGGGAGGCGTATGACAGATATCGAGGGCTAAATACTCCAGAATCTTTAGAGGAGTACAGAACGTGCAAGGGTGCAATTAAAAAGGATATTAGGAAAGCAAAGAGAGAGCATGAAAAATTCTTGGCAAGTAAAATCAAGGAAAACCAAAAGATGTTTTATAAATATATTAAGAGTAAGAGGATAACTAAAGAAAGGGTAGGGCCTATTAGAGATCATGAGGGTAATCTGTGTGTGGAGGCGGGAGACGTCGGTAGGGTTCTTAATGAATACTTTGCGCCTGTTTTCACAAAGGAGAGGGGTGAAGCAGACATTGCTATCAGGGGGGAGGAGTGTGAAATATTAGATGAAATAAACATAGTGAGAGAGGAAGTATTAAGGGGTTTAGCAGCTTTAAAAGTGGATAAATCCCCAGGCCCGGATGAAATGTATCCCAGGCTGTTTAGCGAAGCAAAAGAGGAAATAGCAGAGGCCCTGACCATCATTTTCCAATCCTCTCTGGCTTCAGGTGTGGTGCCGGAGGACTGGAGGACTTCTAATGTGGTACCCTTGTTTAAAAAGGAAGAAAATGATAGACCAAGTAATTACATGCCAGTCAGCCTAACCTCAGTGGTGGGAAAATTCTTGGAAAGAATTCTGAAGGACAGGATAAATCTTCATTTAGAAAGACACGGATTAATCAAGGATAGTCAGCATGGATTTGTTAAGGGAAGGTCGTGTCTGACAAACTTGATTGAATTTTTTGAGGCGGTAACAAGGAGAGTAGATGAGGGTAGTGTGTTTGATGTAGTGTATATGGAATTTAGCAAGACTTTTGATAAGGTTCCACATGGCAGACTTTTCACAAAGTTAAAAGCCCATGGGATCCAGGGCAAAGTGTTAAGTTGGGTTCAAAACTGGCGCGGAGACAGTAAGCAGAGGGTAATGGTTGATGGGTGTTTTTGTGACTGGAAGGCTGTTTCCAGTGGGGTTCCACAGGGATCAGTACCTTGCCTTTTGTGGTATATATCAATGAGCTAGACTTGTATATGGGATAGTTTTTGCACAGTGTGTGCAGGAGGGTTTCCTGACACAATATGTGGATAGGCCGACAAGAGCTGGGGCCACGTTGGATTTGGTACTGGGTAATGAACCTGGCCAAGTGTTTGATTTGTATGTGGGAGAGCACTTTGGGGATAGTGACCACAATTCGGTAACTTTCACTATTGCAATGGAGAGGGATAGGGCCATACGGCAGGGCAGGGTTTATAATTGGGGGAGGGGTAATTATGATGCGATTAGGCAAGAATTAGGGAGTATAAGATGGGAACAGAAACTATCAGGGAAAGGCACAAACGAAAAGTGGAGCTTTTTCATGGAGCAATTACTGCGTGTCCTTGATAGGTATGTCCCTGTCAGGCAGGGAGGAAATGGCCGAGTGAGAGAACCATGGTTCACAAAAGAGGTTGAATGTCTAGTCAAGAGGAAAAAGGAAGCGTATGTAAGGATGAGAAAACAAGGTTCAGTTGGGTCGATTGAGGGGTACAAGGTAGCAAGGAATGAGCTAAAAAAAGAGCTTAGGAGAGCTAGGAGGGGGCATGAGAAGTCATTGGCGGGTCGGATCAAGAAAAACCCCAAGGCTTTTTACTCTTATGTGAGAAATAAAAGAATGACCAGGGTGAGGGTAGGGCCGGTCAAGGACAGTAGTGGGAACTTGTGCATGGAGTCAGAAGAGATAGGAGAGGTGATGAATGAATACTTTTCGTCAGTGTTCACCGAGGAGAGGGGCCATGTTCTTGAGGATGAGAGTGTGATAAAGGTGGATAGGCTGGAGGTGGTAGATGTTCTGAGGGAAGATGTTTTAGCAATTTTGAAGAACCTGAGGGTCGATAAGTCCCCTGGGCCAGATGGGATATATCCTAGGATTCTTTGGGAGGCAAGGGAGGAGATTGCAGAGCCTCTGGCTTTGATCTTTGGGTCCTCACTGTCCACGGGAATGGTGCCAGAGGACTGGAGAGTGGCGAATGTTGTTCCTCTCTTCAAGAAAGGAAATAGGAATGACCCTGGTAATTATAGGCCGGTTAGTCTTACTTCGGTGGTTGGTAAGATAATGGAAAAGGTCCTGAGGGATAGGATTTATGACCATTTGGAAAGGGGCAACTTAATCAGGGATAGTCAACACGGATTCGTGAAGGGTAAGTCTTGCCTAACAAATTTGATTGAATTCTTTGAGGAGGTAACTAAGTGTGTAGATGAAGGTAGAGCAGTTGATGTCGTATACATGGATTTTAGTAAGGCGTTTGATAAGGTTCCCCATGGTCGGCTCATGAAGAAAGTAAGGAGTTGTGGGATAGAGGGAAATTTGGCCGATTGGATAAGTAACTGGCTATCTCATAGAAGGCAGAGGGTGGTGGTGGATGGAACATTTTCGGACTGGAGACCAGTTACCAGCGGTGTGCCACAGGGGTCGGTGCTGGGTCCTCTGCTGTTTGTGATTTTTATCAATGACTTGGAGGAGGGGACTGAAGGGTGGATCAGTAAATTTGCTGATGACACCAAGATTGGTGGAGCAGTGGATGAGGTGGAGGGCTGTTGTAGGCTGCAAAGAGACATTGATAGGATGCAGAGCTGGGCCGAAAAATGGCAGATGGAATTTAACCCTGATAAGTGCGAGGTGATTAATTTTGGTAGGGCAAATGTGAATAAGGATTACAGGGTCAACGGCAGGGTTCTGAGGAACGTGGAGGAGCAGAGGGATCTGGGGGTTCATATCCACAGATCTCTGAAGGTTGCCACTCAAGTGGATAGAGCAGTAAAGAAGGCCTATGGTGTGTTGGCGTTTATTAACAGAGGTTTTGAGTTTAAGAACCGTGAGGTTATGCTGCAACTGTACAGGACCTTGGTGAGACCACATTTGGAATATTGTGTGCAGTTATGGTCACCTCACTATAGGAAGGACGTGGAAGCATTGGAAAGAGTGCAAAGGAGATTTACCAGGATGCTGCCTGGTTTGGGGGGGAGGTCTTATGAGGAAAGATTGAGGGAGTTGGGGCTTTTCTCTTTAGAGCGGAGGAGGATGAGAGGCGACTTAATAGAGGTTTATAAGATGATCAGGGGGATAGATAGAGTGGATGTTCAGAGACTATTTCCTCGGGTAGAGGCAGCTGTTACAAGGGGGCATAACTATAAGGTGCATGGGGGGAGATATAGAAGGGATGTCCGAGGTAGATTCTTTACTCAGAGAGTGGTTGGGGTGTGGAATGGACTGCCTGCTGTGATAGTGGAGTCGGACACTTTAGGAACTTTCAAGCGGTTATTGGATAAGCACATGGAGCACACCAGAGTGATAGGGAGTGTGATAGCTTGATCTTGGTCTCGGACAATGCTCGGCACAACATCGAGGGCCGAAGGGCCTGTACTGTGCTGTACTGTTCTATGTTCTATGTTCTATAAGGGGTATGATTAAGAAGTTTGCAGATGATACTAAAATCGGCAGTGTGGTTGATACTGAAGAAGGAAGCTGGAAGATATCAATAAATTGGTCAGGTGGGCAGAACAGTGGCAAATGGAATTAAATCCAGAGAAGTTTGAGGTAATGCATTTGGGGTGGGCTAACAAGGAAAGGGAATACACATTCAATGGTAGGACACTGAATAGTGTAGAGGAACAAAGGGACCTTGGAGTGCATGTCCACAGATCCCTGAAGGTAGCAAGCCAAGTAGATAAGGTGGTTAAGAAGGCATACAGAATGCTTGCCTTTATTAGCCAGGGCATAGAATACAAGGGCAGGGGGGTTATGCTTCAACTGTATAAAACACTAGTTAGGCCTCAGCTAGAGTACTGCATGCAGTTCTGGTCACCACATTACAGGAAAGATGTGATTGCACTAGAGAGGGTAAAGAGGAGATTTACAAGGATGTTGCCGGGAGTAGAGAATCTTAGCTATGAGGAAAGACCGGATAGGCTGGGTCTGTTTTCCTTGGAACAGTGGAAGCTAAGGGGAGACCTTATTGAGGTGTATAAAATTATGAGGGACATAGATAAAGTGGATAGAAAGGACCTTCCCTTAGCAGAGGGGTCAAAAACCAGGGGGCACAGATTTAAAGTAATTGGTGGAAGGTTTAGAGGGGATTTGAGGGGAAATGTCTTCACCCAGAGGGTTGTGGGGGTCTGGAACTCACTGCCTGAAAGGGTGGCAGAGGCAGGAACCCTAACCACATACTTGGATGTGCACTTGGGATGCTCTAACCTGCAGGGCTACGGACCAAGAGCTGGGAAGTGGGATTAGGCTGGATAGCTCTTTGTTGGCTGGCGCGGACACGATGGGCCGAATGGCCTCCTTCCGTGCTGTAACTTTCCATGATTCTATGATTCTATCTCAGTGCGTATCTGAATATCTACTGTGAGGATCTGAATATCTTTGTGAGTATCCCAATATCTCTGCGTATCTGAATATGTTTGTGAGTATCTGAATATATCTGTGAGCATCTTAATATATCTCTCCGAATCTGAATATCTCTGTGTGAATCTGAATATCTCTGTGTATATCGGAAAATCTCTGTGAGGATCTGAATATCTCTGAGTATCTGTGCATTTCTCTCTGGGAAGATCTGCTCTCCTGGTTCCCACGCTCTAGTATTTTAATGAATTAACGGGAGCCCCGCCCCATCTGTCACAGAGCTGCGAGCACCGCCCCTGCGCCACGTGGGGCCGCAGCCAATCAGTGTGATGGGGGGATGGTTGCCGCGGCACCATTGGTCGGCTCTGTGGAATACCGAGGCGGCCGGCGTTCCATTGTCATGGTAATAGCCCCGCTCGGCGGTCAAAAGCAGAGGCGGCGGGGCGCGTTCACACCAGAGGCAAGGGACGTGGAGACAGCGAGCAGCTGCGGCCGGGAGAGGGGCGGAGAGAGCGAGGCGCTCCGGCCGGGAGAGAGCGAGGAGCTCCGGCCGGGAGAGGGGCGGAGAGAGCGAGGCGCTCCGGCCGGGAGAGAGCGAGGAGCTCCGGCCGGGAGAGGGGCGGAGAGAGCGAGGAGCTCCGGCCGGGAGAGGGGCGAGGAGCTCCGGCCGGGAGGGAGCGAGGAGCTCCGGCCGGGAGAGAACGAGGAGCTCCGGCCGGGAGAGAGCGAGGAGCTCCGGCCGGGAGAGAGCGAGGAGCTCCGGCCGGGAGAGAGCGAGGAGCTCCGGCCGGGAGAGAGCGAGGAGCTCCGGCCGGGAGAGAGCGAGGCGCTCCGGCCGGGAGAGAGCGAGGCGCTCCGGCCGGGAGAGGGGCGGAGGGAGCGAGGAGCTCCGGCCGGGAGGGAGCGAGGAGCTCCGGCCGGGAGAGAGCGAGGAGCTCCGGCCGGGAGAGAGCGAGGAGCTCCGGCCGGGAGAGGGGCACGGACTGACCGGGTACGGGGACACCGATCGACCAGGAGCCGATTCTTCGATTACCGGGATACAGGCAAAGAGCGACCGAGCACCGCGCACCGATTGACCGGGCACCGGGACAGTGAGCCGAGCTGGCCGGCGGGCGGGCGGCAGCGGGCGGCTCCCGGGAGCCCGGAGCCATGAGCCAGGCCGAGGTGAGCCCGGCCGCCGCCCCGCAGCGCATGTTCCAGGAGGCGGTGAGACGCGGCAACACGCGGGAGCTGCAGTCGCTGCTGCAGAACATGACCGACTGCCACTTCAACGTCAACTCGTTCGGGCCCGAGGGCCAGACGGCGCTGCACCAGTCGGTGATCGCCGGCAACCTGGAGCTCGTCAAACTGCTCGTCAAGTTCGGCGCCGACATCCGTCTGGCCAACCGCGACGGCTGGAGTGCGCTGCACATCGCGGCCTTCGGCGGCCACCAGGACATCGTGCTCTACCTCATCACCAAGGCCAAGTACGGCGCCAGCGGCGGCCGGTGAGGCCCGGGCCGGGCCCGGACTGAGACTGCCTGCGGGCCAGGCCCGGGACGGACACCCACAGGCCGAGGCCCAGGCGGCAGCGACAGGCCGCGGGACTAGAGGCCCGGGTCGGGCCGAAGCGCCTGTGAATTTGCTGCAGGCTCCGGCCATCTACCTCACTGGCCCGGACTCGGAGCGGCGCCTCCCGGCGGCTGGGAGCAGCGCCGCAGCCCGTGGATGTGACAAGGACGGACGCGGGTTTTCCCGGGACACGGCCCCCCGGTAACTACCGGCCGGAAGCAGGGGTATAACCGCAGCCCGAGTTCCCTCAGGCCAGAAACACACCGGCAGGGGGCGGGGCTGGGGTGGCGGGCGGGGCCTGTGATGGGCGGAGCCGGGCGGTCCTGCTATTGGGCGGGGCCGGGCGGTCCTGTGATAGGCGGAGCCGGGCGGTCCTGCTATTGGGCGGGGCCGGTCCTGTGATTGGGCGGGGCCGGGCGGTTCTGTGATTGGGCGGGGCCTGTGATGGGCGGGGCTGGTGTGTGTTAAGCTGTGGTCACAATAAGGCGATGATGTAACAATAAATGATGTGAAACACGGTGACGGTGTCCGCCTGCAGTCCGGGAACCGGGGCTCAAAGTACCGGGGTCCGAACATACATCAACCGCCCCCACACAGGGCTGCAAAGTCGTCTTGGGCGGTGGCACAAAGTGGGTGGGATCGGATTGCCGCCTGTTATATGCAGCGCCTGGGCGGCCGATTCGATACCGTCCATTCTGTGCCATTGCCCGAGATGATTTTCTAGGCCAATGTGTCTCTCTCTATCTCGCATTGCAACGGGTTTGCGCTCTGAATTTGGAATATGAGGTCACTTTTTTGTAGAATCATTGAATCATACAGCACAGAAGGAGGCCATTCGGCCTATCGTGCATGTGCCGGCTCTTTGAAAGAGCTCTCCAATTAGTCCCACTCCCCCTCTGCTCTTTCCCCAGAGCCCTGCAAATTTTTCCTTTTCAAGTATTTATCCAAATCCCTTTTGAAAGTTATTATTAAATCCGCTCCACCAGCGCATTCCAGATCACAACAATTCGCTGCCTAAAAAATGTTCATCTCCCTCTGGTTCATTTGTGAATTACCTTAATCTGTGTCTTTGGTTATCCACGCTCCTGTCAGTGGAAACAGTTTCTCCTTATTTACTCTATCAAACCCCAATATAATTTTGAATACCTGTATTTATATTTTGTAATCCACACTCAATTAAAAGGAAGGAGGCTGCACCCCACGTGTGCCACCTGTAGTGTCCCTGATGGCTGTACTTCCTCTGCCCGTGGGTGCTGCCTGTATGGCCCTGCCATCTGTACCCCCCTCTGCCTGCATATGCTGCCTGTACCGTGCACATTTCAGTCAGCACTCGTGGGCAGAACATGCAAGCAGAGGGGGCGATGTAGGCAGCGCACACAACAGTCCGCTGCGTGTGCTGTCTGTACCCCCGTGTCTGTGTGTGCTGACTGCACCACCCCCACTACATGTACCACCTCTGTCCATTGCTGCTGCAGTACCAACCCTCTGCCCAAATGTCCTGCCTGTACTGCACCTGCCACCTGTACCCCCCACTGCCCACGTGTGCTGCCTCAATGGCCTCCTCTGCTCGCATGTGCTGCCTGTACCATCCCTGCCACCTGTATGACCTCTGCCCATGTGTGCTGCCTGTATTGCCCGTGTCTGTGTGTGCTGTCTGTAGCACTCACGCCATCTGTATCCCTTCTGCCCATGTGTGCTGTCTGTACCGCCCAACCACCTGTACCTCCTCTGCCCACCTGTGCTACGTGTACCCCACCTCTGGCCACGTGTGCTGCCTTTATCGCAGCCCCACCCTCACCCGGCCCGCATGTGCAGCCTGTCTGGCATTTCTAAATTTAATAACCCGAGTGCTGTTTGCTAATAAGAACTTGTTGAGTCTCCCTTTGACTGCTGCAGAGCCAACACTATCATTACATTGGCCTAATGTCAGAACTTTCCCCTTCTCTATTAATCTGGAGCTGTCACTTCTCAGCCTGCAGACTGAGCTCTTGAGATTCTGTTGGATTTGTGCACATCCATAACAATTTGGTGTCAACTGTACATTAAGATGCATGGGACACCATTCTACCCTGCCCATTACAGTCCCAACACAAGCTGCTCACTCCCCATTACCATCCTAACCCTGACCTCCATCCTCCCCAGTACTGCCGCATCACTGACCTCCATCCTCCACATTACAGTCCCAACACTCTCCTCCACCCTCCACATTACAGTCCCAACACTGTCCTCCACCCTCTCCATTACAGTCCCGACACCGACCTCCACTCTCTCCACTACAGTCCCAACACTGTCCTCCACCCTCTCCATTACAGTCCCGACACCGATCTCCACTACAGTCCCAACACTGTCCTCCACCCCCTCCATTACAGTCCCAACACCGATCACCACCCTCTCCCTTACAGTCCCAACACTGATCTCCACCTTCTCCATTACAGTCCCAACACCGATCTCCACCTTCTCCATTACAGTCCCAACACCAATCTCCACTCTCCATTACAGTCCCAACACCGACCTCCACCCTCTCCATTACAGTCCCAACACCAATCTCCACTCTCCATTACAGTCCCAAAACCGATCTCCACTCTCTCCATTACAGTCCGAACACCGATCTCCACTCTCCATTACAGTCCCAACACCGATCTCCACTCTCCATTACAGTCCCAACACCATTCTCCACTCTCCATTACAGTCCCAACAACGATCTCCACTCTCCATTACAGTCCCAACAACGATCTCCACTCTCTCCATTACAGCCCCAACACCGATCTCCACCTTCCCTATTACAGTCCCAACACTGACCTCCACTCTCTCCATTACAGTCCCAACACCGATCTCCACCCTCTCCATTACAGTCCCAAAACCGACCTCCACACTCCATTACAGTCCCAACACCAATCTCCACTCTCCATTACAGTCCACAACTCCGATCTCCACTCTCTCCATTACAGTCCCAACACCGACCTCCACGCTCTCCATTACAGTCCCAAAACTGATCTCCACTCTCTCCATTACAGTCCCAACACCGATCTCCACGCTCTCCATTACAGTCCCAACACCGATCTCCACTCTCCATTACAGTCCCAACACCGATCTCCACCCTCTCCATTACAGTCCCAACACCGATCTCCACTCTCCATTACAGTCCCAACACCGATCTCCACTCTCCATTACAGCCCCAACACCGATCTCCACTCTCCATTACAGCCCCAACACCGACCTCCACTCTCTCCATTACAGTCCCAACACCGATCTCCACTCTCCATTACAGTCCCAACACCAATCTCCACTCTCTCCATTACAGTCCCAACACCGATCTCCACCTTCTCCATTACAGTCCCAACACCGATCTCCACCTTCTCCATTACAGTCCCAACACCGATCTCCACCTTCTCCATTACAGTCCCAACACCAATCTCCACTCTCTCCATTACAGTCCGAACACCGACCTCCACCCTCACCATTACAGTCCCAACACCAATCTCCACTCTCTCCATTACAGTCCCAACACTGATCTCCACTCTCCATTACAGCCCCAACACCGACCTCCACCCTCTCCATTACAGTCCCAACACTGACCTCCACCCTCTCCATTACAGTCCCAACACTGACCTCCACCCTCTCCATTACAGCCCCAACACCGACCTCCACCCTCTCCATTACAGTCCCAACACCAATCTCCACTCTCCATTACAGTCCCAACACCGACCTCCACCCTCTCCATTACAGTCCCAACACCAATCTCCACTCTCCATTACAGTCACAACACCGACCTCCACTCTCCATTACAGTCACAACACCGATCTCCACTCTCCATTACAGCCCCAACACCGACCTCCACTCTCTCCATTACAGTCCCAACACCGACCTCCACTCTCTCCATTACAGTCCCAATACCGATCTCCATTCTTTCCATTACAGTCCCAACACCGATCTCCACTCTCTCTGTTACAGTCCCAACACCGATCTCCACCCTCTCCGTTACAGTCCCAACCCCGATCTCCACTCTCCATTACAGTCCCAAAGCCGATCTCCAATCTCCATTACAGTCCCAACACCGATCTCCACCCTCTCCATTACATTCCCAACACCGATCTCCACCCTCTCCGTTACAGTCCCAACACCGATCTCCACTCTCTCCATTACAGTCCCAACCCTGATCTCCACTCTCTCCATTACAGTCCCAACACCGATCTCCACCCTCTCCATTACAGTCCCAACGCCGATCTCCACTCTCCATTACAGTCCCAACGCCGATCTCCACCCTCTCCATTACAGTCCCAACACCGTTCTTCACTCTCTCCATTACAGTCCCAACACCGATCTCCATTCTCTCTGTTACAGTCCCAACACCGATCTCCACCCTCTCCATTACAGTCCCAACACCGTTCTTCACTCTCTCCATTACAGTCCCAACACCGATCTCCAATCTCCATTACAGTCCCAACACTGATCTCCATCCTCTCCATTACAGTCCCAACACCGATCTCCACTCTCTCCATTGCAGTCCCCACATCCTCTTGAGGAAATGGAATAAGTTACGAATGATCAGTTGCTCTGAAAACCATGCTTCCCATCTCAAGACATTCCCTATCTTGGAGAAGTACTTCATCAGCCTTTCAAACTGGCCATGCACAAAGTCAGATTTCAGGGATATATCTGAAGGCCTGTTTCAAGCCTCCTTGTCACTCTGTGGAGCTGAAATCTGTTCTTCATGTTCTTGGTCTAATTCATTTCTCATTTTCAATTGAAGAGATTTGATTTAAAATGAAAAGTGCTGCTCTGGCAGTGATGCATGTCTCCTCAATGGGCACAGCCTGCAGCACTGAATTTGCTGGCTGGAGGGTCAGTCTGTTTAATGAATAACATACTTCCTAACTATCTGTTCCTCAACGGCACTCTTTAGTAAAGTTAATGGCTCGCTCTAATTGCTAAGAATGGTTAGCGGTTTGATCATTTATTAAAGTTACAGGCTCAGCCCTGACTATTTCTGTGGCGCTCAGCTGACTGGGATTTAGTGCGTATCTGATTTTTTTACACGTGTGACTGCCCCAGTTAAAGAGAGTGGGGTGGCTGCCTTCAGTTGCATCTCCCTGGCGTCTGGCTTTCCCCAGTTGACTGATTGTCCTGGACGAGCTGGCATTGTGGGCTGTCCTGGGCTGATCCTGATTCGAGTCTTTCTTTCTCTGATTGTGTGCTGCTTGCCTGTCTCGCTGGGCCCCCCTCCTTCCCCCTTTCTGCTCTTTGGGCTCAGCCCTGACAGCTGCTATGCTAATGAGGAGGAGCAGGCAATGCCATATCCAACTCCTCTGAGGCTAAAGGCCCAGCAAGATGAAGAGCCTTTCAGCCAGCAAGAACACAACAAAGCAGAGCCCTTGTTTTCACATTCAAATCCATGAAACAACAGAAGCTACTGACGGGCAGTGTCAGTTCACAGCAGACTGCTGACTGAACATCCACTGCATTGGGTAAAAGGCACTGTGCAGCGAGCAGCAAAGGGCTGCAAATTAACAGATGCACCGCTGGCTCAATCGAACACCAAAGTGCCGGGGGTTTAGAGGTTCTGTACATTTGCATTTCACCATAGGTTTTCAGTGTTGCTGTGTGAATGCTCCTGCAATTTGTGTCCCCCGGTTTTAATCCAGCTCTCTGAACTAAAATCCAACATTAATTCAACCTGTTGCAGGTTGACTGAGGAAGCCCCAGGCATTGTTTGCCACTCGCTCTGACTGAAGTGCTGTAAAGTAACAGGTCCCAGATAATAAATGCCCATCATTTGCAGGATCACGCGGTGTTTGAAGTGAATGGGCTCGGAAAGGAAGCTCTCTCTCATTCTGGCGGACACTCACTGCTGACATTCCACAGTAGCACCGCCCAACGCAAATCAACTTCTGGTTCACCTTTCCTGGGGTCAGAATCACAATGGAGACGAGCCCACCATTGGGCAGAACTGGCAGGAGAGGCTGGATTCATTGTGGAGCAGCAAGATTTAAAGTGCCGCTGCTTCTGGGGGCAGTATTCAACTGTAGAGATTTTGAAAGTATGTGGGAATAGTTGGAGGAACAGAACCAGCCGGGTTTTTGCAGAGCAAGAAAATATCGGGAGCTTTTCAATGGCCTGAGATACAAACGGGGGACCTCACAGGCGGGGCCATACAGTGCAGGGGGGAGAGGCCATATATTGCATGACGGGAGAGGCCATACAGTGCAGGAGAGAGGGCCCACACATTGCAGGAGGGAGGGGCAGACAGTGCAGGAGGGAGGGACCATATATTGCATGACGGAGAGGCCACACATTGCAGGAGGGAGGGGCAGACATTGCAGGAGGGAGGGGCCAGACATTGCAGGAGGGAGGGACCAAACAGTGCAGGAGGGAGGGGCCATACAGTGCAGGTGAGAGGGGCCATACAGTGCAGGAGGGAGGGGCCATCCAGTGCAGGAGGGAGGGGGCATACAGTGCAGGAGGGAGGGGCCATACAGTGCAGGAGGGAGGAACCATACAGTGCAGGAGGCAGGGGCCATACAGTGCAGGAGGGAGGGGCCATACAGTGCAGGAGGGAGGGGCCATATAGTGCAGGGGGGAGGGGTCATAGAGTGCAGGAGGGAGGGACCATACAGTGCAGGAAGGAGGGGCCATTCATTGCAGGAGGGAGGGGCCATACAGTGCAGGAGGGAGGGGCAATAGTGCAGGAGGGAGGGGCCATACATTGCAGGAGAGAGGGGCATACAGTGCAGGAGGGAGTCATACAGTGCAGGAGGGAGGGGCCATAGTGCAGAAGGGAGGGGCCATACATTGCAGGAGGGAGGGGCCATACAGTGCAGGAGGGAGGGGTATACAGTGCAGGAGGGAGGGGCCATACAGTGCAGGAGGGAGGGACCATACATGCAGGAGGGAGGGGCCATACATTTAAGGAGGGAGGGGCCATACAGTGCAGGAGGGAGGGGCCATACATTGCAGGAGGGAGCCATACAGTGCAGGGAGGAGGGGTCATACAGTGCAGGTGGGAGGGGCCATAAAGTGCAGGAGGGAGGGGCCATACAGTACAGGAGAGAGGGACCATACAGTGTAGGAAGGAGGGGCCATAGTGCAGAAGGGAGGGGCATACAGCACAGGAGGGAGGGGCCATACAGTGCAGGAGGGAGGTGCCATACATTGCAGGAGGGTGTGGTCATACAGTGCAGGAGGGAGGGGCCATCCAGTGCAGGAGGGAGGGGCCATCAAGTGCAGGGGGAGAGGCCATCCAGTGCAGGAGGGAGGGGCCATACAGTGCAGGAGGGAGTGGCCATCCAGTGCAGGAGGGAGGGGCCATCCAGTGCAGGAGGGAGGGGCCATACAGTGCAGGAGAGAGGGGCCATACAGTGCAGGAGGGAGGGGCCATCCAGTGCAGGAGGGAGGGGCCATACAGTGCAGGAGGGAGGGGCCATACAGTGCAGGAGGGAGGGGCCATACATTGCAGGAGGGAGGGACCATACATGCAGGAGGGAGGGACCATACATGCAGGAGGGAGGGGCAATAGTGCAGGATGGAGGGGCCATACAGTGCAGGAGGGAGGGGTCATACAGTGCAGGAGGGAGGGGTCATACAGTGCAGGAGGGAGGGGCCATAGTGCAGAAGGGAGGGGCCATACAGTGCAGGAGGGAAGGGCCATACAGTGCAGGAGGGAGGGGCCATACAGTGCAGGAGGGAGGGACCATACAGTGCAGGAGGGAGGGGCCATACAGTGCAGGAGGGAGGGAGCATACAGTGCAGGAAGGCGAGGTCATACAGTGCAGGAAGGCGGGGTCATACAGCGCAGGAGTGAAGGGCCATAGTGCAGGAGGGAGGGACCATACAGTGCAGGAGAGAGGGAACATACAGTGCAGGAGGGAGGGGCATACAGTGCAGGAGGGAGGGGTCATACAGTGCAGGAGGGGGGGGCATACAGTGCAGGAGGGAGGGGTCATACAGTGCAGGAGGGAGAGGTCATACAGTGCAGGAGGGAGGGGCCATCCAGTGCAGGAGGGAGGGGCCATACAGTGCAGGAGGGAGGGGCCATACAGTGCAGGAGGGAGGGGCCATCCGGTGCAGGAGGGAGTGGCCATACAGTGCAGGAGAGAGGGGCCATACAGTGCAGGAGGGAGGGGCTATCCAGTGCAGGAGGGAGGGGCCATACAGTGCAGGAGGGAGGGGCCATCCAGTGCAGGAGGGGGGGGCCATACAGTGCAGGAGAGAGGGGCCATACACTGCAGGAGGGAGGGTCCATACAGTGCAGGAGGGAGGGGCCATACAGTGCAGGAGGGAGGGGCCATACAGTGCAGGAGGGAGGGGCCATACAGAGCAGGAGGGAGGGACCATACAGTGCAGGAAGGCGGGGTCATAGTGCAGGAGGGAGGGGCATAAAGTGCAGGAGGGAGGGGCCATACAGTGCAGGAGGGTGGGGTCATACAGTGCAGGAGGGAGGGGCCATAGTGCAGGAGGGAGGGGCCATACATTGCAGGAGAGAGTGGCATACAGTGCAGGAGGGAGGGGTCATACAGTGCAGGAGGGAGGGGCCATAGTGCAGAAGGGAGGGGCCATACATTGCAGGAGGGAGGGGCCATACAGTGCAGGAGGGAGGGGTCATACAGTGCAGGAGGGAGGGGCCATACAGTGCCGGGGGGAGGGGTATACAGTGCAGGAGGGAGGGGCCATACAGTGCAGGAGGGAGGGGCCATACATTGCAGGAGGGAGGGACCATACATGCAGGAGGGAGGGCCCATATAGTGCAGGAGGGAGGGGCCATACATTTAAGGAGGGAGGGGCCATACAGTGCAGGAGGGAGGGGCCATACATTGCAGGAGGGAGCCATACAGTGCAAGGAGGGAGGGGCCATACAGTGCAGGAGGGAGGGGCCATCCAGTGCAGGAGGGAGGGGCCATACAGTGCAGGAGAGAGGGGCCATACACTGCAGGAGGGAGGGTCCATACATTGCAGGAGGGAGGGGCCATACAGTGCAGGAGGGAGGGGTCAAACAGTGCAGGAGGGAGGGGCCATAGTGCAGGAGGGAGGGGCCATACAGTGCCGGGGGGAGGGGTATACAGTGCAGGAAGGCGAGGTCGTACAGTGCAGGAAGGCGGGGTCAAACAGTGCAGGAGTGAAGGGCCATAGTGCAGGAGGGAGGGGCCATACATTGCAGGAGGGTGGGGTCATACAGTGCAGGAGGGAGGGGCCATACATTGCAGGAGAGAGGGGCATACAGTGCAGGAGGGAGGGGTTATACAGTGCAGGAGGGAGGGGCCATAGTGCAGAAGGGAGGGGTCATACATTGCAGGAGGGAGGGGCCATACAGTGCAGGAGGGAGGGGTCATACAGTGCTGGAGGGAGGGGCCAAAGTGCAGGAGGGAGGGGCCATACAGTGCCGGGGGGAGGGGTATACAGTGCAGGAGGGAGGGGCCATACAGTGCAGGAGGGAGGGGCCATACATTGCAGGAGGGAGGGACCATAGATGCAGGAGGGAGGGGCCATATAGTGCAGGAGGGAGGGGCCATACATTTAAGGAGGGAGGGGCTATACAGTGCAGGAGGGAGGGGCCATACATTGCAGGAGGGAGCCATACAGTGCAGGGAGGAGGGGTCATACAGTGCAGGTGGGAGGGGCCATAAAGTGCAGGAGGGAGGGGCCATACAGTACAGTAGCGAGGGACCATACAGTGTAGGAAGGAGGGGCAATAGTGCAGGAGGGAGGGGCATACAGCGCAGGAGGGAGGGGCGATACAGTGCCATAGGGAGGGGCCATACAGTGCAAGAGGGAGGGGCCATACATTGCAGGAGGGAAGGGCCATAAATTGCAGAAGGGTGTGGTCATACAGTGCAGGAGGGAGGGGCCATAAATTGCAGGAGGGTGTGGTCATACAGTGCAGGAGGGAGGGGCCATACATTGCAAGAGGGAGGGGCCATACAGTGCAGGAGGGAGGGTCATACAGTGCAGGAGGGAGGGGCCATACAGTGCAGGAAGGCGAGGTCATACAATGCAGGAGGGAGGGGCATACAGTGCAGGAGGGAGGGGCCATAGTGCAGGAGGGAGGGACCATACAGTGCAGGAGAGAGGGAACATACATTGCAGGAAGGCGAGGTCATACAGTGCAGGAAGGCGGGGTCATACAGTGCAGGAGGGAGGGAACATACAGTGCAGGAGGGAGGGTTCATACAGTGCAGGAGGGAGGGGTATACAGTGCAGGAGGGAGGGTTCATGCAGTGCAGGAGGGAGGGGCCATACAGTGCAGGAGGGAGGGGCCATCCAGTGCAGGAGAGAGGGGCCATCCAGTGCAGGAGGGAGGGGCCATCCAGTGCAGGAGGGAGGGGCCATACAGTGCAGGAGGGAGGGGCCATCCAGTGCAGGAGGGAGGGGCCATACAGTGCAGGAGAGAGGGGCCATACAGTGCAGGAGGGAGGGGCTATCCAGTGCAGGAGGGAGGGGCCATACAGTGCAGGAGGGAGAGGTCATACAGTGCAGGAGGGAGGTGCCATCCAGTGCAGGAGGGAGGGGCCATACAGTGCAGGAGTGAGGGGCTATACAGTGCAGGAGGGAGGGGCCATACAGTGCAGGTGAGAGGAGCCATACAGTGCAGGAGGGAGGGTTCATACAGAGCAGGAGGGAGGGTTCTCACAGTGCGTGAGGGAGGGCCATACAGTGCAGGAGGGAGAAGTCATACAGTGCAGGAGGACGGGACATACAGTGCAGGAGGGAGAAGTCAAACAGTGCAGGAGGGAGGGGCCATACCGTAAAGGAAGGAGGGGCCTTACACTGCAGGAGGGAGGGGCCATACAGTGCAGGAGGGAGGGGCATACATTTAAAGAGGGAGGGGCCATACAGTGCAGGAGGGAGGGGCCATACAGTGCAGGAGGGAGGGGCCAAACAGTTAAAGAGGGAGGGGCCATACAGTGCAGGAGGGAGGGGCCATACAGTGCAGGAGGGAGGGGCCATACAGTGCAGGAGGGAGGGGCATACAGTGCAGGAGGGACGGGCCATAGTGCAGGAGGGAGGGGTCAGAAAGTGCAGGAGGGAGGGGCATACAGTGCGGGAGGGAGGGCTGTACAGTGTAGGAGGGAGGGGCGATACAGTGCAGGAGAGAGGGGCCACACAGTGCAGGAGGGAGGGGCCATACAGTGCAGGTGGGAGGGGCCATACAGTGGCAGGGGAGGGGCTTACAGTGCAGGAGGGAAGCGTCATAGAGTGCTGGAGGGAGGGGCCATGCTGTGCAGGAGGGAGGGGCCATACAGTGCAGGAGGGAGGGGCCATACAGTGCAGGAGGGAGGGGCCATACAGTGCAGGAGGGAGGGGCATGCAGTGCACGAGAGAGGGGCCATACAGTGGCAGGGGAGGGGCTTACAGTGCAGGAGGGAAGCGTCATAGAGTGCAGGAGGGAGGAGCCATGGAGTGCAGGAGGGTGGGGCCATACAGTGCAGGAGGGAGGGGCCATACAGTGCAGGAGGGAGAGGCCATACAATGCAGGAGGGAGGGGCCATACAGTGCAGGAGGGAGCGGCCATACAGTGAAGGAGGGAGGGGTCATACAGTGCAGGAGGGAGGGGCCTTAGTGCAGAAGGGAGGGGCCATACAGTGCAGGAGGGAGGCGCCATACAGTGCAGGAGGGAGGGGCCATACAGTGAAGGAGGGGGGGGCCATACAGTGCACGAGAGAGGGGCCATACAGTGGCAGGGGAGGGGCTTACAGTGCAGGAGGGAAGCGTCATAGAGTGCAGGAGGGAGGAGCCATGGAGTGCAGGAGGGTGGGGCCATACTGTGCAGGAGGGAGGGGCCATACAGTGCAGGAGGGAGGGGCCTTAGTGCAGAAGGGAGGGGCCATACAGTGCAGGAGGGAGGGGCCATACAGTGCAGGAGGGAGGGGCCATACAGTGAAGGAGGGGGGGCCATACAGTGCAGGAGGGAGAAGTCAAACAGTGCAGGAGGGAGGGGCCATACAGTAAAGGAAGGAGGGGCCTTACACTGCAGGAGGGAGGGGCCATACAGTGCAGGAGGGAGGGGCATACATTTAAAGAGGGAGGGGCCATACAGTGCAGGAGGGAGGGGCCATACAGTGCAGGAGGGAGGGGCCATACAGTTAAAGAGGGAGGGGCCATACAGTGCAGGAGGGAGGGGCCATACAGTGCAGGAGGGAGGGGCCATACAGTGCAGGAGGGAGGGGCATACAGTGCAGGAGGGACGGGCCATAGTGCAGGAGGGAGGGGTCAGAAAGTGCAGGAGGGAGGGGCATACAGTGCGGGAGGGAGGGCTGTACAGTGTAGGAGGGAGGGGCGATACAGTGCAGGAGAGAGGGGCCACACAGTGCAGGAGGGAGGGGCCATACAGTGCAGGTGGGAGGGGCCATACAGTGGCAGGGGAGGGGCTTACAGTGCAGGAGGGAAGCGTCATAGAGTGCAGGAGGGAGGGGCCATGCAGTGCAGGAGGGAGGGGCCATACAGTGCAGGAGGGAGGGGCCATACAGTGCAGGAGGGAGGGGCCATACAGTGCAGGAGGGAGGGGCATGCAGTGCACGAGAGAGGGGCCATACAGTGGCAGGGGAGGGGCTTACAGTGCAGGAGGGAAGCGTCATAGAGTGCAGGAGGGAGGAGCCATGGAGTGCAGGAGGGTGGGGCCATACAGTGCAGGAGGGAGGGGCCATACAGTGCAGGAGGGAGAGGCCATACAGTGCAGGAGGGAGGGGCCATACAGTGCAGGAGGGAGCGGCCATACAGTGAAGGAGGGAGGGGTCATACAGTGCAGGAGGGAGGGGCCTTAGTGCAGAAGGGAGGGGCCATACAGTGCAGGAGGGAGGGGCCATACAGTGCAGGAGGGAGGGGCCATACAGTGAAGGAGGGGGGGCCATACAGTGCACGAGAGAGGGGCCATACAGTGGCAGGGGAGGGGCTTACAGTGCAGGAGGGAAGCGTCATAGAGTGCAGGAGGGAGGAGCCATGGAGTGCAGGAGGGTGGGGCCATACAGTGCAGGAGGGAGGGGCCATACAGTGCAGGAGGGAGGGGCCTTAGTGCAGAAGGGAGGGGCCATACAGTGCAGGAGGGAGGGGCCATACAGTGCAGGAGGGAGGGGCCATACAGTGAAGGAGGGGGGGCCATACAGTGCAGGAGGGAGGGACCATACAGTGCAGGAGGGAGGGGACATACAGTGCAGGAGGGAGGGGCCATATAGTGCAGGAAGGCGGGGTCATACAGTGCAGGAGGGATAGGTCATACAGTGCAGGAGGGAGGGGCCATACAGTTCAGGAGGGAGGGGCCATACACTGCAGGAGAGAGGGGTCATACAGTGCAGGAGAGAGGGGCATAGAATGCAGGAGGGAGGGGCCATAGTGCAGGAGGGAGGGGTCAGACAGTGCAGGAGGGAGGGGGCATAAAGTGCAGGAAGGCGGGGTCATACAGTGCAGGAGGGAGAGGTCATACAGAGCACGTGGGTGGGGCCATACAGTGCAGTAAGGAGGGGCCATACAGTGCAGGAAGGAGGGGCCATACAGTGCAGGAGAGAGGGGCCATACAGTGCATGAGGGAGGGGTCATACAGTGCAGGAGGGAGGGGCCAATAAGTGCAGGAGGGAGGGGCCATACAGTGCAGGAGGGAGGGGTCATACAGTGCAGGAGAGAGGGGCCATACAGTGCAGGAGGGAGGGGTCATACAGTGCAGGAGGGAGGGGCCATACAGTGCAGGAGGGAGGGGCCATACAGTACAGGAGGGAGGGGCCAATCAGTGCAGCATAGAGGGCCCATACAGTGCAGGAGGGAGGTGTCATACAGTGCAGGAGGTAGGGGCCATACAGTGCAGGAGGGAGGGGCAATACAGTGCAGGAGGGAGGGGTCATACAGTGCAGGAGTGAGGGGCCATACAGTACAGAAGGGAGGGGCCATAGTGCAGAAGGGCGGGGCCATACAGTGCAGGAGGGAGAGGCCATACACTGAAGGAAGTCGGGGCCAAACATTGCAGGAGGGAGGGGGTAACAGTGCAGGAGGGAGGGGCATACAGTACAGGAGGGAGGGGCCATATAGTGCAGGAAGGCGGGGACATACATTGCAGGAGGGAGGGGCCATACAGTGCAAGAGGGAGGGGCATATAGTGCAGGAGGGAGGAGACATACAGTGCAGGAGGTAGTGGCGTATAGTGCAGGAGGGAGGGGCATACAGTGCAGGAGGGAGGGGCATATAGTGCAGGAGGGAGGGGTCATACAGTGTAAGAGGGAGGGGCATACAGTGCAGGAGGGAAGGGCATACAGTGCAGGAGGGAGGGGCATACAGTGCAGGAGGGAGTGGCCATGCAGTGCAGGAGGGAGGTGCCATAGTGCAGTAGGGAGGGGCATATAGTGCAAGAGGGAGGGGTCATACTGTGCAGGAGGGTGGGGTCATACAATGCAGGAGGGAGGGGCATATGGTGCAGGACGGAGGGGCCATACATTGCAGGAGTGAGGGGCCATACAGTGCTGGAGGGAGGGGCATACAGTACAGGAGGGACGGGCCATACACTGCAGGAGTGATGGGTCATACTGTGCAGGAGGGCGGGGTCATACAGTGCATTAGGGAGGGTCCATAGTGCAAGAGGGAGGGGCCATACAGTGCAGGAGGGAGGGGCATACATTGCAGGAGGGAGAGGCCATACAGTGCAGGAGGGAGGGGTCATACAGTGCAGGTGGGTGGGGTCATACAGTGCAGGAGGGAGGGTCCATAGTGCAAGAGGGAGGGGCCATACATTGCAGGTGGGAGGGGCCATACAGTGCAGGAGGGAGGGGCATACAGTTCAGGAGGGAGGGGCCATAGTGCAGGAGGGAGGGGCCATGCAGTGCAGGAGGGAGGGGCCATGCAGTGCAGGAGGGAGGGGCATACAGTGCAGGAGGGAGTGGCCATGCAGTGCAGGAGGGAGGGGCCATAGTGCAGTAGGGAGGGGCATATAGTGCAAGAGGGAGGGGTCATACTGTGCAGGAGGGTGGGGTCATACAATGCAGGAGGGAGGGGCATATAGTGCAGGACGGAGGGGCCATACATTGCAGGAGTGAGGGGCCATACAGTGCAGGAGGGAGGGGCATAAAGTACAGGAGGGACGGGCCATACACTGCAGGAGTGATGGGTCATACTGTGCAGGAGGGCGGGGTCATACAGTGCATTAGGGAGGGTCCATAGTGCAAGAGGGAGGGGCCATACAGTGCAGGAGGGAGGGGCATACATTGCAGGAGGGAGAGGCCATACAGTGCAGGAGGGAGGGGTCATACAGTGCAGGTGGGTGGGGCATACAGTGCAGGAGGGAGGGTCCATAGTGCAAGAGGGAGGGGCCATACATTGCAGGCGGGAGGGGCCATACAGTGCAGGAGGGAGGGGCATACAGTTCAGGAGGGAGGGGCCATAGTGCAGTAGGGAGGGGCATATATTGCAAGAGGGAGGGGTCATACTGTGCAGGAGGGTGGGGTCATACAATGCAGGAGGGAGGGGCATATAGTGCAGGAGGGAGTGGCCATCCAGTGCAGGAGGGAGGGGCCATGCAGTGCAGGAGGGAGGGGCATACAGTGCAGGATGGAGTGGCCATGCAGAGCAGGAGGGAGGGGCCATACAGTGCAGGAGGGAGGGGCCATACAGTGCAACAGGGAGGGGCCTACAGTTCAAGAGGGAATGGCCATCCACTACAGGAGGGAGGGGCCATGCAGTGCATGAGTGAGGGGTCATACAGTGCAAGACGGAGGGGCCATACAGTGCAGGAGGGAGTGGCCATCCAGTACAGGAGGGAGGGGCCATGCAGTGCAGGAGGGAGGGGTCATACAGTGCAAGAGGGAGGGGCATATAGTGCAGGAGGGAGGGGCCATGCAGTGCAGGAGGGAGGGGTCATACAGTGCAAGAGGGAGGGGCATATAGTGCAGGAGGGAGGGGTCATACAATGCAAGAGGGAGGGGCATATAGTGCAGGAGGGAGGGGACATACAGTGCAGGAGGGAGGGGCCATACAGTGCAGGAGAGAGGGGCCATACAGTGCAGGAGGGAGGGGCCATACAGTGCAGGTGAGAGGGGCCATACAGTGCAGGAGGGAGGGTTCATACAGTGCAGGAGGGAGGGGCCATACAGTGCAGGAGGGAGGGGCCATACAGTGCAGGAGGGAGGGGCCATACAGTGCAGGAGGGAGGGGCCTTACAGTGCAGGAGGAAGGGGTCATACAGTGCAGGAGGGAGGGTTCATACAGTGCGGGAGGGAGGGCCATACAGTGCAGGAGGGAGAAGTCATACAATGCAGGAGGACGGGACGTACAGTGCAGGAGGGAGAAGTCAAACAGTGCAGGAGGGAGGGGCCATCCAGTGCAGGAGGGAGGGGCCATACAGAGCAGGTGAGAGGGGCCATACAGTGCAGGAGGGAGGGTTCATACAGTGCAGGAGGGTGGGGCCATACAGTGCAGGAGGGAGGGGCCATACAGTGCAGGAGGGAGGGGTCATACAGTGCAGGAGGGAGTGGTCATACAGTGCAGGAGGGAGGGGCCATACAGAGCAGGTGAGAGGGGCCATACAGTGCAGGAGGGAGGGTTCATACAGTGCAGGAGGGTGGGGCCATACAGTGCAGGAGGGAGGGGCCATACAGTGCAGGAGGGAGGGGTCATACAGTGCAGGAGGGAGGGGTCATACAGTGCAGGAGGGAGGGTTCATACAGTGCGGGAGGGAGGGCCATACAGTGCAGGAGGGAGAAGTCATACAGTGCAGGAGGGAGGGGCCATACAGTGCAGGAAGGAGGGGCCATACACTGCAGGAGGGAGGGTCCATACAGTGCAGGAGGGAGGGGCCATACAGTGCAGGAGGGAGGGGCATACATTTAAAGAGGGAGGGGCCATACAGTGCAGGAGGGAGGGGCCATACAGTGCAGGAGGGAGGGGTCATACAGTGCAGGTGGGTGGGGTCATACAGTGCAGGAGGGAGGGTCCATAGTGCAAGAGGGAGGGGCCATACATTGCAGGAGGGAGGGGCCATACAGTGCAGGAGGGAGGGGCATACAGTTCAGGAGGGAGGGGCCATAGTGCAGTAGGGAGGGGCATATATTGCAAGAGGGAGGGGTCATACTGTGCAGGAGGGTGGGGTCATACAATGCAGGAGGGAGGGGCATATAGTGCAGGAGGGAGGGGACATACAGTGCAGGAGGGAGGGTCCATAGTGCAAGAGGGAGGGGCCATACACTGCAGGAGGGAGGGGCTATCCAGTGCAGGAGGGAGGGGCCATACAGTGCAGGAGGGAGAGGTCATACAGTGCAGGAGGGAGGGGCCATCCAGTGCAGGAGGGAGGGGCCATACAGTGCAGGAGAGAGGGGCTATACAGTGCAGGAGGGAGGGGCCATACAGTGCAGGTGAGAGGAGCCATACAGTGCAGGAGGGAGGGTTCATACAGTGCAGGAGGGAGGGCCATACAGTGCAGGAGGGAGGGTTCTCACAGTGCGTGAGGGAGGGCCATACAGTGCAGGAGGGAGAAGTCATACAGTGCAGGAGGACGGGACATACAGTGCAGGAGGGAAAAGTCAAACAGTGCAGGAGGGAGGGGCCATACAGTGCAGGAGGGAGGGGCATACATTTAAAGAGGGAGGGGCCATAGAGTGCAGGAGGGAGGGGCCATACAGTGAAGGAGGGAGGGGCCATACAGTGCAGGAGGGAGGGGCATACAGTTAAAGAGGGAGGGGCCATACAGTGCAGGAGGGAGGGGCCATACAGTGCAGGAGGGAGGGGCATACAGTGCAGGAGGGACGGGCCATAGTGCAGGAGGGAGGGGTCAGAAAGTGCAGGAGGGAGGGGCATACAGTGCGGGAGGGAGGGCTGTACAGTGTAGGAGGGAGGGGCGATACAGTGCAGGAGAGAGGGGCCACACAGTGCAGGAGGGAGGGGCCATACAGTGCAGGTGGGAGGGGCCATACAGTGGCAGGGGAGGGGCTTACAGTGCAGGAGGGAAGCGTCATAGAGTGCAGGAGGGAGGGGCCATGCAGTGCAGGAGGGAGGGGCCATACAGTGCAGGAGGGAGGGGCCATACAGTGCAGGAGGGAGGGGCCATACAGTGCAGGAGGGAGGGGCATGCAGTGCACGAGAGAGGGGCCATACAGTGGCAGGGGAGGGGCTTACAGTGCAGGAGGGAAGCGTCATAGAGTGCAGGAGGGAGGAGCCATGGAGTGCAGGAGGGTGGGGCCATACAGTGCAGGAGGGAGGGGCCATACAGTGCAGGAGGGAGGGGCCATACAGTGCTGGAGGGAGCGGCCATACAGTGAAGGAGGGAGGGGTCATACAGTGCAGGAGGGAGGGGCCTTAGTGCAGAAGGGAGGGGCCATACAGTGCAGGAGGGAGGGGCCATACAGTGCAGGAGGGAGGGGCCATACAGTGAAGTAGGGGGGCCATACAGTGCACGAGAGAGGGGCCATACAGTGGCAGGGGAGGGGCTTACAGTGCAGGAGGGAAGCGTCATAGAGTGCAGGAGGGAGGAGCCATGGAGTGCAGGAGGGTGGGGCCATACAGTGCAGGAAGGCGAGGTCATACAGTACAGGAGGGAGAGGTCATACAGAGCACGTGGGTGGGGCCATACAGTGCAGGAAGGAGGGGCCATACAGTGCAGGAAGGAGGGGCCATACAGTGCAGGAGAGAGGGGCCATACAGTGCATGAGGGAGGGGTCATACAGTGCAGGAGGGAGGGGTCATACAGTGCAGGAGAGAGGGGCCATACAGTGCAGGAGGGAGGGGTCATACAGTGCAGGAGGGAGGGGCCATACAGTGCAGGAGGGAGGGGCCATACAGTACAGGAGAGAGGGGCCAATCAGTGCAGCATAGAGGGCCCATACAGTGCAGGAGGGAGGTGTCATACAGAGCAGGAGGGAGGGGCCATACAGTGCAGGAGGGAGGGGCAATACAATGCAGGAGGGAGGGGTCATACAGTGCAGGAGGGAGGGGCCATACAGTACAGAAGGGAGGGGCCATAGTGCAGAAGGGCGGGGACATACATTGCAGGAGGGAGGGGCCATACAGTGCAAGAGGGAGGGGCATATAGTGCAGGAGGGAGGAGACATGCAGTGCAGGAGGTAGGGGCATATAGTGCAGGAGGGAGGGGCATACAGTGCAGGAGGGAGGGGCATATAGTGCAGGAGGGAGGGGCCATACAGTGTAGGAGGGAGGGGCATACAGTGCAGGAGAGAGGGGCCACACAGTGCAGGAGGGAGGGGCCATACAGTGCAGGTGGGAGGGGCCATACAGTGCAGGAGGGAGGGGCCATACAGTGCAGGAGGGAGGGGCATAAATTGCAGGAGGGAGAGGCCATACAGTGCAGGAGGGAGGGGTCATACAGTGCAGGTGGGTGGGGTCATACAGTGCAGGAGGGAGGGTCCATAGTGCAAGAGGGAGGGGCCATACATTGCAGGTGGGAGGGGCCATACAGTGCAGGAGGGAGGGGCATACAGTTCAGGAGGGAGGGGCCATAGTGCAGGAGGGAGGGGCCATGCAGTGCAGGAGGGAGGGGCCATGCAGTGCAGGAGGGAGGGGCATACAGTGCAGGAGGGAGGGGCATACAGTGCAGGAGGGAGTGGCCATGCAGTGCAGGAGGGAGGGGCCATAGTGCAGTAGGGAGGGGCATATAGTGCAAGAGGGAGGGGTCATACTGTGCAGGAGGGTGGGGTCATACAATGCAGGAGGGAGGGGCATATAGTGCAGGACGGAGGGGCCATACATTGCAGGAGTGAGGGGCCATACAGTGCAGGAGGGAGGGGCATACAGTACAGGAGGGACGGGCCATACACTGCAGGAGTGATGGGTCATACTGTGCAGGAGGGCGGTGTCATACAGTGCATTAGGGAGGGTCCATAGTGCAAGAGGGAGGGGCCATACAGTGCAGGAGGGAGGGGCATACATTGCAGGAGGGAGAGGCCATACAGTGCAGGAGGGAGGGGTCATACAGTGCAGGTTGGTGGGGCATACAGTGCAGGAGGGAGGGTCCATAGTGCAAGAGGGACGGGCCATACATTGCAGGCGGGAGGGGCCATACAGTGCAGGAGGGAGGGGCATACAGTTCAGGAGGGAGGGGCCATAGTGCAGAAGGGAGGGGCATATATTGCAAGAGGGAGGGGTCATACTGTGCAGGAGGGTGGGGTCATACAATGCAGGAGGGAGGGGCATATAGTGCAGGAGGGAGGGGACATACAGTGCAGGAGGGAGGGTCCATAGTGCAAGAGGGAGGGGCCATACACTGCAGGAGGGAGGGGTCATACAGTGCAGGAGAGTGGGGTCATACATTGCAGGAGGGAAGGTGCATACAGTGCAGGAGGGAGGGGCCATACAGTGTAGGAGGGAGTGGCCATCCAGTGCAGGAGGGAGGGGCCATGCAGTGCAGGAGGGAGGAGCATACAGTGCAGGAGGGAGTGGCCATCCAGTGCAGGAGGGAGGGGCCATGCAGTGCAGGAGGGAGGGGCATACAGTGCAGGATGGAGTGGCCATGCAGAGCAGGAGGGAGGGGCCATACAGTGCAGGAGGAAGGGGCCATACAGTGCAACAGGGAGGGGCCTACAGTGCAAGAGGGAATGGCCATCCACTACAGGAGGGAGGGGCCATGTAGTGCATGAGTGAGGGGTCATACAGTGCAAGACGGAGGGGCCATACAGTGCAGGAGGGAGTGGCCATCCAGTACAGGAGGGAGGGGCCATGCAGTGCAGGAGGGAGGGGTCATACAGTGCAAGAGGGAGGGGCATATACTGCAGGAGGGAGGGGCCATGCAGTGCAGGAGGGAGGGGTCATACAGTGCAAGAGGGAGGGGCATACAGTGCAACAGGGAGGGGCCTACAGTGCAAGAGGGAATGGCCATCCACTACAGGAGGGAGGGGCCATGCAGTGCATGAGTGAGGGGTCATACAGTGCAAGACGGAGGGGCCATACAGTGCAGGAGGGAGTGGCCATCCAGTACAGGAGGGAGGGGCCATGCAGTGCAGGAGGGAGGAGTCATACAGTGCAAGAGGGAGGGGCATATAGTGCAGGAGGGAGGGGCCATGCAGTGCAGGAGGGAGGGGTCATACAGTGCAAGAGGGAGGGGCATATAGTGCAGGAGGGAGGGGTCATACAGTGCAAGAGGGAGGGGCATATAGTGCAGGAGGGAGGGGACATACAGTGCAGGAGGGAGGGGCCATACAGTGCAGGAGAGAGGGGCCATACAGTGCAGGAGGGAGGGGCCATACAGTGCAGGTGAGAGGGGCCATACAGTGCAGGAGGGAGGGTTCATACAGTGCAGGAGGGAGGGGCCATACAGTGCAGGAGGGAGGGGCCATACAGTGCAGGAGGGAGGGGCCATACAGTGCAGGAGGGAGGGGCCTTACAGTGCAGGAGGGAGGGGTCATACAGTGCAGGAGGGAGGGTTCATACAGTGCGGGAGGGAGGGCCATACAGTGCAGGAGGGAGAAGTCATACAGTGCAGGAGGACGGGACGTACAGTGCAGGAGGGAGAAGTCAAACAGTGCAGGAGGGAGGGGACATCCACTGCAGGAGGGAGGGGCCATACAGTGCAGGTGAGAGGGGCCATACAGTGCAGGAGGGAGGGTTCATACAGTGCAGGAGGGAGGGGCCATACAGTGCAGGAGGGAGGGGCCATACAGTGCAGGAGGGAGGGGTCATACAGTGCAGGAGGGAGGGGTCATACAGTGCAGGAGGGAGGGGTCATACAGTGCAGGAGGGAGGGGCCATACTGTGCAGGAGAGAGGGGCCATACAGTGCAGGAGGGAGGGGCCATACAGTGCAGGGGAGAGGGGCCATACAGTGCAGGAGGGAAGGTTCATACAGTGCAGGAGGGAGGGGCCATACAGTGCAGGAGGGAGGGGCCATACAGTGCAGGAGGGAGGGGCCATACAGTGCAGGAGGGAGGGGCCATACAGTGCAGGAGGGAGGGGTCATACAGTGCAGGAGGGAGGGTTCATACAGTGCGGGAGGGAGGGCCATACAGTGCAGGAGGGAGAAGTCATACAGTGCAGGAGGACGGGACATACCGTGCAGGAGGGAGAAGTCAAAAAGTGCAGGAGGGAGGGGCCATACAGTGCAGGAGGGAGGGGCCATACAGTGCAGGTGAGAGGGGCCATACAGTGCAGGAGGGAGGGTTCATACAGTGCAGGAGGGAGGGGCCATACAGCGCAGGAGGGAGGGGCCATACAGTGCAGGAGGGAGGGGTCATACAGTGCAGGAGGGAGGGTTCATACAGTGCGGGAGGGAGGGCCATACAGTGCAGGAGGGAGAAGTCATACAGTGCAGGAGGACGGGACATACAGTGCAGGAGGGAGAAGTCAAACAGTGCAGGAGGGAGGGGCCATACAGTGCAGGAGGGAGAAGTCATACAGTGCAGGAGGGAGGGGCCATACAGTGCAGGAAGGAGGGGCCATACACTGCAGGAGGGAGGGTCCATACAGTGCAGGAGGGAGGGGCCATACAGTGCAGGAGGGAGGGGCATACATTTAAAGAGGGAGGGGCCATACAGTGCAGGAGGGAGGGGTCATACAGTGCAGGTGGGTGGGGTCATACAGTGCAGGAGGGAGGGTCCATATTGCAAGAGGGAGGGGCCATACATTGCAGGAGGGAGGGGCCATACAGTGCAGGAGGGAGGGGCATACAGTTCAGGAGGGAGGGGCCATAGTGCAGTAGGGAGGGGCATATATTGCAAGAGGGAGGGGTCATACTGTGCAGGAGGGTGGGGTCATACAATGCAGGAGGGAGGGGCATATAGTGCAGGAGGGAGGGGACATAAAGTGCAGGAGGGAGGATCCATAGTGCAAGAGGGAGGGGCCATACACTGCAGGAGGGAGGGGTCATACAGTGCAGGAGGGTGGGGTCATACTTTGCAGGAGGGAAGGTCCATACAGTGCAGGAGGGAGGGGCCATACAGTGCAGGAGGGAGTGGCCATCCAGTGCAGGAGGGAGGGGCCATGCAGTGCAGGAGGGAGGAGCATACAGTGCAGGAGGGAGTGGCCATCCAGTGCAGGAGGGAGGGGCCATGCAGTGCAGGAGGGAGGGGCATACAGTGCAGGATGGAGTGGCCATGCAGTGCAGGAGGGAGGGGCCATACCTTGCAGGAGGGAGGGGCCATACAGTGCAACAGGGAGGGGCCTACAGTGCAGGAGGGAATGGCCATCCACTACAGGAGGGAGGGGCCATGCAGTGCATGAGGGAGGGGCCATACAGTGCAAGACGGAGGGGCCATACAGTGCAGGAGGGAGTGGCCATCCAGTACAGGAGGGAGGGGCCATGCAGTGCAGGAGGGAGGGGTCATACAGTGCAAGAGGGAGGGGCCATGCAGTGCAGGAGGGAGGGGTCATACAGTGCAAGAGGGAGGGGCATATAGTGCAGGAGGGAGGGGTCATACAGTGCAAGAGGGAGGGGCATATAGTGCAGGAGGGAGGGGACATACAGTGCAGGAGGGAGGGGCCATACAGTGCAGGAAGGCGGGGTCATACAGTGCTGGAGGGAGGGGCCAGACAGAGCACCTGGGAGGGGCCATACAGTGCAGGAGGGAGGGGCATACAGTGCATGAGGGAGGGACCATACAGTGCAGGAAGGAGGGGCCATGCAGTGCAGGAAGGCGGGGTCATACATTGCAGGAGGGATGGGCCATACAGTGCAAGAGGGAGGGGCATATAGTGCAGGAGGGAGGGGCATACAGTGCAGGAGGGAGCGGCATATAGTGCTGGAGGGCGGGGCCATACAGTGCAGGTGGGATAGGCCATAGTGCAGGAGGGAGGGGCATACAGTGCAGGAGGGAGGGGCCATACAGTGCAGGAGGGAGGGACCATGCAGTGCAGGAGGGAGGGGCCATGCAGTGCAGGAGGGAGGGGCCATACAGTGCAAGAGGGAGGGGCGATACAGTGCAGGAGAGAGGTGCCATACAGTGCAGGAGGGAGGGGCCATACAGTGCAGGAGGGAGGGGCCATACAGTGCCAGGGGAGGGGCATACAGTGCAGGAAGGAAGCGTCAGAGAGTGCAGGAGGGAGGGGCCATTCAGTGCAGGAGGGAGGGGCCATACAGTGCAGGAGGGAGGGGCCATACAGTGCAGGAGGGAGGGGCCATGCAGTGCAAGAGAGAGGGGCCATACAGTGCAGGAGGCCAGGGCATACAGTGCAGGAGGGAGGGGCATACAGTGCAGGAGGGAGGGGCCGTAGTGCAGGAGGGAGGGGTCAGACAGTGCAGGAGGGAGGGGCATACAGTGCAGGAGGGAGGGGTCATAATGCAGGAGGGAGGGGTCAGACAGTGCAGGAGGGAGGGGCATACAGTGCGGGAGGGAGGGCCGTACAGTGTAGCAGGGTGGGGCCATACAGTGCAGGAGGGAAGCGTCATAGAGTGCAGGAGGGAGGGGCCATACAGTGCAGGTGAGAGGGGCCAAACAGTGCAGGAGGGAGGGGCCATACAGTGCAGGAGGGAGGGGTCATACAGTGCAGGAGGGAGGGGCCATAGTGCAGAAGGGAGGGGCCATACAGCGAAGGAGGGAGGGGCCATACAGTGCAGGAGTGAAGGGACATACTGCACGAGGGAGGGACCATACAGTGCAGGAGAGAGGGAACATACAGTGCAGGAGGGAGGGGCATACAGTGCAGGAGGGAGGGGCCATGCAGTGCAGGAGGGAGGGGCATACAGTGCAGGAGGGAGGGGTCATACAGTGCAGGAGGGAGGGGTCATACAGTGCAGGAGGGAGGGGCCATCCAGTGCAGGAGGGAGGGGCCATGCAGTGCAGGAGGGAGCGGCCATACAGTGCAGGAGGGAGGGGCCATCCAGTGCAGGAGGGAGGGGCCATACAGTGCAGGAGAGAGGGGCCATCCAGTGCAGGAGGGAGGGGCCATACAGTGCAGGAGGGAGAGGTCATACAGTGCAGGAGGGAGGGGCCATCCAGTGCAGGAGGGAGGGGCCATACAGTGCAGGAGGGAGGGGCCATCCACTACAGGAGGCAGGGGCCATGCAGTGCATGAGGGAGGGGTCATACAGTGCAAGACGGAGGGGCCATACAGTGCAGGAGGGAGTGGCCATCCAGTACAGGAGGGAGGGGCCATGCAGTGCAGGAGGGAGGGGTCATACAGTGCAAGAGGGAGGGGCATATAGTGCAGGAGGGAGGGGACATACAGTGCAGGAGGGAGGGGCCATACAGTGCAGGAGAGAGGGGCCATACAGTGCAGGAGGGAGGGGCCATACAGTGCAGGGGAGAGGGGCCATACAATGCAGGAGGGAGGGTTCATACAGTGCAGGAGGGAGGGGCCATACAGTGCAGGAGGGAGGGGCCATACAGTGCAGGAGGGAGGGGCCATACAGTGCAGGAGGGAGGGGTCATACAGTGCAGGAGGGAGGGTTCATACAGTGCGGGAGGGAGGGCCATACAGTGCAGGAGGGAGAAGTGATACAGTGCAGGAGGACGGGACATACCGTGCAGGAGGGAGAAGTCAAACAGTGCAGGAGGGAGGGGCCATCCAGTGCAGGAGGGAGGGGCCATACAGTGCTGGTGAGAGGGGCCATACAGTGCAGGAGGGAGGGTCCATACAGTGCAGGAGGGAGGGGCCATACAGTGCAGGAGGGAGGGGCCATACAGTGCAGGAGGGAGGGATCATACAGTGCAGGAGGGAGGGTTCATACAGTGCGGGAGGGAGGGCCATACAGTGCAGGAGGGAGAAGTCATACAGTGCAGGAGGACGGGACATACAGTGCAGGAGGGAGAAATCAAACAGTGCAGGAGGGAGGGGCCATATAGTGCAGGAGGGAGAAGTCATACAGTGCAGGAGGGAGGGGCCATACAGTGCAGGAAGGAGGGGCCATACACTGCAGGAGGGAGGGTCCATACAGTGCAGGAGGGAGGGGCCATACAGTGCAGGAGGGAGGGGCATACATTTAAAGAGGGAGGGGCCATACAGTGCAGGAGGGAGGGGCCACACAGTGCAGGAGGGAGGGGTCATACAGTGCAGGTGGGTGGGGTCATACAGTGCAGGAGGGAGGGTCCATAGTGCAAGAGGGAGGGGCCATACATTGCAGGAGGGAGGGGCCATACAGTGCAGGAGGGAGGGGCATACAGTTCAGGAGGGAGGGGCCATAGTGCAGTAGGGAGGGGCATATATTGCAAGAGGGAGGGGTCATACTGTGCAGGAGGGTGGGGTCATACAATGCAGGAGGGAGGGGCATATAGTGCAGGAGGGAGGGGACATACAGTGCAGGAGGGAGGGTCCATAGTGCAAGAGGGAGGGGCCATACACTGCAGGAGGGAGGGGTCATACAGTGCAGGAGGGTGGGGTCATACATTGCAGGAGGGAAGGTCCATACAGTGCAGGAGGGAGGGGCCATACAGTGCAGGAGGGAGTGGCCATCCAGTGCAGGAGGGAGGGGCCATGCAGTGCAGGAGGGAGGAGCATACAGTGCAGGAGGGAGTGGTCATCCAGTGCAGGAGGGAGGGGCCATGCAGTGCAGGAGGGAGGGGCATACAGTGCAGGATGGAGTGGCCATGCAGTGCAGGAGGGAGGGGCCATATATTGCAGGAGGGAGGGGCCATACAGTGCAACAGGGAGGGGCCTACAGTGCAGGAGGGAATGGCCATCCACTACAGGAGGGAGGGGCCATGCAGTGCATGACGGGAGGGGCCATACAGTGCAAGATGGAGGGGCCATACAGTGCAGGAGGGAGTGGCCATCCAGTACAGGAGGGAGGGGCCATGCAGTGCAGGAGGGAGGGGTCACACAGTGCAAGAGGGAGGGGCCATGCAGTGCAGGAGGGAGGGGTCATACAGTGCAAGAGGGAGGGGCATATAGTGCAGGAGGGAGGGGTCATACAGTGCAAGAGGGAGGGGCATATAGTGCAGGAGGGAGGGGACATACAGTGCAGGAGGGAGGGGCCATACAGTGCAGGAAGGCGGGGTCATACAGTGCTGGAGGGAGGGGCCATACAGAGCACCTGGTAGCGGCCATACAGTGCAGGAGGGAGGGTCATACAGTGCAGGAGGGAGGGACCATACAGTGCAGGAAGGAGGGGCCATGCAGTGCAGGAAGGCGGGGTCATACATTGCAGGAGGGAGGAGCCATACAGTGCAAGAGGGAAGGGCATATAGTGCAGGAGGGAGGGGCCATACAGTGCAGGTGGGATAGGCCATAGTGCAGGAGGGAGGGGCATACAGTGCAGGAGGGAGGGGCCATACAGTGCAGGAGGGAGGGACCATGCTGTGCAGGAGGGAGGGGCCATGCAGTGCAGGAGGGAGGGGCCATACAGTGCAGGAGGGAAGGGCGATACAGTGCAGGAGGGAGGGGCCATACAGTGCAGGAGGGAGGGGCCATACAGTGCAGGAGGGAGGGGTCATACAGTGCAGGAGGGAGGGTTCATCCAGTGCGGGAGGGAGGGCCATACAGTGCAGGAGGGAGAAGTCATACAGTGCAGGAGGGAGGGGCCATACAGTGCAGGAGGGAGAAGTCATACAGTGCAGGAGGGAGGGGCCATACAGTGCAGGAAGGATGGGCCATACACTGCAGGAGGGAGGGTCCATACAGTGCAGGAGGGAGGGGCCATACAGTGCAGGAGGGAGGGGCATACATTTAAAGAGGGAGGGGCCATACAGTGCAGGAGGGAGGGGCCATACAGTGCAGGAGGGAGGGGCCATACAGTGCAGGAGGTAGGGGCCATACAGTGCAGGAGGGAGGGGCATACAGTTAAAGAGGGAGGGGCCATACAGTGCAGGAGAGAGGGAACATACAGTGCAGGAGGGAGGGGCATACAGTGCAGGAGGGAGGGGTCATACAGTGCAGGAGGGACGGGCATAAAGTGCAGGAGGGAGGGGTCATACAGTGCAGGAGGGAGGTGTCATACAGTGCAGGAGGGAGGGGCCATCCAGTGCAGGAGGGAGGGGCCATACAGTGCAGGAGGGAGGGGCAATACACTGCAGGAGAGAGGGGCCATACAGTGCAGGAGGGAGGGACCATCCAGTGCAGGAGGGAGGGGCCATACAGTGCAGGAGGGAGAGGTCATACAGTGCAGGAGGGAGGGGCCATCCAGTGCAGGAGGGAGGGGTCATACAGTGCAGGTGAGAGGGGCCATACAGTGCAGGAGGGAGGGTTCATACAGTGCAGGAGGGAGGGGCCATACAGTGCAGGAGGGAGGGGCCATACAGTGCAGGAGGGAGGGGTCATACAGTGCAGGAGGGAGGGTTCATACAGTGCGGGAGGGAGGGCCATACAGTGCAGGAGGCAGAAGTCATACAGTGCAGGAGGACGGGACATACAATGCAGGACGGAGAAGTCAAACAGTGCAGGAGGGAGGGGCCATACAGTGCAGGAGGGAGAAGTCATACAGTGCAGGAGGGAGGGGCCATACAGTGCAGGAAGGAGGGGCCATACACTGCAGGAGGGAGGGTCCATACAGTGCAGGAGGGAGGGGCCATACAGTGCAGAAGGGAGGGGCATACATTTAAAGAGGGAGGGGCCATACAGTGCAGGAGGGAGGGGCCATACCGTGCAGGAGGGAGGGGTCATACAGTGCACGTGGGTGGCGTCATACAGTGCAGGAGGGAGGGTCCATATTGCAAGAGGGAGGGGCCATACATTGCAGGAGGGAGGGGCCATACAGTGCAGGAGGGTGCGGTCATACAATGCAGGAGGGAGGGGCATGTAGTGCAAGAGGGAGGGGCCATACACTGCAGGAGGGAGGGGTCATACAGTGCAGGAGGGTGCGGTCATACATTGCAGGAGGGAAGGTCCATACAGTGCAGGAGGGAGGGGCCATACAGTGCAGGAGGGAGTGGCCATCCAGTGCAGGAGGGAGGGGCCATGCAGTGCAGGAGGGAGGAGCATACAGTGCAGGAGGGAGTGGCCATCCAGTGCAGGAGGGAGGGGCCATGCAGTGCAGGAGGGTGGGGCATACAGTGCAGGATGGAGTGGCCATGCAGTGCAGGAGGGAGGGGCCATACAGTGCAGGAGGGAGGGGCCATACAGTGCAACAGGGAGGTGCCTACAGTGCAGGAGGGAATGGCCATCCACTACAGGAGGCAGGGGCCATGCAGTGCATGAGGGAGGGGTCATACAGTGCAAGACGGAGGGGCCATACAGTGCAGGAGGGAGTGGCCATCCAGTACAGGAGTGAGGGGCCATGCAGAGCAGGAGGGAGGGGTCATACAGTGCAAGAGGGAGGGGCATATAGTGCAGGAGGGAGGGGCCATGCAGTGCAGGAGGGAGGGGTCATACAGTGCAAGAGGGAGGGGCATATAGTGCAGGAGGGAGGGTTCATACAGTGCAAGAGGGAGGGGCATATAGTGCAGGAGGGAGGGGACATACAGTGCAGGAGGGAGGGGCCATACAGTGCAGGAGAGAGGGGCCATACAGTGCAGGAGGGAGGGGCCATACAGTGCAGGTGAGAGGGGCCATACAGTGCAGGAGGGAGGGTTCATACAGTGCAGGAGGGAGGGGCCATACATTGCAGGATGGAGGGGCCATACAGTGCAGGAGGGAGGGGCATACAGTTCAGGAGGGAGGGTCCATAGTGCAAGAGGGAGGGGCCATAGACTGCAGGAGGGAGGGGTCATACATTGCAGGAGGGAAGGTCCATACAGTGCAGGAGGGAGGAGCCATACAGTGCAGGAGGGAGTGGCCATCCAGTGCAGGAGGGAGGGGCCATGCAGTGCAGGAGGGAGGAGCATACAGTGCAGGAGGGAGTGGCCATCCAGTGCAGGAGGGAGTGGCCATCCAGTGCAGGGGGGAGGGGCCATGCAGTGCAGGAGGGAGGGGCCATACAGTGCAGGAGGGAGGGGCCATACAGTTCAGGAGGGAGGGACCATACAGTGCAGGAGGGAGGGACCATACAGTGCAGGAGGGAGGGGCCATACAGTGCAGGAGGGAGGGACCATACAGTGCAGGAAGGCGAGGTCATACAGTGCAGGAAGGCGGGGTCATACAGTGCAGGAGTGAAGGGCCATAGTGCACGAGGGAGGGACCATACAGTGCAGGAGAGAGGGAACATACAGTGCAGGAGGGAGGGGCATACAGTGCAGGAGGGAGGGGTCATACAGTGCAGGAGGGACGGGCATAAAGTGCAGGAGGGAGGGGCCATACAGTGCAGGAGGGAGGTGTCATACAGTGCAGGAGGGAGGGGCCATCCAGTGCAGGAGGGAGGGGCCATACAGTGCAGGAGGGAGGGGCCATACAGTGCAGGAGGGAGGGACCATCCAGTGCAGGAGGGAGGGGCCATACAGTGCAGGAGGGAGAGGTCATACAGTGCAGGAGGGAGGGGCCATCCAGTGCAGGAGGGAGGGGCCATACAGTGCAGGTGAGAGGGGCCATACAGTGCAGGAGGGAGGGTTCATACAGTGCAGGAGGGAGGGGCCATACAGTGCAGGAGGGAGGGGTCATACAGTGCAGGAGGGAGGGTTCATACAGTGCGGGAGGGAGGGCCATACAGTGCAGGAGGGAGAAGTCATACAATGCAGGAGGACGGGACATACAGTGCAAGTGGGAGAAGTCAAACAGTGCAGGAGGGAGGGGCCATACAGTGCAGGAGGGAGAAGTCATACAGTGCAGGAGGGAGGGGCCATACAGTGCAGGAAGGAGGGGCCATACACTGCAGGAGGGAGGGTCCATACAGTGCAGGAGGGAGGGGCCATACAGTGCAGGAGGGAGGGGCATACATTTAAAGAGGGAGGGCCATACAGTGCAGGAGGGAGGGGCCATACAGTGCAGGAGGGAGGGGACATACAGTGCAGGTGGGTGGGGTCATACAGTGCAGGAGGGAGGGTCCATAGTGCAAGAGGGAGGGGCCATACATTGCAGGAGGGAGGGGCCATACAGTGCAGGAGGGAGGGGCATACAGTTCAGGAGGGAGGGGCCATAGTGCAGTAGGGAGGGGCATATATTGCAAGAGGGAGGGGTCATACTGTGCAGGAGGGTGGGGTCATACAATGCAGGAGGGAGGGGCATATAGTGCAAGAGGGAGGGGACATACACTGCAGGAGGGAGGGGTCATACAGTGCAGGAGGGTGGGGTCATACATTGCAGGAGGGAAGGTCCACACAGTGCAGGAGGGAGGGGCCATACAGTGCAGGAGGGAGTGGCCATCCAGTGCAGGAGGGAGGGGCAATGCAGTGCAGGAGGGAGGGGCATACAGTGCAGGATGGAGTGGCCATGAAGTGCAGGAGGGAGGGGCCATACAGTGCAGGAGGGAGGGGCCATACAGTGCAACAGGGAGGGGCCTACAGTGCAGGAGGGAATGGCCATCCACTACAGGAGGCAGGGGCCATGCAGTGCATGAGGGAGGGGTCATACAGTGCAAGACGGAGGGGCCATACAGTGCAGGAGGGAGTGGCCATCCAGTACAGGAGGGAGGGGCCATGCAGTGCAGGAGGGAGGGGTCATACAGTGCAAGAGGGAGGGGCATATAGTGCAGGAGGGAGGGGCCATGCAGTGCAGGAGAGAGGGGTCATACAGTGCAAGAGGGAGGTGCATATAGTGCAGCAGGGAGGGTTCATACAGTGCAAGAGGGAGGGGCATATAGTGCAGGAGGGAGGGGACATACAGTGCAGGAGGGAGGGGCCATACAGTGCAGGAGAGAGGGGCCATACAGTGCAGGAGGGAGGGGCCATACAGTGCAGGGGAGAGGGGCCATACAGTGCAGAAGGGAGGGTTCATACAGTGCAGGAGGGAGGGGCCATACAGTGCAGGAGGGAGGGGCCATACAGTGCAGGAGGGAGGGGCCATACAGTGCAGGAGGGAGGGGCCATACAGTGCAGGAGGGAGTGGCCATCCAGTACAGGAGGGAGGGGCCATGCAGTGCAGGAGGGAGGGGTCATACAGTGCAAGAGGGAGGGGCATATAGTGCAGGAGGGAGGGGCCATGCAGTGCAGGAGAGAGGGGTCATACAGTGCAAGAGGGAGGGGCATATAGTGCAGGAGGGAGGGTTCATACAGTACAGGAGGGAGGGGTCATACAGTGCAGGAGGGAGGGGCCATACAGTACAGGAGGGAGGGGTCATACAGTGCAGGAGGGAGGGTTCATACAGTGCGGGAGGGAGGGCCATACAGTGCAGGAGGGAGAAGTCATACAGTGCAGGAGGACGGGACATACCGTGCAGGAGGGAGAAGTCAAAAAGTGCAGGAGGGAGGGGCCATCCAGTGCAGGAGGGAGGGGCCATACAGTGCAGGTGAGAGGGGCCATACAGTGCAGGAGGGAGGGTTCATACAGTGCAGGAGGGAGGGGCCATACAGTGCAGGAGGGAGGGGCCATACAGTGCAGGAGGGAGGGGTCATACAGTGCAGGAGGGAGGGTTCATACAGTGCGGGAGGGAGGGCCATACAGTGCAGGAGGGAGAAGTCATACAGTGCAGGAGGACGGGACATACAGTGCAGGAGGGAGAAGTCAAACAGTGCAGGAGGGAGGGGCCATACAGTGCAGGAGGGAGAAGTCATACAGTGCAGGAGGGAGGGGCCATACAGTGCAGGAAGGAGGGGCCATACACTGCAGGAGGGAGGGTCCATACAGTGCAGGAGGGAGGGGCCATACAGTGCAGGAGGGAGGGGCATACATTTAAAGAGGGAGGGGGCCATACAGTGCAGGAGGGAGGGGCCATACAGTGCAGGAGGGAGGGGTCATACAGTGCAGGTGGGTGGGGTCATACAGTGCAGGAGGGAGGGTCCATAGTGCAAGAGGGAGGGGCCATACATTGCAGGAGGGAGGGGCCATACAGTGCAGGAGGGAGGGGCATACAGTTCAGGAGGGAGGGGCCATAGTGCAGTAGGGAGGGGCATATATTGCAAGAGGGAGGGGTCATACTGTGCAGGAGGGTGGGGTCATACAATGCAGGAGGGAGGGGACATACAGTGCAGGAGGGAGGGTCCATAGTGCAAGAGGGAGGGGCCATACACTGCAGGAGGGAGGGGTCATACAGTGCAGGAGGGTGGGGTCATACTTTGCAGGAGGGAAGGTCCATACAGTGCAGGAGGGAGGGGCCATACAGTGCAGGAGGGAGTGGCCATCCAGTGCAGGAGGGAGGGGCCATGCAGTGCAGGAGGGAGGAGCATACAGTGCAGGAGGGAGTGGCCATCCAGTGCTGGAGGGAGGGGCCATGCAGTGCAGGAGGGACGGGCATACAGTGCAGGATGGAGTGGCCATGCAGTGCAGGAGGGAGGGGCCATACATTGCAGGAGGGAGGGGCCATACAGTGCAACAGGGAGGGGCCTACAGTGCAGGAGGGAATGGCCATCCACTACAGGAGGGAGGGGCCATGCAGTGCATGAGGGAGGGGCCATACAGTGCAAGACGGAGGGGCCATACATTGCAGGAGGGAGTGGCCATCCAGTACAGGAGGGAGGGGCCATGCAGTGCAGGAGGGAGGGGTCATACAGTGCAAGAGGGAGGGGCCATGCAGTGCAGGAGGGAGGGGTCATACAGTGCAAGAGGGAGGGGCATATAGTGCAGGAGGGAGGGGTCATACAGTGCAGGAGGGAGGGGCCATGCAGTGCAGGAGGGAGGGGCCATACAGAGCAGGAGGGAGGGGCATACAGTGCAGGAGGGAGGGGTCATAATGCAGGAGGGAGGGGTCAGACAGTGCAGGAGGGAGGGGCATACAGTGCGGGAGGGAGGGCCGTACAGTGTAGCAGGGTGGGGCCATACAGTGCAGGAGGGAAGCGTCATAGAGTGCAGGAGGGAGGGGCCATACAGTGCAGGTGAGAGGGACCATACAGTGCAGGAGGGAGGGGCCAAACAGTGCAGGAGGGAGGGGCCATACAGTGCAGGAGGGAGGAGCCATAGTGCAGGACGGAGGGGCCATACAGTGCAGGAGGGAGGGGCCATACAGTGCAGGAGGGAGGGGTCATACAGTGCAGGAGGGAGGGGCCATAGTGCAGAAGGGAGGGACCATACAGCGAAGGAGGGAGGGGCCATACATTGCAGGAGGGAGGGGCCATACAGTGCAGGAGGGAGGGGCCATACAGTGCAGGAGGGAGGGGCCATACAGTGCAGGAGGGAGGGGCCATACAGTGCAGGAGGGAGGGGCCATACAGTGCAGGAGGGAGGGGCCATACAGTGCAGGAGGGAGGGACCATACAGTGCAGTAAGGCGAGGTCATACAGTGCAGGAAGGCGGGGTCATACAGTGCAGGAGTGAAGGGCCATAGTGCACGAGGGAGGGACCATACAGTGCAGGAGAGAGGGAACATACAGTGCAGGAGGGAGGGGTATACAGTGCAGGAGGGAGGGGCCATACAGTGCAGGAGGGAGGGGCATACAGTGCAGGAGGGAGGGGTCATACAGTGCAGGAGGGAGGGGTCATACAGTGCAGGAGGGAGGGGCCATCCAGTGCAGGAGGGAGGGGCCATACAGTGCAGGAGGGAGCGGCCATACAGTGCAGGAGGGAGGGGCCATCCAGTGCAGGAGGGAGGGGCCATACAGTGCAGGAGAGAGGGGCCATCCAGTGCAGGAGGGAGGGGCCATAAAGTGCAGGAGGGAGAGGTCATACAGTGCAGGAGGGAGGGACCATCCAGTGCAGGAGGGAGGGGCCATACAGTGCAGGAGGGAGGGGCCATCCACTACAGGAGGCAGGGGCCATGCAGTGCATGAGGGAGGGGTCATACAGTGCAAGACGGAGGGGCCATACAGTGCAGGAGGGAGTGGCCATCCAGTACAGGAGGGAGGGGCCATGCAGTGCAGGAGGGAGGGGCCATACAGTGCAAGAGGGAGGGGCATATAGTGCAGGAGAGAGGGGACATACAGTGCAGGAGGGAGGGGCCATACAGTGCAGGAGAGAGGGGCCATACAGTGTAGGAGGGAGGGGACATACAGTGCAGGAGGGAGGGGCCATACAGTGCAGGAGGGAGGGGCCATACAGTGCAGGAGGGAGGGGTCATACAGTGCAGGAGGGAGGGTTCATACAGTGCGGGAGGGAGGGCCATACAGTGCAGGAGGGAGAAGTGATACAGTGCAGGAGGACGGGACATACCGTGCAGGAGGGAGAAGTCAAACAGTGCAGGAGGGAGGGGCCACCCAGTGCAGGAGGGAGGGGCCATACAGTGCAGGTGAGAGGGGCCATACAGTGCAGGAGGGAAGGTCCATACAGTGCAGGAGGGAGGGGCCATACAGTGCAGGAGGGAGGGGCCATACAGTGCAGGAGGGAGGGATCATACAGTGCAGGAGGGAGGGTTCATACAGTGCGGGAGGGAGGGCCATACAGTGCAGGAGGGAGAAGTCATACAGTGCAGGAGGACGGGACATACAGTGCAGGAGGGAGGGGCCATACAGTGCAGGAAGGAGGGGCCATACACTGCAGGAGGGAGGGTCCATACAGTGCAGGAGGGAGGGGCCATACAGTGCAGGAGGGAGGGGCATACATTTAAAGAGGGAGGGGCCATACAGTGCAGGAGGGAGGGGCCATACAGTGCAGGAGGGAGGGGTCATACAGTGCAGGTGGGTGGGGTCATACAGTGCAGGAGGGAGGGTCCATAGTGCAAGAGGGAGGGGCCATACATTGCAGGAGGGAGGGGCCATACAGTGCAGGAGGGAGGGGCATACAGTTCAGGAGTGAGGGGCCATAGTGCAGTAGGGAGGGGCATATATTGCAAGAGGGAGGGGTCATACTGTGCAGGAGGGTGGGGTCATACAATGCAGGAGGGAGGGGCATATAGTGCAGGAGGGAGGGGACATACAGTGCAGGAGGGAGGGTCCATAGTGCAAGAGGGAGGGGCCATACACTGCAGGAGGGAGGGGTCATACAGTGCAGGAGGGTGGGGTCATACATTGCAGGAGGGAAGGTCCATACAGTGCAGGAGGGAGGGGCCATACAGTGCAGGAGGGAGTGGCCATCCAGTGCAGGAGGGAGGGGTATACAGTGCAGGAGGGAGGGGCCATACAGTGCAGGAGGGAGGGGCATACAGTGCAGGAGGGAGGGGTCATACAGTGCAGGAGGGAGGGGTCATACAGTGCAGGAGGGAGGGGCCATCCAGTGCAGGAGGGAGGGGCCATACAGTGCAGGAGGGAGCGGCCATACAGTGCAGGAGGGAGGGGCCATCCAGTACAGGAGGGAGGGGCCATACAGTGCAGGAGAGAGGGGCCATCCAGTGCAGGAGGGAGGGGCCATACAGTGCAGGAGGGAGAGGTCATACAGTGCAGGAGGGAGGGGCCATCCAGTGCAGGAGGGAGGGGCCATACAGAGCAGGAGGGAGGGGCCATCCACTACAGGAGGCAGGGGCCATGCAGTGCATGAGGGAGGGGTCATACAGTGCAAGACGGAGGGGCCATACAGTGCAGGAGGGAGTGGCCATCCAGTACAGGAGGGAGGGGCCATGCAGTGCAGGAGGGAGGGGTCATACAGTGCAAGAGGGAGGGGCATATAGTGCAGGAGAGAGGGGACATACAGTGCAGGAGGGAGGGGCCATACAGTGCAGGAGAGAGGGGCCATACAGTGCAGGAGGGAGGGGCCATACAGTGCAGGAGGGAGGGGCCATACAGTGCAGGAGGGAGGGTTCATACAGTGCAGGAGGGAGGGGCCATACAGTGCAGGAGGGAGGGGCCATACAGTGCAGGAGGGAGGGGCCATACAGTGCAGGAGGGAGGGGTCATACAGTGCAGGAGGGAGGGTTCATACAGTGCGGGAGGGAGGGCCATACAGTGCAGGAGGGAGAAGTGATACAGTGCAGGAGGACGGGACATACCGTGCAGGAGGGAGAAGTCAAACAGTGCAGGAGGGAGGGGCCACCCAGTGCAGGAGGGAGGGGCCATACAGTGCAGGTGAGATGGGCC